>QRFJ01003539.1:0-52324 GCA_006176705.1 Cocos nucifera
CATTCTACACCAATAATGAGAAAACTTACAATCATTCTCAAAAGCAACATTATAAATCATAATTTGTACTCAAATACTTTTAACATAATCAAAATCAATTCTAGGGCTAACACATCCCTAAGTCGACCCCGAGCTACAAGTAGGCAAATTAGAGAAAATGAGTGAGCATAAAAAGGCTGGATCTCGAGTATTTTTTATTATTAAACCAAGAGCATTTTTATCTTTCTACAACCATGATGTGATCAATAAAAAATAGTGGAAGGTCCAATTTGTCAAACAGAGAATTTTATAGAAAATTCTCTATGAATATGAGAAGGATGGGGATTAATATGCAAATATCAGGGACTAATGTCTAAGAAACCCGTAATTTCACTGCTGTGCTAATTTTCTGTGAAAAATGGTACCCCATGAGAGACTGTTGGCTACAGTAGGCTGTCATTCAGCCTGTCCAATGGTAATGGGCTAAATCTTTTGTTACCTCAGCCCAAATCCCGCAGGAAAACAGAGAACTGTCGACCAAAAACCCGCGCTGGACCAGATCGGTGCTACCTCGTTCCGACGCCGCGTTCTCTCTCTTCTTTGTTTTATGTGATTTTTGATCAATTCTCCGGTCTGGTAATCCTTCCTTATCTGTGATCCGAACGGGGTAAGATTATTAGCTTGACATATTTTTGGTTTCTAAATCTGGATCCGTCCCAAGGCTAAGCAGGTCCGGGCTGAGGGAGGTCGAGGGCGGGCAATAACATAGCCAGACGCAAAGCGACGAAAGTCATCGGAAGTAGAGAGAAGAAAGAGAATGGAAGTTTGTGAGGGAGATGATGCGAGAGGCGCAGAAGCCATGGACGTCGATGGCGGCTTGAGGTCGGCGAAACTCGTCGATCTCCTTCGAAGGTTTCTCGGAATCCAGCAGAGGAGAGCAGAAGCTTACGCAAAGCTACACAGGTACGATTATTTTTTGATCCCTTTCATGCTCACTTCCACCTTCTTTTTCATCTTCTTCTCTCTCTAGATGGTGAATTTGTTGTTTAAGTTCTTTTTGGAAAATTGTGAGTTTTGGTTCTTAAAGGCTGTGATAGATTTCGTTTTGGCTGTTAATATCTTATTATTGAATCCATTGAAAAGACGCCCCTTTTTGTTTCTTTACTTTATCTTTGTTTAGATATGGAGTTTTGAATTCGATTAGCTTGATTAGCTGTCCTTGTTTCTGGAGGGGAATCTTTGTATTGGTTTTTCTTAAACATTAATAAATTTGATGACAAGGGTGTGGATATTGGATACTAAATGTTGATTTCGAAACATTTAGCGTATTCTCTTGCGTGTTCTTTTTCCTTTTGCATTTTAATCACTTATGTGGTGCTGTAAACTGCTTTCTTGAAATCTATGGACATGCGTGCTGAAGGTATCGTGGGAAAATGATCCTTCTTTTTCGGATTCTATGTCAAAATTTATCATATTGATGATCCGAAGCAAAGTAGGCAAAATTTGTATTATGTTGAGATGTTGCCAATTTACATGTTAGAAGATTCATTATATTTTCCAAGTTTAAATCCTTTTATAGCGTCAAGTGCACTAAAATCATTTTGTCATTTTCTAATACGACTCACAAATACATTGAATTCTTATATTTTTGAGGTTAAATAGCTATTTAATCATTTGCATATAATTAAAGAATGTTATTTATTCTATGTAAAAGAAGACGTCATATCTTTGAAATGTCTCTTATTTAGTTGTTCAATATGGTCTTGTAATACGCTGTAGTAAGGGCCTTTTTTGAAGCCTTATCCCATCGAGGTTGTACTCATTATCTGTTTCTTGTTTTGACTCAAGAAAAAAAATGAAGAATCATTAAAAATTAATATTGTATGGCCTATGCACCAAATAAATAAAGACATGATCGCAACATAATTGTAAACACTGAAACAATGCTTAAGAAAATGCATCTATAGCTAGTTTTGGTCAGTTTTTAGTTAGAACCGGCTAAAACTGCCGAAACTAGATGAAACCTATCAGTTTCGGCCGAAACTAACTAAAACCTGGAAGTGAGAATCAGTTTCGACTTGGTCTTGGCCAAAATGGATGGTTCTAACTGAAACTTGAAACCTTATTTTCATCTGTAAATTATTGGAACATGGTAGTATGGTAGTTTGCTTTTTTTCTTTTTTCCCTTTTGGCTCATCATTTCCAAAATTTTGGAGGTCCTAACATGTTTTATTATTTGGATGAGTATTTGATCATGAGTTTTCCTGGCAGTAATCAAAAAATTTTGAGATACTTATAGAGACAAACAGTTTCCACAAGTATTAATGGTTCAGTTGTTGACACCTTTTTCATGCAGCAGCAGTGCCCAGAGACCATGATCACATGATATGATAATCTTAGAATTTAGAAAAAAGCAGCTAAGGTGCATTATGTCTAAAATTGGTGCATACAGGGAAAGCTCGATAACATGTGCTAGTGGAACTTAAACTAAACTGCCTTAATAGAACTATGCATGTGTATACACAAAAATGTGACAACTACTGATAATGACTTCTAGATGGATGCACGATAGAAAGGTTAAACTTTGTTGAGATTGTTGGGTAAGTTGACTTATTATGAATTCCTTTATGCATATCTACTTAACAGTCTTTATGCTAGTCTTTGGTGACTTCTCAGCTTTCTTGCATGTAGAAACCGCACTCAGGCAAACAAATTAGTTCTTTTAACCAAAATAGGCTGATGATCCTTTTAAGTCCTCATCATTGTTGCTATTTTTTAATTCTAAATAATTGTCTTTATATGACACCAATATAGTGTACCTGGTCATGAAAGAGCATGAGAGAGACTTATTGGGTCAGTTTTGACAGTCCTATCACATGTCATTGCTTAGGCATCTATATGGTCTTGTCTAGGCTCTTGAGCCTCTGTTGTCTAGCTCTTGAGCAGCTCATTTGCCCTGGCATATGCTGTACCTAGAGGTCCTAGGCAAGATAGTCATCTAGATGCTCACAATGGTGTGCAGTTCCTTGGACCACGGCCAATTAGGTAAAGGCAATCAGTTAACCTAATGATGTGCATAATAATGCTATTTTTTCATCCTTTCCACTGTTCTTATCCAGCCATCTTTATCCATTTGCCTTATATTCAGCCTTAAGGATGCAATCATTCTAACTGTTTTACTTAAAAAACTTAGGTGTTTAACTCATCCTTCTTTAATCATTCCACTCAAGTTTTTGCCACCATATATGTCAACTGTAGGAATTTGTTTGCTGCACAATTTTGTCATTCCCATCTGACAAATTCAGGGGGCAAACTTTTTCCTTGGATCTACATCTTGGACTGCCTTTAGGAACTTGTAATTCTATGAAATATAACATCACCACCAGCCTACAACTTCCATGTTCTCTACTTGATGTAATGTGATCTCTATATACTCAATCTAAAAATGCCTATATTAACATGTGAACATGAGTTCCGGTGCATCAAACATTTAATATCTTTTTAAGCAGTTTACAGACATACTGCTTGTCATCCAAGATCTCTGAAATATTTGCTGCAACATCTGTAGAAGATTTTGTAGCCTCTTTCCTTCTTGTAAGCTCACATGCAACATGATGACAGATAAAAATTTCAATTCAAGGTTTTAAATTTGATCTTGGTTTTGGCTTTGGTCCCCTAGATGTTTTAGTTTAATAGTTTCAGCAGATTCACTCCAAGTTTTAGAGTTTTGGTCAAAAAAGTTAGATTAAAAAAAAACAAGGCAAGCTATTTGACATCATTTTCTTGTGTTTATTGCCATCATCATTTACATAGCATGATTAATTTTTGATTGAAAAGAATCATTTACCCATGCATAGTTTCTCTCAATTTTCTTTTCCTTTTCTTCCTTGTAAAGTTTCTATTGGATTTGCCTTCTACCTAGATTTATGTTTCAGTACAAACTAGTCCAACACTACCTATCTATTCGAGTAGATACTCCAGACTACATACAAGCCTTATCTCTATTATCTTTAATCATGATTACAAGGAGCCTTTTCTTTATCAATAACTACATCCTCACAACAAGAAAAACCAAAGCCAAAGATGAAATAACAAAAGATATGTATTTGGAGTTATCAAGCCTGCCCTCCCCCCAACCTCCTCTCTTTTTGTTCTTTTCCTATGGCACTTCTAAGTTGTTGCACAATGTTTCAAGTTTGACATCACACAAAAGTGTTGATTTTTGACTCCTAAATAGATAAATGTATTATTAAATAAACATATTAATGAATAGTATGAGTGAATTTTTTGAACTGAATTTCAGTTATTTTGAATTTGTCTTGGCCAAACTATTTTGACTGAAACTTGATATTTCATTTCAAATCATATTTAAATGGTCCAAACAAGATCTATGGAATTGGTATCGGGACTCATGCTGGTTGGGTAACGATATGGGTCGGTGCAAATCCATACCGGACCAGATTGGTACGAACCGATCCAAAAGTGAAGAAAAAAACCATGGAGGAAGAAAAGAGAGAGGGGAGGCGGGGGGAGGGGGAGCGAGAAGAGGAGAGGGAGGGGGAGGTGGCTGGAGGAGACGTCGGCGGTGGTCCTAGGCGATCCATCGATGTGCTCGGAGGGCTGTCAAAGCCTCTGCTTCCTCAACCAAATCGCGGTCGAGAGAGAGAGATAGAGAGAGGGGGGTAGGAAAAGAAAAGGAGAAAGGGAAAGCTGGTGGAGGGGCCGCCAGATGGTAAAATCACATCCCATGGCTCCGGGGGCATAAAATAGGGATGATCGTCCTTATTTCATGGGATTTTTTTTAAAAAAGACTGACCATAGTGAAACCGGCAAATCCCGACAATGGATTTGCCGGCTTTATTTGGGTTAAGTGAAGTCGGCAATAGGTTCATCATCATTTTAAAGAAAATGCAATGAAGAGGTCTGCGGATTTGCTGGCTTCACTATTCATCATTGTTAAAAAAAAAACTTGATGAATAGGGACGGTCGCCCCTATTTTGCGGCCACGGCTACGCCCGTGCCTTTTCTGCCGCCGGATGGCTGTCATCTGGTGGCCATGACAGCCATCCGGCGGCCTCTCCGCCAGCTGCGCCTCCTTCCAATACCCTCGCTCCTCCTCTCTTTCTTTATCTCTCTCGATTAAACCTTCTATTGGGCAACATGGAACCGTGGAGGTCTCCATGGCCCTTCGATGGCCTTAGCTGGCCATCGCCGGCTCTCCGGCAATGTCATCCCCTCTTTCCCTTCCCTCCTCTCACTCTTCCACTCTTTCTCTTTTTCTCATTTGGTGTTCCGATTCGGAAGGCTAAACTATCTCGAATTGCAGTCGGTATGGCTTAGAATGCCCGGAACTATCTGGTTCGGCAAACCATGGTCCAAAATACCCAAAAATGAAAGTAATTTAATGAAGGAATAATGATGTCACTGGTGCTAAATATCAGTGGACAAGTTTTAAACTAGAGTGCTGTCAAATTAACCCTTGCCAAGGCTATACTTTCTATCTAGGTTGTACATGGGATTCTTAAGATCCATGGTTGACTTGGTCAAGTAACAAGTCAACTCAATGAGATTTCATGCTGAAGCATATTTCAACACATCTTCCTGTGGGGTGTCGTGCATGAATATATGAACTTAAATTGCCTGTTCATGAATGCTATCTTGAAAGGAGGTTTGTTTGAAGGGCCTATGGTTAAAGTTTGCTTTTTGCCATTTATAGTGTCATGTAGACACTTCACATCTATGCCAAGTTTCCCTATGTTTCATAGATATTAATGAATACTTCTGCCTCTGTCAAACTGAACCAAGTATATGATACATATATAGAAATATCTGATTGTATCAAAACTTGTTGACTGCTAGTGTAAATTGACTAATTGTATCTTTTCATGAAACAAACTTACATTTATGTCATATTATGATAAAGAAAACAAGAAAAACTTGTGAAACTTCACTATTAAGTGTATAATTTTTTTTTGTATAGTATTAATACTACCGGTGTACCACTTAGTTGAGAATTGAAGTCATATGTATGTCATGATGAGAATTCTAGTTGATGCAATAATGGTCCATTCTTTAAATGCATGGAGTTCTGTACCATGTTGTGTTGTGGCCAGATATTCAAAGTGTTTGTGTTAATCTCTCAAAAGTTTATCTAGGTAGTGTTGGTATTCCTGATGTCTCTTATTTGCCCTATCCCTCTCTCCCATTTCAAATCAATTCAATGTTATTTTCACTATAATCAACAAGTTTCCTCTTGATGCATTAATATGCTTAGTCTGCACTGCTAACAGAACTATTTTTTTCTGTCCAACCATTTTTGAAATCCTTTGACTGCAAATTAAGATTCCTAGGGCAGACTTTGTCTTTGTGCTTAACAGAACCATCTCGACTCATTCTCCATATCCTTCTATATATGTGATATTTTTCTTTATATGTGAAATATGAAATCTTCAATTACCTCAAGAAAAAAGGTTTCATATAATGCATAAATTTGAACTCCAGCCTATTTCTGCTGTCCTTTGTTTAGCACACATCTGCTCCTATGTCCTCCTCTTTTTTTTAGATCTTTTCTTTTTTGCCCTTTTCCCATTGTTAAGGAAACATGAGTGAAATCCTCCTTTGTTCTGCAACGGAAAAGATGGGGAAACACCCAGAACATGACACTGCATGTTGATGGTAAAATAAAATTCTTGGATCAACCTCTAATAGATAATGTATGGATGGTAAACTTAAGTTTCTTTTCCCCCTAGTTTTTTCGTTTCATTAGTGATGGGGGTGATTTGTTTGTTATTGGTGGATGTTCTCCTGCAAATTGATTTATGAGTTCAACAAATCATCTAGAATTATTCTATGTACCTTGTCCATAGTTAAAATGGCAACTTACTATCAGTGAACAAGCTTGGATATTCTGGCAGGGGGTTTTCTGAAAATATGACCAATGGAGGAGAGTTGGCTTACCAAAAGCTTTGCGGCGAGATTACAGTAGAGTTCAATGATTGTTCAAAACAGGTAAGTTACGTTATATGGTTATGACTGATTCTTGTGTTCGTATATCGAATATTGGTAAATAAGCTGAAGTCCTTTTGTTTGATAGGTTCTAGAAATGGAATCACTGCTTTTGATGCCAGATCTCTGTCGTAACGATCTTGCTGGCCTTCTAAGGGCTGTTCAGGAACAAGAAAAACAAAAACTGCATTTGGTAACCAGATCTTGTTGCACATTTCTCTCCATTCTCATTGGCACATTTATCTATATTCTTAGTTTGTTTACTAGATTTTTAGCTATGAAAATGAAGTGAAATGATAAAACATTATCAGTGGAATGGACTGTTTGTTCCATATTTGACTTGGAAATGACTGCTTAACCCATTCAGATGGTGCATAATTTAGTGGAGCTTACATGCCATGTTGTAGCTTCAATTACAGCATTTTTCATGTGCTTCAACCTTAACTTTAAACAAGACTAAATCCCTCTATGCAGTATCAACTTTAATGATCAAGATATGATCCATTAGAGTTTGACCTGAATTTTTTAAGACTGGCACCAAGGATCAAAATGCTTAGGTGGCCCTATGTGGTGGTCCCTTAAATGCCTAGGTGGAATGCCTTGGCGGCCAGACGGGTGCATAGAGTTCAAAAATCCCCAAGAATTAATAAAACTAGTATTGTAATATTAAACAATCAAATTATTAGAAATACATGTATTGTGTTTGTTAAAAATACTAAAAAACATCATACTCATAAATAATGGTTGTTTACTAGATTGACCTGAATCCTTCAGGATCTGTGGATCCTAGGGCTAAAATATCCATTATAGGTTATGTGGACTGTTTGGATGGCTGAACCTCGGGATCAGAAGGTGATGTGTGGTTGCTGATCCAACAGAAAAAAAAGTTCTCAGGACTTGAGGGGAAATTATTGATAATCCTGTGATTGTTGGGCTTGCCTGCCTTCTTTCTCTCTCACATTTTCAGGGTACTCAATGCCTAAGCCTTTGATCATTGCCTCTCGTCGCCACCTCCAACCTTGGATCACCATCCCAGTTCATCTGACATCCAGCCACCACTTCCAACCTCTGATCTTGGGGTCCAGACAAAATAAGCCCTCTCTCTCTCTCTCATCGCCATCCACCTCTCACCTCCCTCGGTTGATCTCGCATCTTGGCTGCTATTCAAACCCTTCTCCTCTGCCTTCCTCAACTCCTTATCCACCTTAATTGGCAGTTGGCGAAGGCCCATCTACCTTTCCCTTTTCTCATCTCTTAGTCTCGAAGTTTGTTTTGCTTGCATTTCTAAGGAGAGAAATAAGCAAGCAAGCATGATGGGTTTAGAAGTTTAGTATCTATGATTAACAAAAAAAAAATTTCTCTATTAATCTTTTCATGATATTTATTGTTCTAGACTCCAAAGAAGCTTGTGGATTGTTATTATGCCCATGATGGCCAATTCATTGCCCCTGATCGTGTAAATAAAGGAAACGACCTGAAGGTTCTACTAGAACCGTTAAAACATGGTTCATTGGCATATGTTCGAGGCTGAGATCAGTAACAACCGAGGAAGATTGAGTACGTGATCTGAAGAGAGAGGTCAAAACATGGCCGAGGTCGAAGAACTTCCATATTCCCATAATATTTGCCCACCACTCCCAAGTTCGAAGAGATTTTTACTTCGGGTGAAGGGAGTATTCATTTTGACCATGGTCATTGGTATAGGGCCGAAATTGTGATTTGATGACATTGTCTCAAAGAATAGAAGATTCTTGAGCGTTATTCGAGGCGTCGCCTTGGGTTTGGCCATCATTTAATTCGTTGTTTTGGGGATCACTCCAATGATGGGGCGTAACAATCATGGCGACATACTGCTCGAATTAGAAATTGTGATATGGGAGATTGTGCCTCGGTCTCCAATCGCCATGTGGCAAACGTTGATAGCCTTTAGTTATTACTGTGAGGATCAGGTACATGGTAGAAGTAGAGATTAGGTGCACTAAAGAGCCGTACGATCTGATTCCATAGATATATGCCACACGTTAAGAGCTGGAGAAGGCATTGTAACTAATACATCTATCTCGATTGTTGATGGATAATATAAATAGGGCACTATCATCTTTGTTTGTCTCCTATTGTCCCTTTGCTTTCTCTCTCCAAGCCTTGAGTAGCCGTGTTCCCACCTAAGCATCGTTGCCGGAGTTCACCATAGCCACTACCATCACGCTGTGGCTATCATCTTCTCTGGCACCGGTACCATCTCCGCTCTGGTTCCGGTAGTTCTGTTATCTTTCCTTTATCTCTTCTTCTTTCAAAGTTCATTTTTTCTTTAAGATGTCAGGTTGTGGTAGAGAGGCTAGGGGCAGAAGTCGGTCAGGTGATCGAAGCTCCCACTCCTCTGGGCCTCAGGCCGTTTCCAAGGATAGACCTCGGAGCTTTATCGAAGTGGGTTTCTCGTTGCAACCCACACCTCAAGACTCTGGTGCTCAGAGAGCCCGAAGTACGAGTTGGTGAGGTTCTCCAATTCGGGGAACGATAGATCCACCATTACTGAATCCGAGCTAGGGAAGCTTCGGATCTAGGATTTATTCTAAGTTAGTACCACTTGGAAGACATTGGTCGGGATGACCGGATGACCCAAGCTTTCGATGGGCACCTCACTATTAATGAGTGTCTTTGGTTTGTCTCCACTTTCCTTTGCTTCCTTTCATGTGCAACATTATCGATTACTATCAAATTGTTCTTGCCCATCTTGCTCCTAATTCCATTTGCATCATCCGTTCCTTTATTGTCATATGTGATGTTCTCGTGAGTCCCCTGAGGTGCTCTCTCTTCCATGTATTCTTCATGTTGAAGAGGCACTCTCGAGAAAGGGGCTGGTGGTATTTTGCTCCTCGAAGCAGCCTCCAATTTATCAAGGGGCTGCCCTTTTTAGTGCACAGTTGGAAGTTCTTCATTTTAGTCGATGATCCCCGAGGCTTTAGCCACGTGTGGCGCGAGCCTCAATTATATCCAAATAAAAATGCCCACATCAACCTCGAGGATGAGGAAGATTATCACACTTTGCTCAATATTGAAGTGCTGGAGCAACGGGAACTAATAATCGAGCAGATGTTGTACGATGCTAGTTTGAGCCTGCCAAATCCTCAGGGTATGAGTTGGCATTTTTGCTTTTGCTCTCCTTTTTTTAACACTTTTTTTTTCTCGATACAAGTTATGATTCCTAAGTCCATCCGTAATGCATTCCAAAAGAGGTCGGGCTCTTCTTGAGGAGAATCTTCTCAGGGGGCCTCAACCTGGAAGAGATTAAGGATGGAAGATCCAAAGACTTCCCTAGAGCCGAGGGCTACTCCATTTGTTACTTCTAGGGCTTTAAGCTCGGAGACCCTAGAGATTGACAATGAGTCGGACGTTGTTGTGGCAATCCCTCTCCAAGCAGCACTACCATCGGAGGGCCCAAGTCGGACATAGAGCCCGGTCCCCTTGTCCTGGCGCCAGTCGACATCCAAGCAAGTTCTGGCCATGCCCACCACACCAAAAGCATCCCCGAAGCCCGCCGCAGCCAACATCTTCGAACCCTCATCTCTGGCCGATGAGGAGCCTTTCACTTTGGGGATGAGAGTTTGGGTTAATGATTCCGGGCTCTACAACCATCAGCTCGCTAGAAAGTTTATGAAGATTATTATATTACTAGCCGTTTGGTCAAAGAGGAAGTCTTGTTCACTGGATAAGATTCTGAATGCTACCTATGCAACTCTCCTTAGGGTAAATTTTATTGATGCTTCTTTCCGTTTCAGATTGACCTTCTGACTTATTTGTTTTGCTTTTTGTAGCTGGTGAACAAGATAACCATCCTGCATAAGGGCTAGTTGGTTTTGGCCAAATTAGCTGCTTAAATAAGAAGGCCCTAGTAGTTGAGGCTCGAGTCAAGGCCGGCGATGCAGCAACCAAGGCGGCCGAGGAGTAAGGGCTATCGAAGAAAAGCTGAAGACAACTGAAGAGGCATCTATGTGGAATGAGTCCAAGCTTACTGCTGCCCAGGAGACTACTGAGGTAGTTGAAACTTGAGCGGCTATGGAGAAAGCGGCGGCCAATGTGTGTCGTCAGTGAGTTGTTGAGTTCCAACTAGAGCTCGAACTTAGTGCAGCGGCCATTCAGAAGGCAAAAGAAGAGAAGGCTATTGCCAAGAAGAAGGCGGCCGAAGCAGAAATAGCTATTCGAGGTGTTGGAACCCGAATAGTTGAAGAATATAAGGCTTTGGAAGTTTTCGAAGCTGAAGTCATTGAAGGATTGGTTGCTGCTTATGGCCTCGGGTTTAAGGACTATAAGGCTATGATCTTGAAGTTGACATTAGTCGGCTTTTTGTGGAAGGTGGTGGCGAATACTTTGATGGAGATCAAGCTATTGCTGAAGCTGACACCATTGCTGTAGAGGCCAATCCTAAAGATGCCACTAAAGCTGCTCTCGAGCCTGACACTTAGGTCCTTTTTATTTCTTTATGTAGTCTTTTTGTCATCTTTTTGTACTCAGCTTGCTTCTGAGCTTCCATAAAAGCTTTCATCAATGAAAGGCTTGCTTTGTTAAGTCTTCTTCCATTAATATTTTCTAAGTCATAAACTTGTGGCTTTGCCGAAGTCGATCCTTAATGCATGACATGATTAAGGTAGCCCAACACTAGTACAAACTTGCTTTCAAATAAATTTTGTGAAGTCCGGAAGTTATGAATAATCTGACGTCGATAGTTGATAGTATTATAGCTCATTATTGAGGTGAGATCATATAAACAGCAAGATCATTGCCAATCTGAAGTCGACGCTAGAAAAATTCAGCAAGGCCATCATAAGGTGGTTTTGAGCAATGTCAGTCACTGTAATTGAACTTGCCAAGTGTTCGAATTAGCACTCGTAAATGGAGTTGGGACATACCCGAAAGGTTAGCATTCTTCAAAGTTGAACAAGTTTGAGCTAAAGCTTATATATTGATAAGGTCGGTCTTTATCCGACCAAGTTGAACATATCTGAGCAGGAGTGCTTACTCTTGTTAGGTCGGTTCTCCCCGAACCAAATCATATTATCCTGAGCTGAAGCTCATACTTTTTGTTAGGCCGGTGTTCAGCCGACCAAGTTGAATCATCTTTAGTGAGCAGGGTGCTTGTGGCTTTGCCCAAAGTCCCTTTCCCTTTAAATGAGCTTGTGGTGATTGTGGATCAAGACTTTTTTTATTAAGGTCAAGTCATCAAAAGAAAACTTTTTGCTCGATCAATCCTAGAGAGAAATTCATAAAAAGAGATACAGTCTAGAGAGAGAGTTTTAGAGAGAGAAACTAGAGAGAGAAAGTTGGACTTTCTAGATAGAGTGGGGATTTCAAACTCCAAGTAGGGAGAGAGGAAAGAGAGAGAAACTCTTTTTTTCTTCTTTTTTTTCTTTTTCTTTTCTTCCTTTTTCCTTTCTCTTTTCTTTTTTTCCTTCCTCTTTCTTTCTTCCCGTGGCTTTTAAACAAAATAGCGGACTCGATTCCCCTTGTTCTCCAAGGCCAAGGAGGTGTTCCTTCCAACTGGCAACTTCTGCAGCCAGAGGACCATGCCACAACGGTGATAGCTGGCCGTAGCCTGATGATCGACGGTAGTTAACGGCGCTAAGAAAATCCAAAGAAGCTCACGGAAATAGGGGAATCCATCTAACTGCCCTTTTGACCAAAATCCAGTAGTTCACCGGTCGGAATCCATGGTTTTGGGGTTAAGGAACACGTGGAGAAGGATAAATCAACAAATTTTGGGAATTTTTTACCTCATTTCTTGGCAGTATTTGGCCACGACTTCCGACGAGCACGATGAAGCCCTTTGGAAGGACGAGCATGATGAAGCCTTTTGGAGAAGAAACTCTGACGATCCTCCAGTTTGAGTCTTGGAATTTGTCGGGAAAGAGAGGGAAGCCCCCTTCCCTTTAAATAGGGCCGAAGGGGAGTTCCACTCCTCCCTGGTGGTGGGTTTTGACTCCGATCGGGGGTCGTTTGGAAAAAAAAGGAAGACTCCTTCATGGAGTTTTCTCTCATTTTTTTCAGTTGGGCTTGCTTTAAGATTTATGTATAAGATTTTGGGGTTCACAATGGTCGAGTAAATTTGAGGAGCTGTCATATGGCTCCAATTGGAGCATCTTGAATCGAGCCGTCATATGATTTGTCTGTGATATGATAAGAAAATGGATTTGTTTCTTAGGTTCAATCTTGAAGAGGAGATTTGGTTTGGAACAACAAGCCGACTAGAGTTGGTGTTCTCAAACGACAAAGTCTTAAGGGGCACATGTCAAAGCTAATGCCATCCACTTACCCCTGCTACTGTCCTGGAGGGCTGCCAGCCAACGATCGATCTCAAGCTTGTGATTGAGATCGGCCACTCTCCAAGGTTCCCTTTGACAAACATACCCCGGAGTTGAATCCCCCTCTGAAAACTTAGAGGAGTACCAATGCTGCTCCTCTCGCCTTGGGCTCCATTGATGGGAAGGCACCTTATGAGCCGTGGGCTCTAAATGATGAGCTTGCTCAAGGCATGCTTGATCAGGGCTTCGACAATGAGATCGATGGCTATGGCAAGAATGGGCAGCCACAGTAGCCGGGCCCTCCTATTGTTGTTGTTGCTGTTTGTCTTTCATTTGTTGGAGGCTTTGCACGACCATTGTAAAAGCTTGAACTTGTTGCTTGAGGGCAAAGACATGTTGCTGGTCTGCAGTAGCAATGGGCTGAGACAAACTAGGATCGAGGCATTGAGCCAGTTGGTCATTCAACCAAGATGATTGCTGACGAGAGTTGGAGGCATGTTATGCCCAAGTTCTTATCATAATTGACTCTCTCTTCTTCACAATAAAGCCAAAAAGAGGTGCTTCCTCTAGTGCCAAAATGTAGCCGCGAAACTTCAGTGGTTGGCGGATGAGAGAGCTGGAGGTCGATGAGAGAACGAGCTGGATGTTCGTTAAGAGTCCAACGTGGGCAGTTTCTTGAACCTACAACCAAAAGTTCACTTATCAGAGGTTGTCCGATGGGAGACCCTTTGATATCCAAGTTGGAGTTTTGGGAATAGTCGAAAGAGAGAGGAAGTGATGAAGGGGAATAAACTAGTCATTACTCTAGATATTAAGGGTGCAATTAATATTATGATAGGCTGGAATTGTGGTTGGTCGCTACACCCATGATTAACCTTTGTGGGTAGTTACCACACCCACGATGAGCCATTGTGGATAGTTATTACTCTCATGATGGTGAATTCATTGCTATATGATTGTGTAAATAAAGAAAATGATCTGGAAGGTTCTACTAGAACCTTTAAAAAAAATATGGGTTGTCGGCATATGTTTGAGGTTGAGATCGGTAACAATCTAAGGAAGATCGAGTATATGATTTGAAGAGAGGTCGGTACATAGCTGAGGTCGAAGAACTTCCATATTGCTATAACACTTGCTCCCCACTCCCGCGCCCAAAGACATATTTTCACTTCAAGTAAAGGGAGTATTCATTTCGACCTCGGTAAACAAATGGCACAAAGGTTAATTGAAAGTGGGTGCAAATGTTATGCAAATATGGAAGTTCTTCGACCTCAACTATGTACCGACTTGTCCCTTCAGATCATGCACTCAGTCTTCCTTGGTTGTTATCGATCTTTGCCTCGGACATATGCCAATGACTTGTGCTTTAACGGTTCTAGTAGAACCTTCCAAGCTATTTCCTTTATTTATGAGATCGTGGTGCAATGAATTCGCCATCGTGGGCATAATAACTATCTACAATGGCTCATCATGGGCATAATAACTACCCACAAAGGTTAATCATGGGCATAGTGACTACCCATGATTCTGGCCCATCATTAATTGCATCCTTAATATCTGGGATAATGGCTGGTTTACCCCCCTCTATATAAAGAAAGGCAAGGGAAACCCTCAAGTAAGTCATCTTGAAAGCATAAAAGTTCTCTTTCATCATTTTCTCTCTTTTGGCTGTTTTCAAAACTCCGACTAACTTAGATATCGAAGGGTCCCCCACTAGACAACTTCCAGCAAGTGGACTTTTGGTTGTAGGTTCAAGAAACCACCTACTTTGGACTCCTAATGAACATCTAGCTTGTCCTCTCACCGGCCTCCAACTCGGTCATCCGCCAACCACTAGAGTTCAGCAGCAACAAAGCCTATTTTAGATGGAAGGTTGTATGCATCTTCCTACATAGGTAGATATGTAGTTGTAAGTTAGCTTATCTTCTTTGTGATTGCCAATTCTTTGATAAAATGTCTCCATGGGATCTAATGGGATATCTCTTTGGAACCATATGATAGTTGTTTTGGTAACAGTGGGATCATAAGCATGTTATGAGGTGTCTACTGGAATAGTCACAAGCATCTTAGAATCTACAATTATGTATTCTTGTGATATTGTCTTAGACTTCCTGATTGTTGTTTTAAAAATTCAAGATTTTAGGAGATGCTCATTCAGCATATGATATGTTGTCCAAGAGTGATAGATTCTTGAACATCCATCTAATTAGAACAATTTAGACTTTGCAGTTAGTTTGGCTGGTAGTTTTACCATTTGAGACATGTGTAATTGGTATCTATGGAATGCTAATCTAGAAATTAAACAGAGTCCTAGCTCCACAGCTACGTTCTTTGCTACCATCCTTCTACAAAATTCCTAGCTCTGTCACTGCATATAATTGTGCATGTGTTACCTCTCGGCTGATTGTTAGTTTCCCACCATTCCACAAGGATTCCAGTTGGATCGGTGCAATTATAAATTGCAGTGATTTGTACAATCTTATTATCTATTCGTTATATCGCACGTGCTAATGCATGTTTACCCCAAGAAGAGTAATGATTCATGAATATGTAACATTAAATTATTGAAAATGTAAAATATCACTAATTAGATAAAAAAATAGTTTAAAATACTGAAAGCCTTAAACACCTTATAGTGTATCAGAGTGGTGGCCGCACTTTAAAAGTCCATGGTGTGTGTGTGTTATCTAGTCCAGGGACCATCACTTACAATTTATATCTTTAGACGTATGGTTTAACCATGTCCTCTATAATTATTAAAAATTGTTACATTAAAATTCAAAATAGCCCATGTCGTGCATCAAATTCAACAAATGGTAGCTGGTAAGAAGGGATGATTTTAGCATATGAACGTGCAGACATGATATCGACTATTCTAGTTGTACAGGCAACCAATGGTTGACTTTCCAAGGCATTTTAATTTCCATTTGTAGGACAGAGGCTCCAAAACCTTCTCTACATGTTGGATCTCCACTGTCTTCATAAATAATTTTGCTATGGTAGTCTGGTTAGGCACCCCCAAGCCGTATCTGTTTCATTATTCAATAATTTGTTCAACTTTCGATTGACAGTGAAAGCTTAAAGCTTAATGTCACATCTTTGCGATACTCAGTGTGCTTTCATGGCTGTTAAGTACAGTTGAAACACTTGCTAAAGTGTGATTTTCTTAATATTGTTCTTAGATCTGGAAGATTCCACCCATGTCCAGCACATATTGATCCCCTCAACAATAGCTGAAGTTGTGGTTTCATATTGAATGATGTTTTTTAACTGTACAAGAAAAGCTAATCCTCCAATGCAAATACTTCTAAACAAAGAAAGCATTGTAAATGCTTGTTGACTGTTGGGACCATCACAACAGTGTTGTATGTAATTTCTTTTAAACAAAGAAATTTTTTAAGTGAATATAATGCTCCTCATTATCTGGGACAAAATGGGGGTGGACAACTGAAGGATGAAATGAAATTGTTGATGGCTTGAAGGAGTTCCCCGAGTCCAATCTCAGCAACAAGTCTAGGAGTATGGGGGCCAAATTTAAAAAGATTACAAGACAATAAAAGCCAAAGAAATTAAAGTGGAATTGCATGGAAGTTGGAACCATGTGAGGGGCATGTTGGTTACTAGTGATGAATTTTGAGCATTGCTTGTCAAGGTTAGTTTTATATGTGCGTATTATATGTTGAGCATCACATATGTTAATAGTGTTCTCTATTAGCTACATCCTATCAAGGTTAGTTTTATATCTTGTGTGTTTGTTATTGTTTCTTGGTAAATAATAATTAAACTACACACTATTATATTACGATCAAGCATCCCAATTCCTTGTGCTAATGTAGTCTACCCACATTTCCTTTGCTATCTTGTCTCCTGTAATGTTGCCAAGTTCTTATTGATTATTCATTGATTCAACACCATCATCATATTCTTTATCACCATCAGGAATTTCAATCACATCATCTAGTCCAATATTATTAGATTGTTGACTTAGACATTCCATGTCTTCATTATAAATAGTAATAATCTTACGCAATACCACTGTTGCAGTGGCAGTCTTAAGAAATAACTATGTTAACATACTACATTGGTTAGTCATGCATGACATTTGCCTTGTGAATGCCTAGGCACACTTACAATGATGAGGTTAGAAAAGTGAAATAACAATATATAAGTTATGTGGAGGGTATTTTAGGAAAAGATAAAGGTTTTTCAATAATTAGCAAATGGAATTTTAGTTCCCTAACCATCAATTTTATGTTTTTGTTTGTTGACTTCATCTTACCTCATCCATCTTGCCATTAGTCTTAAGCTATGTTGTTCTCATATATAGTCCATGCACTAACTTTGGGATCTAAAATTATGTCAAATTGAGGCATCTACCTTTTCCTAGTTGCTGTGAACATTGAGAAGGACAAAAGAAGGGAGAGAGGAAGGGAGGTAATGCTATTTCATTTGTCCTTTTCTATCCAAATATATGATAGGATCAAGGATGCATAGTATTTTCTGCCAATAGGATTGCATATGTGATCTCATATGATTAGAACCTAGATCCCATCATTAGTTTTATCCTTATAGACTATAGATCCTAGTATTAAAACATGCCCTTAATCTATTCATGGTATGATGTGGCATCAATCAAGATCTTCAAGGACACATTATAAACAGCAAAAATAGTTAAAGAGAGGGCAAGTTGTTGGAGGCTTTATTAGATGGATGAGGGAACATTAAATGTGGATGGCTATGGTATAGAAGTACCTTATTGTGCATGCAGACTGGCAGTTCAATCCATGATCCATGTTGAGTTTGCTCCGTGGGAAGCAATGTACCCTATACCAGAGAATTGTGATTCAGTTTGCCAAATGGCACCCTTAGACTTCAGTCAGTTGCACCTACCACATACCAACTCCCTGAAACTCCACTTCAGGCATCATTTCCATGATCAGTGAACCTTCTTTTGCAAACAATATGTTGCACTGCTAACCCCGTCTGTAAGTGCAACCACATCCTTTTTTTACTTCTACACAACTAGAAGCTTCTCTTTCTCTGACTTCTGGCAGGAAAATATTATGAGATAAAACTAAGATGAGTATGGGGTAGTATAAAGACAAAAAAAAGGGCTAACTGTATTTCTTAGTATCGTTAGATTAATATTTCTATTCTGCTGAATCATAAGTTTGTATTTATTCCTACAACAAAGGGGATACTTTACGATACCCGCTATTTATTAGTTCAGAAACTACCTCACTGGGCAAGACAATTGGATGAACATGGGTGTTGAAGGCTTAAAGACTTTCTTTTTTCTTTTGAAAAAAAATTTCCAATGAAGAGTTCGGTATTTATTTAAAGCACAATCCAATCAGTCCAATCTAATTAAATTATCTCTGAAGACCTATCCATTCTCCTTTTGGTAAGAGTATATGTTGGTATGGTTATAAGCTGGAACTGTGTTTGGTCTTAGAAAGTGCTGTCTTTGCAACCTTGAGGGTTGAGGCATTAGTCTCAGGTCTGGGATAATCACAATGTGATTTATGTTGCATATACATACATGCATATGTCCATACATAATATGAATATCTTTTCCTTCTGATGTGCTTCCTTATAATAATTTTTCAGGGCTGTTTGTCTTCTCTCCTTATAATAATTTTTCATGCCTATTCCTGTCCTCTCTCCTTCGTGTGATAAATTTTCATGCCTGTTTCTGTCCTCTCTCTACACTTACGTACCAAAAGACAGCGAGGATTCAGATCTTAAAAAAAGCTGGTCGACCCTCAGAGCGTCTGGTGAGCCATGAGCACTGCCGGTTTGACAAGCCACAACAGCATGAGTGTGTGCATGTCCGCAAGATAACAGAAGCTGCTGGAACAGAGGATGCTGAAGCTGATGCAGAGTATGATGGTGCTCTCAAGGAAGCCATCCGTGGTGTGCAAGATGCTGTGACCAGCATAAATGAGCACCTGGAGGAGGTCCGCTATGAGATCGAGGCACTTGAATCCGTATAGTTGCTGGACTAGTGCATGATAAACTTAAATCCATCCGTTTCTGGCTTCACTGTATCTGGCAATGCTTACAGAAAAATGTAGAGAAGGATGCATTTTCTTAAAGATAAGTCTATGTGATTATAATATGATTAGTTTTCTGCAAATGGGAATGGCTATGGTACGTTAAACTTGTGCTTCTCCAGTTTCTGTTCGTTGTTTTTGACCTCCAGAGGGTTCAAACGCAACAGAGAAAAGATCGAATTTTGTGCTGAATGACATTAGATTTTGAACAGGATGTGTTATGTGGACAGAGGTCTTTGGTTCACTGAGGGATTCATGACCATTTTCATTATCCACAACTAACCCTTGTTAGCAGACATCTAGATGGCTTTGCAAAGGAAATACTTCTTTCACGAACGTGGAACTAACTTTTGAGCTTTAAGCAGTAATGGTTGAATGTGCTACATGACATGTAAAATACAAAATTATAGTTAGTAGAACTAGAGATAAGTTGGAGATGTTGGTTCCTTTAGCAGACTTTCGTGTTCTGTTTTAAACCAAAATAGAGAACCGATCGAGCACGTTGTACAAACATTAAGCCAAGGATTTTGTCTTGTTATATTTATTGTTTCTGTGATATAGCATCAAAAATCATTCTTGTTGACATCTAAATCAAAGCTGTTGTTGCAAGTCTTCGGATTGATATGAACGTGCTTCACCTTACGGGGGAAGAATGTGAGGTTTATTTTTTTTTCCTATTCTTTTAATTTTATCTATTTGAGATTCAGTATTTCTACGATCTCGATTCATCTTTACCATCTACTTACGTACGTCTATTCCATCAAAAGATCTATCTCCTCTAAGATTTTTATCTATCACATTGAGAGAAAAAGAGTAATCCATTATTTAACAGATCAAACGTTGATATTGATCTTCATTTCTTCTCAATTGATCTTTAATTTTTATTTTTATTTTTTAGATTTGGCATAGGTAAAGATTTAGTTTTTTATCGATAGATCTGCTTGGTTAAAAGATTAGAGCTCTAATCAAGATAGGTTTTTAACTACCATGATCCAAATTCTTCTTATCTTTTTGGATTTTTTTGTGAACTTAATTTTTTGTTATCCTTCATTCTATTTATATTTTTTTCTACATTTACTCATGAGTATGTTTAATTTTTGTTATCTATTTATTTACTTTATTATCACTAGTTGTTTACTGATCTCTAAAATGGTATTCATCTGCATCATTTAGGTTGATCTCGCTTTGGTTTTATGTCAATCAGTCACACCTCTTGAGCAGAATATAGATAACTATATTATCTATCCTAAGAATAATATGCCCCTGGCTAGACATGATTTGTTGTTGACAAACGGAAGGAACTTATTGAGAACCATGGTACCGATCTGATACCAATTGTTGACAAATGGATTGATTAGGGCTTTAGATTAAAGTCTACAATTTAAATTTCTACAAGTTAAATTTTCATATTTTAAATTTCAAAATTTACTTTTCAGCATTTTAATTTTTGTTACTATATTTTTTTTTTGTATCTTAGACTTGCATGATCATTAGATCAGGTACTCAAAACCAATATCCTACTTCTAACCCAGTATCAACATGAATCACAATACAGCAGCCATCATTAATATTCTGACTTAAAAGTTTGATGACATGAAAGATTTTATGAAAACCATGAGTGAAAGAGTAGTAGTATTAAAAGAAGCTAGGCAAAGACAACCTGAACCTGAGTCTCTCTGACTGCCTATAGGATAGAGAGGTAGGAAATCAGACTTAGGTCAACCTATAGAAACATGCCCACACCATGACCAGTTCGACCAAGATGAGCATGTCCTTAAAAATGTGAAGATTGAAGCTCTAAGTTTTGATGATTGTCTAGATCCGAGATAGTACCAGAATTAAAAATCGGGTATGGATCATTACTTTGGATGGTACGAAATGTCTGAAGCAAGGAGAGTTAGATTTGTTAGGATGAAGTTGATTTGGCATGCTTGACCTTATTAGGAAAGTATTGAGCATCTTGCATTCCATGTACCGGCTCTCCTTAGAAAACCTAAAAAAGAAGTCCATGCTCATCAAAAATTTTCTGGTGGGGGATCCTTTGATGCTTAAGTCAATCAGAGCTTGAGAACAATTGAAACAAGATAATGAGAGAGGATGGATGCTCTAATCCTCTTCTAAAAGAACTTACTCGAAGATCCCCTTAGCCTACCTTTATATATAAGGGAGTAGTCATGCATTACCTCCAAATTCGATAGTGAAAGTGGAGAATCAGTGCCAACTAAACTGAGAATCATGGGTTATTGGTTGTAGGCACATCTGTGGGCATTGTGTGTGATGTTAGATACATGATTTAACTCACATGCCCGAGATTGAAGGGACCATCTAGGATTCTGGGGAATTTCATCGGATCAACTTTTCTTCTTAATGGCCTGATGGTTTGGAGTTTAACTTTGTTGTCGGTATGGATCTGACTCCAGGATCGGTGTGCATATGAGGTGAGTGCTCATTCTCTAGGAGGTCGAGGTTAGGTAGTTAATTACCCCCATAATACTTGCCCACCACTTTGAGCCCAAAATGATCTCATTGCTTTAGGCCAAGGAAGTAGCTAGCTTTCATATTCGACCTAACCTTGGCTCCCTATATAATCTTTAGGTTGGAGTATTTAATTTATATTATTCGATGGGAAAAGTTTCAAAGCTTCATTAATGTGTCATTTCGCAAATCTTGCTGCAATAATATGGTGTCGACATCCCAAAACATCACACCACATTGATTTGAAATAGCAATCTAGGTGGTTATTTTTGGGCCTATTGTGAGTTGCCATGTGGCAATCATCGATAGGCTTTGAGCTGCCCTCGGTGGATTGGCCTACGAGCCATGATCAAGGAGCTGGTGCGGTGAAGAGTCGTGTAATCCAGCACAATTGATGCTTCCCATATGGCAAGATCTGATGCTGTGGTGCATTGATTTGAGCCATTGGTGGGCAATATTAAGAGGCCCTCTCTTCTCCTATTTTCCTAGTTGGATGTCTGCTACTCCATAGTTGCTGCTGCCAAAAGGGTGTTTGCCACCATCTTCTCCAGCTCCATCATGCCTTTTGATTTTTGAAGCAAGCCCCTTTTCTTCTGGTTGGTTCTCTTTTTTTGACCCTTATTTTTTTCTTATTTCATTCATTGGTTTTCCTTTTGGCCTTCTTATTTCATTCGTCAACTATCTTCTTCTCTCTCCCATCCATGGCATTTGATGGCAATGAGGCTAGGCACGAAACTCATTGGGGTGGCCAAAATTCTCAGTCACCTCCTCCTTGGATCAGATCCAAGAGAAAACCTGGAACCACTAATGAATTTAATGTTAGAAAATATATCCTAAAGCCAATCATCTAGATTATAGATAGTTGAGCTTATTATAATTTATACATAAATTATTAAATAAATAAAATTATTATTCTAGCTTTTCATCACTTCTTGTACATCTTTCTTTATGAACCCTTTTATGAAGAAGTCTTTAAGACTATTTAAAATTGATAAAGAAGAATTTATCATTTAGTCCTTAAATTTGTTCGTGATCAAATAATACGTTGTTACCTAGGACGACAACGTTTATCGAGTGTAGGTTATTATATGCTATATAGTTTGGTTGTTGTTAATCCAAAGATTGATTTTGATGAAGACAAAGAATTTTGAATATAATTTATAAAATCTAACGATATTTATGAGGATGTGCAGTTTCAAAATTTCAAATGCTCATAATTTTTTCAAGTATTTCTCGATATGTTAATAAGGATAAAATCAAATCAAGAAGATAAGTCTAGCCTATAAATCAAATTAAAGAAGAAAGGATCATAAATAGTTTTTGGCATGCATGGCATGCAAACTGGGCTAATCTAGTCTAAAATTGAGCCGATCTAATCTTAGTAGAAGCAAAAGATAGAAAGTACAAAAAGTAAAATTTTTAAGATCTAGGAGACTGAGCCGACCTAGCTACAAATTGAGCCGACCTAGTGTCTGTAATGGCAAGTTTTCAGATCTATAGCTTTTTCATCCTATGAGCTTTCCAATGGCTATTTTCTCATCTTCAGTGGCTAGATCTCTTTCTAAAGATCTTTCAGATGTTAAGAAGTAATAAAAAACCTCAAGAATATATATGAAAACCCTTGGAGCATTAAAGACATATTTTTGAGAGCATATTGAGTATTCTTTGAGAAAGCTAAGGAGTGAGCTAAAAAGAGAAGAAAAGTTATTTTCAAAGTGATTCTTTATCCTTTTACTACAAATCATCTTCAAGCAAGTGAGAATAAGAGTAAAGAGAATCAAGGAGCCTTATAATCTCTCAATCATTCAAGGAGAAGAAATCAAGCCTATAAGTAAAGCAACTTAGATTTTCTTCTCTTATGCTTCAAAAAAGTTTATTTTAATCATATTTATATATTTTATTTTAAGTTTCTTGGGATGAGAAACTTGGATTGGTCTAAGCCTTGAATTGGATGATTGTATTGGTTTGATTGGTTAGCCAAAGTTAAAACCAATCGGGATTGATTGTTAGCCTGAAAAAAATAATCACTTGTAAGATTTTGGTTGGTGATCCAGAAAAAATTAACTAGATTGATTGTGAGCCCAGAAAATAATTTTATATGATTTTAGTTGGTAATCTAGGAAAAATCAACTAGATTTGATTGTAAGCCCAAAAAATAATCAGACTGTAATCCTAGTTATGAATTATAGTTGAATTCCCAAGGGGTATATTTGGAGAGTAGACGTAGGTGCTGAGTTTGGCACTGAACCATTATAAAATTATTATATTTATGATTGTGTGTTATTATTCTATTACTTTTATTCACTACACATTATATAGCTTATTTGATTTGGTACTTAATTAGTTTAATCTACTCACATCTTAAGCTTAAAAATTTTAAATACCTAATTCACCCTCCTCTTGGATAGCCATACCTAGACAACAATTGGTATCAGAGCAGATGCTCTATTATTGATTTTTGACCTAACCATCTAGAGCTAAAGATTTTGACAACCCAAATGAAATCCTTTTTTAATGAAGGCTATTTGTCCCTCACTATTATGTGAATCAAATTACATTCATTAAAAAATTAAAATAAAAATTTTCATACAATCACATGATTATAATTTATGGAAGATTATAATCGATGACTCACACACTCCCAAAGTATTAAAAGTGCATGATAAGAAAATGACCCAACTTAATGCTAAGACTATGAATATATTTTATTGCTTTTTAGATATTAATGAGTTTAATGCAATTTCTTCATGTGTTTCAGCGAATCAAATGTGAGAAAAATTGAAAATAACTTATGGAAGAGCAAATCAAAAAGAATAACCAAGCTCCCAAGAGGATAAGCAAGCTCATCCCAACATATGCCTCATGGCTTATGAGGATGGAAAGAAGAAAAAGAAGAAGAAACAAAGGAGAAAGAAAGCAATAAATAATAGGAAGCAAGTCGAAAAAAAGCTAAATAAGAAAGAGAAAGAAAGTGCTACAAATTCTTACCTCATAGTCAATGATAATGAGGTAAATATTAATAATTTTTTTGATTTTACTTTTGAAGAATTATATGAAGCCTTCAATTATCTAATGGATAAACAAAAAAAAATAAAGCTTCAAAACAAAGAGCTTAGAAAATCTAATTTATCTTTGGCTGAAGAGAAAAATAAAATTTTGAGTAAAAAAGATCTATCAAAAAATATGAAAAATATGGCCAAAAAAAAGAAAAATTTTGGAATAAATTAAAACTCTAACTAAGAAAAGAAGAATATAGTAAAATCTAAAAAATCCTTAGTTAATAAAAATATTGAGCTAAAAAAGAAATATAAAAATTTGAATTTCTTTCTAAAAGAAAATGAAAACCTTCTAAAAGAAAAAAAGAAACTTTTGGAAGAAAATAAGAAATTAAGAAGAGAAGTCGAGGTTTTGAAACATATAGCTGAAAGTTTTATAATTAGTTTTCAAAATCTTTAATCTATGGTAAAAACTAATGGGACTGTTTCCAATAAAATAGAAACTAATTTTAATACTTCAAGAAAATAGTAAAATACTAAAAATATTTTCACAAGACCTCCAATGAAAGATCATACTATTAAATATTTTAAGTGAAATCAAATTAGTCACAAAATTTTGGAGTGTAATTTTAAAAGAATTGGCCAAATCTTGATAAAATAAATTTGGGTTCGAAAAGAAATCTTGAATACTAACTCCTATGGATCCATGATGGCTTGGGTACTAAAAGTTATAAAGTAAGTTTTACAGGTATACCAAGTATCCAATGAAATGAAAGAAGTAAATTCTTAAGGAATGGATGCTTAAGACTCAAAATGGATACGTGATAATACTTAGTAAAAGCTAAACTTATTTTAACATCTCACCATCAATAATTATTAAAATTATTTTGCTGAATTTATTGATTTTGATGATCCATCGACATATATGTGTAATATCATTCCTTGCCTTAAATATTTTTAATGTATTGCCAAAAATTATTATAATTGATAGATTTTGATGACTTCTCAATGCTTGCAATGATCTTACACTATCGCTTGAATAATTTGACTTCAAAATCAATATAATTCTCTATATGTATCATCTTAAGTGATTAAGCATAAATTTTCACTCTAAATTTAGAATGTTTTCTTAACTTCTTATATCATGTTATTATTTAAGAAACTTAAATTAAGACAAGCCTGATTGCACAAGGATTCATTTGAGTGTCAAAACTTGTAAGTTAATTTAACTTTTGACATTCTTATAAGATATATAATTATTGAAACATCTCAAAAATTGCCTGATACAAAATATTTTATGATAAATCATCTATTCGTAAAAGATCAAGTGCATGACTTCGATAATTTATATTATATCTTAGCTTGATCTCTAAGAACTTAAAAATTTTCTAGTTGAACTTAATCTTTGAAGCCTTTATCTAGTTTTCCTTTGACCTAATCTTGATATGATCTTATTTGATTTGATTGATTATCATACTACCAATTGAATATTAAATGATTCAATATTTTATCTTATTAATTTTGATGATGTTATTATGATTGACTATTATAATTGATCATGATTGAAGATATATTGAATAAAATTGATTTATGAACTTTTATGATTAGAGTTTAAAAATAATTTAAAATATTGACATATTTGTTTGATAAGCTAAATTTCTTGAAGAAATATTTTCAAATTTAATTGGTATCTTGAATTATGTAAATACTATTGATGATAATAAGAGAGAGAAAATTTGGTAAACGAAGAAAATAAATTTAACATATTAAATTACATCAAAATCTTGCCATAATAAGATACTTTTCATAATATGATTTTAGTTTGGTTATAAGATACAAAATTGATCAAGGGTAAGCAAGAAATGAAATTAAGAAATATGGCATATAGTAAGGGGGAGCGAATTTTGAATAAAAGTTAAACTCAATTAACTAGAATATTAAAAGAAAGCTTAATATTTTTAGATTATTTTACTTTGTTGATTTTATTGATGTTGGGTGTAAGCCCTTTCCTGTCGAAGTACAATAGGATGTCGAGCCTTGAGGTGACTTCATCCGACGAAGATGACCACGCCTAACTCCAATGATTGAAGAGTTTTTGCTTAGATGCTAAGATTGTAGTCCTCCAACCTAAATTTATCGGCTAATTTTCTTCACTCCGATTCCTAGCTCTGTCGGATAGTTCTAGAACCTACAGGGCGTTATAAATTTCGTCCAGATGAGTTTGAACGGTGATGGTAGCTCCCAAATAGTTTAGTAAAGGGCCTTATCATGGTCTGGTCCGGCCGACCTCGACGCTACTTGAACCTCCTCCTGACTAAAAATCCATCCAAGTTGTTTGACGTTGGATCGATGTCGGATCAATAAAACTTCTCTCTGGACGAACTCCTGCAATCTACAAAGAGTGGCAGGCCTCTGAATTCCTAGTCCAAGGACTCTGAATATGTAAGCAAAAGAACCTCGTCTTCTTTTATTAGCCTTCAGATGCTCTTGAAAGCAGCTGAGCTTCAAAGCAACAGATAGATTATGAGAGTTTGCAGGTCATCCACCCATGACAACCTTCCGTCAGGTTCTCACTGGCCAATCTTTCCTCAATCGCTAGGCAGGTTCTTTCCAAGTAGACCTCCTTCCGCTCCATCACAAGATTTCTCAATCGACCTCTTTCTGGTCAATCTTTTTTCGAATGTCAGACAAGCTTCCTTTAGCTGACCTTCTTCCAGTCAATCTCCTCCCGAAAGCTGGTTGATTTTCTTCTTGTCAACCCCTATCCATCTGAACTTCTTGCATCAGCTAGGGAGGACTTCGTCGTTTATGTATATTTCTCCAGTAGACCTTCATCCAGATTCCCCCAATAGATCTATTATCGAATTTTCCCAGCAGTCAACCTCCTTCTAGACTCTCCTAGCTACCAAACTTTTCTTACAATTAGGCTTTTTTAGGGCTCTCTCTAGTTGTCAAAAAGAGTTTTCTCCGATCGAACTTCTTGAAGTTACCAAGAAGCACTCCTTCCGATGGAATTTTCTACAGTTATCTGAAAAGATCTCATCATCTATATAAGTTCAGCTCCCAATCTATACACTAACGACCTTAAAGGAGTTCAAACTCTCCTGGAATCGACGAAGCTCGAAGCCCTTACCACCAGCACCTATTTCCTCCAAACTTCAGCCATCAAATCCCAATAGATTGGTGCATCACGACAATGAACACCATGAAGGGAAATCCTGATTTCCCGGTCCAGGTTCGTTCAGATCTGATCAGATCAAGAGATAGATTTCAAAAATTTTCTTTTGATCCCAATCAGATCTTGATATATTTCAGATCTGATTCTTATTATTTTAATAAAATAAAATTAAAAGATAAATTAAATCAAATTTAATTTACCTGATCTGGATAATTCTATTACCCTGTTGATGATCCTGTTTGCAGCGGAAGGTTCTAGATCTTAGCCACGCAAGCGCCTGGCCTTTATCGGTATCCACTCAGGTTGGATCTGGAGATCCTCTTCTTCTCTATCATGCCTCCAAAAATTAGATCTAGATCTGATCTGGAGGATCTTCAAAACTCTTTTTGAAGATGAGCAGTCGTCCTTTGCAGCAGCGCAGCCTTCTTGCTTTTGATCGCCTTTCTTTGATCTGAATCGCACCAACCAAGGTCCAAAACTCCTTTTGGACGTGGAGAGCAAGGGGAGAAGGTGGTTTGGCATGCAGAGGGAGGGGAGAGGCATCCTTGGGGCGTGGAGAAACTATGATCTAATCATATCTCTTTCTTTTTAAAATCTGAGTTGGGTACAGGGTCTTATTTATAGACTAGCTGTGATCCAACTCCTCTTCTTCCCAACCAATCACAACCCTTTGTGAAATCAGATCTAAATCTGATTGGTGGGAATAGAGTCCCCTGGATTCCTCCTTAGAGGGCGCCTAAGACCAGTCAAAGTTGGTTCTTAGAAGAACTCTAATTGGAATCCAAAAAGGAGATGGAGTCCTTGTCCAACAAGGACTCCTAGGCGCCTCCAACTTGGGCACACGCCTAGGGTGGCGTGCGCCCTTCTCCTTGCCAGGTTCTGGCAGGGGGACAGGCCCCCACCAGCTCTCCAATAGGTGCATGACATGTGGTCAAAAGTCAAAGTGTCAATGGTCAACGTTTGACCAGTCAAAGGTAGACTTTTGACCAAAGTCAAAGAACAAGAAATGGCAGGTGACCAAAAATGGCAGGTAATGTCTTACAAAATAAGACAACCTTTTCTGACTTGGACAACCTCCAGTCAGACCATATGAAGGCCTCTGATTGAGCACAAACTCCTTTGGCTCAGACAGGACAACTTATTTATGATAGCAAAAGAAGAACGTTAGGTTCAATCGAGTGCTAGCACGATTTCCTTGAACCTAATTGAATCTCATTCAGATCAATTGAACTAGATCAGTTCAATTGATGATCACCAGATTCAAACCCTTGTTTGTGTGACCCAGTTAGGTTCAGTTCTGTATGGTAATGGGATATGTCATGATCTCTATCATCGACATCATCGAAACTCCTTTCGATGGATCAGAACTCTTCTGATTCGAACAGCTAGAATGATCGATCATCTAAATCATTCTAATTGCTCCCAAAATCCACCAGTGACACCTAGCAGTATATGGTGGCAACCCATCAGAGCTGAATGCGAACCTCTTGGTGCAGCTACCTGTGTGATTCAAGTTCTTCTATCTTGAGCCCCGATCAGATTAGGGTTAAGGTGAACTCGTCAAACCCTAGTCTCTGTCATATGATGTAATCATTCGATTCGAGTCCAATGTGAAAATCTAAATAGAAACTCTTTCTATTATTTCACTCTACCATGGCCATGGGCTTTCTGGACTTGATTCTCATGATCATCATAGGGCTGCTCCTCTACCACCGAGGTAGATAGATTCCATCTTGATGCAATCCAGTTCCTACAATGAACATGCTATAGCCAACATACACCTCAGGGTTCCATATGGCTAGGAGACCGAGTAATGGTGTAGTCAAACTATAACACCCTCAAGGTGAACTGCCGATGCATCTCAGGTCAAAGAACCAGACACACTACTGCAGCATCGAGTCAGTCATTGACGAGAAGGTAGACTCCCTAATGACTACTCGAGGTGGTCACGCTCAGTGCCCTCGTTCTCTAACGAGTACCTGTACTCTCGCTCCGGTGTCTCCACACCGTAGACTCAAGACTCATCTACTAAAGAGAAGCGATTGTACACCAACCTTCCGGATCAATCACCATCCTCGTGATGATCCTATGGTCGGGAGCAATTTATGAGTTAATAATGATTATTCATGTCTTAAATTTTCAACTCTTGAAAATATGAATTATCATTACCATTAACTCAAAGGATGTATCACAGACACTAAATACACATATGTGATAGAAAATAACCCATTTATTGATTTTAGTCAAAATTATAATTTTGCCCCTAGAAGTGTATTACAAGTGTCAGCCAATTCTGGCTTCTAGGGCACATATATCTAACAATCTCCCACTTGTCCTAAAGCCAATTGGCTACAAGTCTAAGTCCCATCTTCTCAAGGTGGGCTTCGATCTTCTGCTGGCCCAACGGCTTTGTAAGTGGGTCTGCCACATTATCTGCGGAGTTGACTCTCTTGACCTCGACGTAACCCTTCTCGAGGTAATCGCGGATGAGGTGGTATCGCCGCTCAATATGCTTGGATTTCTGGTGAGACCTCGGCTCCTTAGCAAGGGCTATGGCGCCATTGTTGTCGCAGTATAGAGGAATGGCATCTGATGGCATTACTCCAATTTCTGCAGCAAACTTCTTGTACCAGAATGCTTCCTTCGCAGCCTCTGATGCAGCGATATATTCTGCTTCCATGGTGGAATCTGCTATCACCATTTGCTTGGAACTCTTCCAGCTGACAGCTCCACCATTGCACACAAACAGACTTCCAGATGTCGACTTTCGATCATCTATATCGGACATGAAATCCGAGTCTGTGTATCCCTGGACTTGGAGTTCTCCGTTACCAAAGACCAACATCATATCCTTAGTTCTTCTCAAGTACTTAAGGATACATTTCACAGAAGTCCAGTGTTCTTCACCTGGATTTGACTGATATCTGCTTGTGACACTCACAGCATGGGCTATATCAGGTCGTGTACATAGCATGGCATACATGAGGCTCCCTATTGCAGAAGCATAAGGGATCTTGCTCATGCGTTCTATTTCCTCAGGTGTGCTAGGGGCACATCTTCTTGGAAAGATGAATACCATGTCTGAAGGGTATTAATCCCCTCTTAGAGTTTTCCATACTAAACCTCTTTAGTACTTTCTCTATGTACATCTTCTGTGAAAGTCCTAGCATCCTATTCGGTCTATCCCTATAGACCTTAATTCCTAGAATAAAGGATGCTTCACCTAGGTCTTTCATGGAGAATTCCTTGGACAACCACATCTTGACTGATGTCAACATGGGAATATCATTCCCAATAAGGAGGATGTCATCCACGTACAATACGAGGAAGACAACAGCGCTCCCACTGACCCTTTTGAAAACACATGGTTCCTCTTCATTTTTGATGAAACCAAACTTTTTGATCACATCATTGAAACGAGTGTTCCAGCTCCGAGATGCTTGCTTAAGTCCATATATGGACCTTTGCAGCTTGCAAACCTTGTGATCAGTATCACTGGATGTGAAACCTAGCGGCTGTTCCATATAGATATCTTCCTCAAGATATCCATTTAAGGAATGCCGTTTTCACGTCCATTTGCCATATTTCATAATCGAAATAGGCTGCAACAGCAAGCAATGTGCGGATGGATTTTAGCATAGCTACTGGGGAAAAGGTATCCTGATAGTCAATGCCTTCGCGTTGACTATAACCTTTTGCCACCAGTCTAGCCTTGAATGTCTCCACATTCCCATCTGCACCAATCTTTCTCTTGAAGATCCATTTACATCCAATAGGTACTATACCTTCTGGTGGATCTACCAAGGTCCAGACTTGGTTTGAGTGCATCGAGTCAATTTCTGACTGCATTGCCTCTAGCCATTTCTCGGAGTCGATATCTGATATCGCCTCGTTGTAGGTTTTGGGATCATCACCATGAGCACCATTACCTACGAGGAACATTTCCTCTACATCCTCTGAAATAATACCTAAGTATCTTTCAGGGGGACGGGAAAACTCTTTCCGATCTACGAGGTGGAGGAGGTAGTGTTCTTATTGGCTCAACCTGATTTGGTTCCACTTGGTCCTTAGCTCGTTCTGCTTGTGAGACTTTCTCATCAAGCTTGATCTGCATTTTCCAATGCCGCTATCTTGAATAAACTATTTTTCAAGAAAGATGGCATGTCGACTCACAATCACATTGTGGTCTTCTGGAATGTAGAAATAGTATCCTAATGACTCTTTAGGATATCCTATGAATCGAGCTCTGAAGGACCTAAACTCTAACTTGTCCGCTTGTTGTCTTTTGACATGAGCCGGACAACCCCAAATTCTGAGATGACTCAGACTTGGTTTCTTACCGTGCCATATCTCATACGGTGTGGTAGGAACGGTTTTAGAGGGAACCCTATTCAGTAGATAGATTGAAGTTAACAATGAGTGTCCCCAAAGAAAATCAGGGAGGTCTGTGAAGCTCATCATGGATCGAACCATATCTAATAGAGTCCGATTTCTCCATTCTGAAACCCCGTTGAGTTGAGGTGTTCCTGGTGGAGTCCATTGAGAGACTATGCCATTTTCCTTGAGATAGTCTAGGAATTCCTGGCTAAGGTATTCACCTCCTCGATCTGATCGAAGAACCTTAATGGGTTTTCCAGTTTGTTTTTCTACTTCATGTCTGAATTCTTTGAACTTTTCAAAAGGCTTCAGACTTGTGTCTCATAAGATACACATACCCATACCTAGACAGATCATCGGTAAAGGTAATGAAGTAGACAAAATTGCCTCTAGCCGGCACATCAAATGGGCCGCACACATCAGTATGTACTAGGGCAAGGAGATCTGTGGCCCTCTCCCCATGTCCAACAAAAGGGAGTTTAGTCATTTTGCCTTGAAGACAGGATTCACAAGTTGGATATGACTCGGAAGTCAATGGACTCAATAGCCCATTTTTCTCCAATTTGTTGATCCTATCTTCTGCTATATGACCTAATCTCAGGTGCCATAGATATCTGTCGTTTGGACTATCCCTAGGTCGTTTGGCATTCACGTTTTGCTCGATAGTTAGAACAGGTACATCAATATGTAGCTGATAAAGACCATTAATAAGGAAACCATTTGCAATTTTATTTCTTTCATAAAGAATGTTACAATGGTCCTTAAAGAAGGTGATCACATAACCTTCTTGTGCTAAGCATGAAACAGAAATCAAATTCCTGCTAGCTGCAGGCACAAAATAACAGTCTTGTAAAACTAAGTCTAAACCAGATGGTAATCGCAGAGGGTATGTTCCCACGGCTACTGCAGCAACTCTTGCTCCATTACCGAATGCGTAGGATCATGTCTCCATCCCTCAGCCTCCTGCTATCCTCAAGACCCTGCATAGAAGTGCACAGATGAGCACTAGAACCAGAGTCAAGCACCCAACTGGATGCAGAAGAAACCGTAAGGTTAGACTCAATAACGAGCATACCTCCAGAAGGACCTTCCTTCTTGTTCTTCAGGGTGGCCAGGTAAGTAGGGCAGTTCCGCTTCCAATGGCCGTCGCTGTTGCAATGGAAACACTTTCCTTTGACCATCGGCCTTTTTCTTCGGCTTCTGCCTTCTTCTTCTTTGATCCTTCCACCTTTTGCTTTTTCACAGACTTCTTTTTCTTTCCATAAGACTTTCTTTTGGAAGAAGTCCGTTCCATAGCAAGAACTGAGCCTTTAGAACCTTTCATAGAAAGCTCAGCGGTAACCAGCATATTCATTAACTCGGCCAAGGAATTCTGAAGTTTATGCATGTGGTAATTCATGATGAATTGCCCATATGCATCAGTCAAGGATTGCAGAATAATATCGTTCTGCAGGTCCAAGTCCAACTTCACACCGAGCTTCTCAAGCTCTTCCATGTCCTTGATCATTGTCAGACAGTGATCTTGGACTGACTGCCCATCACGCATCTTAGCCTTAAAAAGTCATTTTGTGACTTGATATTTGGCTGCGCGACTCTGTTCACCAAACATCTCCTGCAGGTGAGCCAACATTTGGCGAGCAGTCCCGATATCCTCATGTTGGCGCTGGAGCTCATCAGACATCGAGCCCAACATGTAATATCTGGCCTTATTATCTTCGTCAATCCATTTTTCCAGAGACGCTCTCTGTTCAACAGATGGACGGGCTGGTAATGTGGGAGGGTCCTGGTCCAAAACATGGGTTAACTTCTCGAAATAATTTTGTAGTTCCTGAGCCAATCTTTATAATTGGGTCCAGTCAGTCTATGTGTGTCCAGGATACGTGCCAATGGGTTGGACGCAGACATTTTCCTGTAGAGAGTCAAAGATTCTAGTTAGATACTGTAATTTTGACTTGACCAATTTGTTTAGGCAAATTAGCTCCCACTATTTTCTCGGATCCCTACACTCCCTCTGTAGAGATGCGAAAATCTCCACGATTAATGATTTCTAGTGGGTGGTGCGGTCTCACCAACTTACTCATCACCTCACCTAACAGTTATTGGTGATGGGTTAGCCAATGAGTGAACAACTCTTGTTCAATGATTCTCTAATCATGGTGCACCCAAACTTGGTCTCTAATTCATGAATCTCACCGTATCCGGAAATATTGATCCACTCCTTAGTTAAGTCAGACCCACCATTTGCATAGACTGGGTTCCTAATTGAGTCTCTCACCGTATCCGAAATATTGAGCCCAACTCATCCTCCAGCCCATAGCATCCAATGCCTAATAGACATGGTTGCATCTTCCCGGTGCAACTGAGCCACTGTATCCAGCCGAGAACAATCAACCCCGGGAAGGGCCCGCACATCTACAATGGTGGAAGACCTCAGACTTAATCTTTTCTTAGGGAGAATTGATTCAGGTCTCATTAAACTAGACTTGGCTTAGTCATAACAATTATGACTAACCTAGTGGCATGGGTTAGCTCGGATTATTGACCACCTCAGATCAGAACTGTGTCAACAGATATGGCCAGGTAAGTGAGACCGGTGGAAGGAATATGCCATTAACTCGTACAAGAACGCATTCAGGTCGAGTAGCTTCCAATTAAAAACCAGTCGGTCGTCTATGCCAAACTTACCTTAGACACCAAATTGTTGAGCCAGAACCAATTGGGTTAGCCTACAATCCAGACTCTAACCTCTGAGCCTAATTAGGTCTTGCTTGATCGTGACTCGATCTTGACCCAGACTTAATCCTATTAGGCTGGTCAATTTAAGCATTGTTGATCCCATCTAACCAACTCTTGATTCGGTTTGATCAACCGCTTAGACCTAATTGAGCTACCCAAGCCCGAACCCAGTATTATGAATATGTCTTAGATCTGAAATTCTCAATTTTAGACCTAATTAATATTCCATAAACTTAATTCTTAATTAAGTAGGGTTCATAAACAAAATATGCACAATAAATCCTAGGGTTTCAGGATCTAGGGTTTTGCAGAAAGTAAGTTTTGGGTTTCTGATTAAGGACGAACACGCAGCACCCCTACACATCATAAGAACACCCCATCGAATGGGAAGAGAGAGGGCCTTTAAACCCTTCTTCGTTCTTATGACCGGACGGCCAAGAGGAACGCCTTAATCAGGAACATTCAATACTACAAAACAATATCAGATCTATATCATATATCTCATATATAAAGTAGATCTAATCATGGCATATTTTGCATACATCTCATGTATCAAATCATGCATATTTTCAGATCTAAATTATCTCATAATAATCTAAAAAATTAGATTTAAATTGATCTAATCAAAATAAATTCTAATCTAGACAATTATGTAGAACTATTCTACAACTAGTCTAGACATGCATCAATCATATCTCATATGATATTCAAAAATTAAATAATTTTTATTTGCTATTTTTTAGATGTTATTATAACACTTATAATATCAAAAAATAGTAAATAAAAAGATCTAAAATATGATTTAATCAGATTAAATCAAAAATATGCAAGAATATTCTATAGAACTATTCTATTCTAGAACTAGTCATGCATATCTTCTAATCTTAGATCCAAATTATTTAATTTTAATTTTTTCTGATTTCAGATCTGATCACATCTCATGTGACATCTGAAATCAATTATTTTCTTAATTAAAATAAATTTAAAATCAGATCTAAATAATTTTAGAACCATGGCTCTGATACCAGTTGAAGGGAAATCCTGATTTCCCGGTCCAGGTTCGTTCAGATCTGATCAGATCAAGAGATATATTTCAAAAATTTTTCTCTTGATCCCAATCAGATCTTGATATGTTTTAGATCTGATTCTTATTATTTTAATAAAATAAAATTAAAAGATAAATTAAATCAAATTTAATTTACCTGATCTTGGGTAATCCTATTACCCTGTTGATGATCCTGTTTGCAGCGGAAGGTTCTGGATCTTAGCCACGCAAGCGCCTGGCCTCTACCGGTATCCACTTGGGTTGGATCTGGAGATCCTCTTCTTCTCTATCACACCTCCAAAAATTAGATCTGGATCTGATCTGGAGGATCTTCAAAACTCTTTTGAAGATGAGCAGTCGTCCTTTGCAGCAGCGCAGCCTTCTTGCTTTTGATCGCCTTTCTTTGATCTGAATCGCACCAACCAAGGTCCAAAACTCCTTTTGGACGTGGAGAGCAAGGGGAGAAGATGGTTTGGCATGGAGAAGGAGGGGAGAGGCAGCCTTGGGGCATGGGAAACTTTGATCTCAATTCAATATTCTTTAAATCTGAGTTGGGCACAGGGTCTTATTTATAGACTAGCTGTGATCCAACTCCTCTTCTTCCCAACCAATCACAACCCTTTGTGAAATCAGATCTAAATCTGATTGGTGGGAATAGAGTCCCCTGGATTCCTCCTTAGAGGGTGCCTAAGACCAGTCAAAGTTGGTTCTTAGAAGAACTCTAATTGGAATCCAAAAAGGAGATGGAGTCCTTGTCCAACAAGGACTCCTAGGCGCCTCCAACTTGGGCACACGCCTAGGGTGGCGTGCGCCCTTCTCCTTGCCAGGTTCTGGCAGGGGGACAGGCCCCCACCAGCTCTCCAATAGGTGCATGACATGTGGTCAAAAGTCAAAGTGTCAATGGTCAACGTTTGACCAGTCAAAGGTAGACTTTTGACCAAAGTCAAAGAACAAGAAATGGCAGGTGACCAAAAATGGCAGGTAATGTCTTACAAATAAGACAACCTTTTCTGACTTGGACAACCTCCAGTCAGACCATATGAAGGCCTCTGTTTGAGCACAAACTCCTTTGGCTCAGACAGGACAACTTATTTATGATAGCAAAAGAAGAACGTTAGGTTCAATCGAGTGCTAGCACGATTTCCTTGAACCTAATTGAATCTCATTCAGATCAATTGAACTAGATCAGTTCAATTGATGATCACCAGATTCAAACCCTTGTTTGTGTGACCCAGTTAGGTTCAGTTCTGTATGGTAATGGGATATGTCATGATCTCTATCATCGACATCATCGAAACTCCTTTCGATGGATCAGAACTCTTCTGATTCGAACAGCTAGAATGATCGATCATCTAAATCATTCTAATTGCTCCCAAAATCCACCAGTGACACCTAGCAGTATATGGTGGCAACCCATCAGAGCTGAATGCGAACCTCTTGGTGCAGCTACCTGTGTGATTCAGTTCTTCTATCTTGAGCCCCGATCAGATTAGGGTTAAGGTGAAACTCGTCAAACCCTAGTCTCTGTCATATGATGTAATCATTCGATTCGAGTCCAATGTGAAAATCTAAATAGAAACTCTTTCTATTATTTCACTCTACCATGGCCATGGATTTCTGGACTTGATTCTCATGATCATCATAGGGCTGCTCCTCTACCACCGAGGTAGATAGATTCCATCTTGATGCAATCCAGTTCCTACAATGAACATGTCATAGCCAACATACACCTCAGGGTTCCATATGGCTAGGAGACCGAGTAATGGTGTAGTCAAACTATAACACCCTCAAGGTGAACTGCCGATGCATCTCAGGTCAAAGAACCAGACACACTACTGCAGCATCGAGTCAGTCATTGACGAGAAGGTAGACTCCCTAATGACTACTCGAGGTGGTCACGCTCAGTGCCCTCGTTCTCTAACGAGTACCTGTACTCTCGCTCCGGTGTCTCCACACCGTAGACTCAAGACTCATCTACTAAAGAGAAGCGATTGTACACCAACCTTCCGGATCAATCACCATCCTCGTGATGATCCTATGGTCGGGAGCAATTTATGAGTTAATAATGATTATTCATGTCTTAAATTTTCAACTCTTGAAAATATGAATTATCATTACCATTAACTCAAAGGATGTATCACAGACACTAAATACACATATGTGATAGAAAATAACCCATTTATTGATTTTAGTCAAAATTATAATTTTGCCCCTAGAAGTGTATTACAAGTGTCAGCCAATTCTGGCTTCTAGGGCACATATACTAAATAGTCTGCAGGTTCTTGATGTGTTCTACACCTTTGACCTATCCGACCATCGTATCATTGCTAGATGGTCCATTTAATTGATACAAAAATTATTCGTATGGTATTGGCACTTAGGTTCCAGATCTATAAAGGTCCACAATACCATTAGAGCTTATGATCTGATCGAATGGGTTGATCACACGATTAAGAATCGGTCGTGAGGGGGTTAGATACAATCAAATACGAATTGTTGTTAACTCAGTGCAAGTATTGCAGGAGGATCATTAGCCATTGATGCTATAGCTTAAATTTGATTAAGTGAATAGATTAAGATTATGTATAATTAAATATAAATTTAATTAGATTTGGTTAGGCTTCGATGGATCAATTTAATTGGTTAAAATTGGATAAGCCAAGTGCAAGAAAGATTGTCCTAGTCTAACTAGGACTTGAAATTAACCAATTTTTTTAATTTGATTAGAAAATAAATTCAGAAATTAAATGTTAATTTAATTAATTTAACTAAATTTTTAAAATAGGTTTAGACTTTATTTTAATTAGGATGGTTTAATCTTGATTTATTGGTTAAAAGATCTTGTAACTAAGTCAAAACAGGAAGTCCTAGTGTGACTAGACTGTCCTATCTCCTTGCAACCACCCTGGCCCAAACACGGCGGCCACAAACCAATTTTTTAGATATTTTTATGGAAAATCTATTTCTTCCTGAATTTCCACTCCCCTGTCTCTCCCCCAAGTCATATTTGAAAGTTAGGTGGAAGACCCATGTCAAAGGAAGTTGGTTGTTTACTAGCATTCTATGAGATCAGAATCCTTGTTACCAAAACATCTCCCTTAGTGCCACCACCCCTCTTTTAATTAATTCTTTCTATTCCATGAAGATATCTCTTTTTTTGTGCACCCTTTCTTCTGTCCATCCAAAATATGGAATGAGGTGTCCAAGAGTGGACCGCTCCAACAACTTTCCAATGTTTGGATATTCTCTAGTCTGAAATTTGACCTAATTGGACTCTTCTTTCCCAATTTATTGATGATTTGTTTTAATTATTTGGTAAAATAATAGAGCTTTGGGAGAGGTTCGGGTGTGCAGAAATTAGAGGAAGAGGGTCCGCTTGGACGTGGGGTTCCATAGAAACCAAACTAGGTGTCCTAAGGTGAGAGGAAAGCAGAAAGAAAAAAAAAGGACTCTTTTACTTAGGTCTCCCCTATTTATTCAATCTCTCCTCGCTTTCTTTTGAGCTTCTTTTTTTTTGGAGAGAAGTCTAAATCAAGCAAACTCTCATCTTCCTTCTCATATTTTGGGAGAGTCCAAATTTTAAAGAAGGGATATCAGATTGATCGGTCGAAGAGGATCAGCAATAGTACTAGCATGCCTTATGCTGATTTTCTGTAGTCGAACTCAGATTAGAGATCTAGGCTTCGTGTGGATGACTCCTAGAGGTTGGACGTATGTGCAGCTCGTGACTTCATCCTTAGCCTAGATCAGCAAGTCAGAAATGTCTAACTTTGCTCAGGTAATAGATCTTATCTATAAACTTTATACCTGTATTTGAATGTAGTGTAGATCTAAGTTGATTTGATCAAATCTTTTTCTTCTTATTGAATTTTAATTTTTATTTAAAATATCATACCTTAAACATGTAATATGATCTGAAGATCTAGGTGTTTATATGATTATTGTAATAATAAATTTAAAATTTATTTAAGTCTTCTGCTCAATAAAGATCTTGAAAAGGTTCCTAAGATCTAGTCTGTGAAACCCTAGATCTGGTTTCCTTCACTATAACAGTAACTATAATACTAAACAATAAATAGTAACTATAAATAGTAATATGAACAGTAAATTAAGAACTCATTAGAGAAAAGCATACTTTATTTTCAATAAGCACCAGTACTTGCATTAGTAACTAAAGAAAGACTCAAAGCGCACACCATCTCTCAAGGAAAGAGTCCGACCTTCTGAAAAGTTTTTTTGGCCTTATATGTTGATGGCTCATCTAATGCTTCTGGTGTGGACGTGCAGGCTGATTTGTTTAACTTGGAGGAAGTCATTGCTGAATATGCGGTGCGCTTTGAGTTTTCTACGTGACTAATAATGGGGTAAATATGAAGCTCTGATCGGATTAAGATATCTAAAGAGTTGAAAGTGGACCAGCTCCAGGTCTAACAGTGATTCCTAATTGGTGGTCGACAAGTTTGAGGCAGATTATAGGCTTAAGAAGAATGCATGATAAACTATCTCGAGAAGTGAAGAACTTGATTCCGGACATTCAACCTATTTTGACATCCAAGCAGATCCCAAGAGCAGAAAACACTAGGACAACCTTCTCTCTAGTGGCCGATGTGCCCCAAATGAACTACCCAAGAAAGTCTTCTTCGAAGTCCTGAAACCACAAGCTAGAAGAGCGATAGTTCTGTAATGTGCAGGTTGACCACAAGCCATGTTTGATTGACACTGGTGCTTATCTTAAAGATGGAGTTCCTTCTTATTACCAAAGAAGTTCGCGAAACTCAATAAATTGAGCCTTCGATATATTTTGTCATGAAAGGCAAGCTTATAAAAGATCATTTTCTTACCCTGCTGAGATTCTTCCCTAATCTTTAGAAGCCAATTTTATTGCATTATGGAAGGTGCATGAAGGAATCTCAAAAAAGTCATAAGTAGGGGTCAGATCCTTAAACGCATAGACTACTTGATAGAAATTACTATTGCCACGTGTTTACCATATTCTAATAGAATATCAAAAAAATATATCGTGTCAAAAAAACAAATATCAAAGACAATCGACCTCCGAGCTGACACCCTGAGTCCTCGTGGCCTTTTGCAAAGTAGGGCATTGATATACTCTGACTTTTCCATGGCATCTGGACAGTGAAGTTTACTAGTAGCAATCGACTATTTTAATAAAATATGGGTTTGAGCGAGCCTCTTAAAAAAATCATAGAAGCAAAAGTGCAGGACTTCATCTGATAAAGTCATTGTTGCATTTTGGCTTGCACTTGAACCCTTATAATAGATAATGGAATGACAGTTTTGCTGGAACAAAATTTATCGAGTTTTTGAAAACTTAAAATATCTTCCACATTTTACATCAGTAGCCATCCAACAGATAAATGGCGAAGCCAAAGTAACCAACAGAACCTTGCTCCAGGGTATCAAAGCACGACTTTAGAGAGCAAGGGAGACCTGGGTAGATGAACTCTATCATGTGCTCTGGATACCGCACTACCTAAAGAACTGCAACTGAGAAGCTCCCTTCGTCTTAGCCTTTGGAATATGAAGGCAATCATCCAATAGAACTCAAGCTCCTGTCGGCAGAGTCGCGCAATTCGATAAACAAAAAACTCACAGGACCTTAGGGCTAACCTCGATTTATTAGAGAAAAATAAAAAAAGCTCAAATTTTTGGATGGTACCCACCAGCAAAAAGTAGCTCTGCTACCAAATCAAAAGTCAAAGGCAAAAGTATTAGGGTGGGGGACTCAAATACTTTGTAGCAGACTGTTTTCTCTTAAAAATTAGAAAAAGCTCCGTCATAAGATTGGGAAAGATCCTAACGAGGTCAAAAAGTTGTCCAGCCCGGAATATATTACCTGGAAGCTTGAAAAGCCGATCTATCCCGCATCGGAACCTGAAAAATCTAATGGATGTATTATCATGACTTGGTCAAATAAAATTTTTCTACTTTAACAACCACCGTCATGTTTATAAAATCTGTAATGGTAGAAAAAACTTTCCAAATTTAACCGTGCGATGAAGATGGCCACATGAAAAAAAGGAAAACCTCATCCTGACACTGAGAAAAGTCGAAGGCCTCGTTAATCTAAGAGAGATGAGGAGAGAGGCCTTCCAGCCCCTAATATGACCCCTACGACCATATTAGGAATAGAAGGAGAACCTCATCCTAACATAAGCAAAGTTGAAGGTCTCGTTAATCTAAGAACAAGAAAAGGAAAGCGGCCCCTTCCAGGATGAAGGGAAATCCTGATTTCCCGTCCAGGTTCGTCAGATCTGATCAGATCAAGAGATAATTTTCAAAATTTTTTTCTTGATCCCAATCAGATCTTGATTATTTCAGATCTGATTCTTATTATTTTAATAATAAAATAAATTAAGAATAATTAAATCAAATTTAATTTACCTAATTTGGATAATCTATTACCCTGTTGATGATCCCTGTATTGCAGCGAAGGTTTCTGGATCTTGCCACGCAAGCGCCTGCCTCTATCGGTATCCACTCTGGATTTGGAGAATCCTCTTTCTCTACAACATCTTCCAAATTAGATCTAGATCTGATCTGGAGGATCTTCAAAACTCTTTTTGAAGAGAGCAGTCGTCCTTTGCAGCAGCGCAGCTTCTCTTTTTGATCGCCATTCTTTGATCTGAATGCACAACCAAAGTCCAAAACCCTTTTGGAGTGAGAGAAGGGACGAAGGAGGTATTGGCATGGAGGAGAGGGGAAGGAGCCTTGGGGGATGGAAACTATGAATCTCATCATATATTTAAACTGAGTTGTAGTACAGGGTCTTATTTATTAGACTACTGTGATCCAACTCTCTTCTTCCCAACCATCACAACTCTTTGTGAAATCAAGATCTAAATCTGATTGGTGGGAATAGAGTCCCTGATTCCTCCTTAGAGGGCCTAAGACCAGTCAAATGTGATTCTTAGAAGAACTCTAAATTGGAATCCAAAAGGAGATGGAGTCCTTTCCAACAAGGACTCCTAGGGCCTCCAAACTTGGGCCACAGCCTAGGGTGCTGCGCCCCTCTCTTGCCAGGTTCTGGAGGAGGGACAGGCCCCACCACTCTCGAATAGGTGGCATGACATGTGGTCAAAAGTCAAAGTGTCAATGGTCAACGTTTGACCAGTCAAAGGTAGACTTTTTGACCAAAGTCAAAGAACAAGAAATGGCAGGTGACCAAAAATGGGCAGATATGTCTTACAAATAAAACAACCTTTTGCCTTGGACAACCTCTGTTAGACCATATGAAGGCCTCTGATTGAGCACAAACTCCTTTCGGCTCAGACATGACAACTTATTTATGATAGCAAAAAAGAACGTTAGGTTCAATCAATGTGCTAGCATTATTTCCTTGAACCTAATTGAATCTCATTCAGATCAATTGAACTAGATCATTCAATGTGATGATCACCAGATTCAAATCCTTTTTGTGTGACCCAGTTAGGTTCAGTTCTATTATGGTAATGGGATATGTCATGATCCTATCATCTGACATCATCGAAACCTCTTCGATGGATCAGAACTCCTTCTGATCGAACAGCTAGAATGATCGATCATTCTAATCATTCTAATTGCTCCCAAAATCCACCAGTGACACCCAGTATATGGTGGCACACCATCAGAGCTGAATGCGAACCTCTTGGTGCAGCTACCTGTGATTCAGTTCTTCTATCTTGAGCCCGATCAGATATAGGGTTTAGGTGAACTCGTCAAACCTAGTCTTGTCATATGATGTAATCATCGATTCAGTCCAATGTGAAAAACTAAATAAAAACTCTTTTATTATTTCACTCACCATGGCCATGGACTTGACTTGATTCTCATGATTATCATAGGGCTGACTCCTCTACCACCCAAGGTAGATAGATTCCATCTTGATGCCATCCAGTTCCTACAATGAACATGCTATAGCCAACATACCCTCAGGGATTCCATATGCTAGAGATCGAGTAAATGGTGTAGTCAAACTAAACACCTCAAGGTAAACTGCCGATGCACCTTCAGGTCAAAAACCAGACACACTACTTGCAGCATCGATGTCAGTCAGACATTGACGAGAAGGTAGACTCCCTAATGACTACTCGAGGTGGTCACTGCTCAGTGCCCTCGTTCTCTAATCGAGTACCTGTACTCTGCTCCGGTCTCCCACCACTGTAGACTCAAGACTCATCTACTAAAAGAAGCGATTGTACACCAACCTTCTCGGATCAAATCACCATACCTCGTGATGATCCTATGGTCGGGCAATTATGAGTTAACAATGATTATTCATGCTTAAATTTTCAACTCTTGAAAATATGAATTATCATTCCATTAACTCAAAGGATGTCATCATAGACACTAATACACAATGTGATAAAAAATACCATTTAATTGTTTTAGATCAAAATTTAATTTTGCCCCTAGAAAGTGTATTAACAAGTGTCAGCCAATCTGGCTTCTAGGGCACATATATCTAATAATCTCCACTTGTCCCTAAAGCCAATTGGCTACAAGTTAAGTCCCATCTTCTCAAGGTGGGCTTCGATACTCTGCGGCCAACGGCTTTGTAAGTGGGTCTGCCACATTATCTCGGGAGTTCGACTCTCTTGACCTCGACTAACCTTCTCAGGTAATCAGCGGATGAGTTGGTATCGCCGCTCAAATCTTGGACTTTTTTGGTGAGACATTGGCTCCTTAGCAAGGGCTATGGCGCCATTGTTACTACGTAATAAGGGAATGGCATCTGATGGCATTACTCCGATTTCTACAGCAAACTTCTTATAGACAAGCTTCTTTGCAGCCTCTGTGCAATCGATATATTCTGCTTCCATGGTGGAAGTCTGCTATCACCAATTTGCTTGAACTTTCCAGCTGACGCTCCCATTGCACACAAACAGACTTCCAGATGTCGACTTCGATCAATCTATATCAGGACATAAAACCGAGTCTGTGTATCCCTGGACTTGGAGTTCTCCGTTACCAAAGACAACATATATCCTTAGTTTCCTATTCTCAGTACTTAAGGATACATTTCACAGAAGTCCACGTTGTCTTCACCTGGATTTGACTGATATCTGCTTAGTGACACTCACAGCATTGGGCTATATCAGGTCGTGTACATAGCATGGCATACATGAGGTCCTATTGCAGAAGCATAAAGGGATCTTGCTCATGGTTTCTATTTCCTACAGGTGTGCTGGCACATCTTCTTGGAAAGATAAATCCCCATGTCTGAAGGGTATTAATCCCCTCTTAGAGTTTTCCATACTAAACTCTTTAGTACTTCTCTATGTACATCTTCTGTGAATCCTAGCATCCTATTCGGTCTATCCTATAGACCTTATTCTTAGAAAAAGGATGCTTCACCTAGGTCTTTCAATGGAGAATTCTTGGACAACCATCATCTTTGACTAATGTCACAATGGGAATATCATTCCCATAAGGAGATGTCATCCACGTACAATACAGGAAGACAACAAGCGCTCCTAACGACCTTTTGAAAACACATGGTTCTCTTCGTTTTTGATGAACCAAACTTTTTTGATCATACATCTAATAGGAAACCATTTTGCAATTTATTCTTCTATAAAAGAATGTTACAATGGATCCCTTAAAAAGAAGGTTATACACATAACATTCTATGTGAAAGGCCATTGAAACAGAAATCAAAATTCCTGCTAGCGTGGCAGCAAAAACAGTCTTTTCAAAAACTTACAGTCTAAACCATGATGGTAAATTGAAAGGTATGTTCACATGGCTTAACTGCACAACTCCTTGCTCCATATCGATTGCGAAGTCTGTCTCCCATCCTCACCCTGCTATCCGTCGAAAACCCTGATGAATAGTAGCACCAGATGACACTAGAATCCAAGTCCCAACACCCCAATTGGATGCAGAAGTAAACCGTAAGGTTAGACTCAATAACTGAGCCATGACCTCCAAAAGACTTCCTTCCTTGGTCTCCTGAGGGTGGCCAGGTATAGTAGGGCAGTATCCGCTTCCAATGGCCGTCGTCTGTGCAATGGAAAACTTTCCTATTGACCATCGGCCTTTTTCTTCGTCTGCTTCTATCTTCTTGATGACTCCATTCTATTGCTTTTCACAGACTTCTTTTCTTTCTAAGAACTTTCTTTTGAGAGAAGTCCGTTCCATAGCAAAACTGAGCCTTTTAAAACCTTCATAGAAGTCAGGAACCAGCATACTATCATTCACTCGAGCCAAGGAATATCAAGTTTATGGCATGTGTAATTCATGAATGAATCGCCATATGCCAGACAATAAAGGTTGAGAAGTATATCATTGAGTGCGGTCAAGTCTAACTTCACATCGACTCTCAAGCTATTCCATACCTTGAATCACTGTCAAGATCCCATGATCTTGGACTGACTGCCCATCAGATCTTAGCCCTTAAAATGTCATGCTATTTGTGACTTGAAATTTGGCTGCCGCGAACTCTATTCAACCAAAAGTATGTCCTACAGGTGAGCCAACATTTGGGAGGCAATCATCGATATCCTCAATGTATGCTGCTTGGAGCTCATCAACATCCAAGTCCCAAAAATGTTAATATCTGCGCCTTATTTATCTTCGTCAACTCCATTTTCTCAGAGATACCGCTCTCTGTTCAAACGGATGATGTGTTTGCCTGGCAATGGTGGGAGGGTCTGATCCAGTACATCGTGTAACTCTCGAAAACCAAAATAATTTTGAGTTCCTAACCTAATCTTTATAATAGGTCATCAGTCTATGTTGTCCAGAACGTGCCAATGGGTTGACGCATGACCTTCTTCTGTTAGAGAGTAAAGATCAGTATAGATGCGTAGATTATGACTTGACCAATTGTTATTTAGGGATTTTATTTTTCAAAACAAATTAGCTCCACTATTTTCTCCGGATCCCTACACTCTCTGTAGAGATAGCGAAGTCTCACGATTATGATTTCTATGGCTGGTGACGGTCTAACCACCAACTGACTCAACACCTACCTCGTAACCAGTTATTGGTGATGAGGTTAGCCAATGGGAAAACTCTTGTTTCAATGATTCTCTAACTCATGAGTGCCCCGAAACTTGTCTCTAATTCTATGAATCTCACCGTATCAATATTGATCCCAGCTCTTAGTTAAAGTCAACCACCATATTGCATAATTGATATCCTATTGAGACTCCTCAACCATAGTCGAAATATTTGAGCCAACTCATCCTCACAGGCCCATAGCATCCAATGCCATAACGAAACATGTTACATGTTCCTTTCCTGCAACTGACACTGTATCACCGAAGAACAATCAACCCGGAAGGGCCGCACATCTACAATCGGTGGAAGACCTCAGACTTAATCTTTTCTAGGAGAATTTGATTCAGGATCTCCAATTAAACGCCTAGACTTGGAGCTAGGTCATAACAATTATGCTAACCTAGTGTGCATGGGCTTAGCTCGAATTATTGATCCACCTCAGATCGAAGAACTGTGTCAACAGATATGGCTAGGTAAGTGAGCACGGTGGAAGGAATATGCCATTAACTCGTAAAGAAACATTCAGTCGAGTAGCTTCCAATTAAAAACATTCGTCATCTATGCCAAACTTATCTAGAGACACCAAATTGTTGAGTCCAGAACCATTGGGTAGCCTACAATCCAGACTCTAACCTCTGAGCCTAATTTAGGTCTTGCTTGATCGTGACTCGATCTTGACCCAGACTTAATCCTAATTAGGCCTGGTCAATTTTAGCAAATGTTGATCCATCTAACCAACTCTTGAATTCGTTGATCAACCCGCCTTAGACCTAATGAGCATCCAAGCCCAGAACCCAGCATTATGAATATGTCTTAGATTGAAATTCTCAATTTTTGCCTAATTAATATTCCATAAATCTAATTCGTAATTAAGTAGGGTTCATAAATAAAATAGCACAATAAATCCTAGGTTCAGGATCTGGTGTTTTGCAAAAAGTAAGTTTTGGTTCTGATTAAGGACGAACCACAGTACCCTACACATCGATAAGAACACCCCATCGAATGGGAAAGAGGGGCCTTTTAAACCCTTCTTCATTCTTATGACGCGGACGGCCAAGAGAACGCTTAATCAGGAACATTCAATACTACAAATCATATCAGATCTATATCATATATTCATAAAAAGATCTATATGGCATATTTTTCATACATCTCATGTAATCAAATAATCAGCATGTTTTTAGATTATAAATTATCTCATAATAATCTAAAAAAATTAGATTTAAATTAATCTAATCAAAATAAATTCTAATCTGATAATTATGTAGAACTATTCACAACTAGTCTAGACATGCATCAATCAATCTCATATGAATTTCAAAAATTAAATAATTTTTATTTGCTATTTTAGATGTTATTTATAACACTATAAATTCAAAAAATAGTAAAATAAAAAGATCTAAAATATGATTAATCAGATTAAATCAAAACATTGCAAGACTATTCTATAGAACTATTCTTTCTAGAACTAGTCATGCATATCTTCTATCCTTAGATCCAAATCATTTAATTTTAATTTTTTCTAATTTTAGATCTGATCACATCTCATGTGACATCTAAAAATACTAATTTTATTTAAAATAGAAATTTAAAATTAGATCTAAAATAATTAAGAACCATTGGCTCTGATACCAGTTGAAGGAAATCCTGATTTCCTACCAGAGTTCTTTAAGATCTGACAATCAAGAGAAATTTTCAAAAATTTTTCTTGATCCAATCAGATCTTGATTGTTTAAGATCTGATTCTTATTATTTAATAAATAAATAAAATAAAGATAATTAATCAATTTAATTTTACCTGAATGCGGTAATCCTATACCCTGTTGATGATCCCTATTGCAGGAAAGGTTCTGGATCTTCCACGCAAGCCTGGCCTCTATCGGTATCCACTCAGGTAGATCTAGAGATCCTCTTCTTCTCTATCACGCTCCAAAAAATCAGATCTGAACTGTTGAGATCTTCAAACTCTTTTGAAAGATCCCATTCTGCAGCAAGCGCACGCCTTCTTGCATTTGATGCCTTCTTGATTCTGGATCACACCAACCAAGTCCAAAACTCCTTTTGGATTGGAAGAAAGAAGGAAGAAGGATGGTTTGGCATGGAGGAGAAGGAGGGACAGCCTTGGGGCATGGGAACTTGATCTCATCATAATCTGAGTTGGCCAGTAGGGTCTTATTTTAGACTACTTATATCACTCTCTTCTCCCAACCAATCACAACTCTTTGTGAAAATCAGATCTAAATCTGGATGGTGAAATAGAGCTCCTGATTCCTCCTTAGAGGGCGCTAAAGACCATAGTCAATGGTTCTTAGAAGAACTCTAATTGAAATCAAAAGAGTGGAGTCCTTTCCAACAAGGACTCAGGCCTCCACTTGGAGATGCACCTCTAGGGTTGGCGTGCACGCCTCTCTCCTTGCAGTTGTCTGGTAGGGGGACAGGCCCCCACAGCTCTCCAAAGGTGCATGACATGTGGTCAAAAGTCAAAAGTTCAATGTCAACGTTTGACCAGTCAAAGGTAAAGGACTTTTGACAAAGTCAAAGAACAAGAAATGGCAGGCTGAACCAAAAATGTAGTATTGACTGCATTATACAAATAAACAACCTATTTCTAACTTGGATAAGCTCCAGTATAGACCATAATGAAGGCCTTCATGATTTGAGCACAAACTTCCTTTGGCTCAGACAGGTACAAACTTATTTATGATAGCATAAAAGAAGGAAGGTTGGTTCAATCGAGTCTAGCATCGAATTTTATTGAACCTTATTTGAATCTGCGATTCAGTCAATAAGTGAGAACTAAGATCAAGTTCTAATTGAATGGATCACCAGAATTCAATAACCTTGTTTAGTGTGACCTCCTAGTTAGGATTCAGTTCTCTGTAATGATAAATGGGAGTTATGATCATGTATCTTCTCATCATTCATTGACATCTATAAACTCCTTTCGATTGGAATTCAGAACTCTTTAGATTCGAACGAGTGTCTATGAAATGAATTCGATCATTGCTAAATTCTGGGGAATATACATTCTAATTGCTTCCCACAAATCACGACTGATCACGCATAGCAGTATATGGTGGCAACACATCAGGACGCTGAAAATGTGAACCTCTTGTGCAGCTACCTGTGTGATCAGTTCATTCTATCTTGAGCCCCACAGATCAGATTAGTTGGGTTAGGTGAATCGTCAAACCCTAAAAAAAAAAAAAAAAAAAAAAAAAAAAGTCTCTGTCATATGATGCAAATCATGTACGATTCGAGGTCAAAGACTGTAAATCTAAATAGAAAACCGTTTCTGATTATTTACTCACATCTGCATGGCATGGGATTCTGGACTTGATTCTATGATCTATCATAGCGCTGCTCTTCTACGCACCGAGGTATGATAGATATCCCATCTTATGGCCATCCAGTTTCCTATCAATGAACAGGTGCTATAGCCAAACATACACCTCAGAGTTCCATATGGCTAGGAGACGAGTAATGATGTAGTCAAACTATAAAAACCCTCAAAGTGACTCGTCGATGCACCTCTAGGTCAAAGACCCAGAACACACTACTGCAGCATAGAGTCAGTCATTGACGAGAAGGTAAGACTCCCCCTAATGACAAAAAAATACTCGAGGTGGTCCTCATGTCTCAGTGCCTCGCTTCTCCCTGAAGAGTAACCTTACTCTCCGTCTGGTGTACTCCACAGCCGATGACTCAAGACTTATCTATACTAAACAGAACGATTGTAACACCAACCTTCCGAATCAATCACATTCCGAGATGATCCATGGTCGGAAGCTAAAATTTAATGATTAATACATTGATTAATTATAGTCTTAATTTTCAACTCTTAAAATATGAATTATCATGAACCATTACTCAAAGGATGTTAATCAAACAGACACTAAATACCATAATATTGATACGAAAATAACCCATTTATTGACTTTTAGTCAAAATTACAATTTTGCCCCTAGAAGTCGTATTACAAGTTCAGCCAATGTCTGGCTTCTAGGGCACATATTCTAACACAGCATGGCTAATGCACCCTACGGTCATGTAAAAAATAGGAGAAAATATCTCATCCTATACATGAGCATAGCGAAAGGCCTTCATTAATTTAAGACAAATGGGGAGAGAGACCCTTCGGTGGCCCTAAATGCTCCCCTATGGCTATGTTAGGCTAGGAGGAAACCTCATCCTAACGTAAGTAAAGCCAAAGGCCTCGTTAACAATTTAAGACAAAAATGAGGAGAGAGGTCTCCGGAGGGATGGCCCTAATTCATCCAGACGGCCACTTAGGAACATGAAGAGAACCTCATCCTAACATAAGCAAAATCGAAGGGCCTCTTTAATCCCTAAGAGAAATGAGGGGAGAAGCCCTTCTAAGGGCCCTAATGCGCCCACTACGGCCACGTTAGGAACAAAGAGAAGAATCTATCCTAAACATGAGCAAGTGCGAAAGCCTTCGTTAATTTAAGACGAATGAGGGGAAGGGCCCTCCAGTGGTTCAAAGATGCCCCGCTAACATTTCAATGCTAGGAATAGAAAGATCCTCATACCTAATGTGAAGGACGTTGAAAGCCTTGTAAACTAAGATGAATGAGAAGAGAGAGGTCCCATCATGTCCTAACATATCCTTATGATCACGCAAGGAATAAAGAAACATCATCCAACACCAAAGAAGCCAAGCCTCACATAATTCTAAAATGAAAGGAAAGAAAAAACGCATATTGGCGATCCTTATATGTTATCCCCGCCTATGGGCTTATGTCCAAAATACAAATGGGGGAGGCCCCACCCAATTTCATAGAAAGAAACCCCAGCTCGGCATCCCACAGTAAAATCTCATTAAAAAACAAGCAAAAAAGAATGAGGATGATGAAAGTGGACATTAACCAGCAATCTAATCATATAAACAATAACAAAAAAGATATCATTTTATTATAATAATATTCACTAAACCAAACTAAGCTTCAAATCGCTAAACTTCAGCTTTCTCAAACTGACTAATCTGAAAGTTCGCTTGCAAAACCTCTTCAAGGAGGTGACTCCTCTCAACTATTTACTTAGTACCGGACTGATGACTGTTGGTGAGGCTGCTGCCGATTTGGCCCATCCTTACTTTGGTTCACGTTCGAATTGGTGCTCAAGCTAGATATTCTCCTACACTCAGACCAACCGAT
>QRFJ01003539.1:52349-221296 GCA_006176705.1 Cocos nucifera
CAACCTTGAGCCATGAGCTCCTCACATTTATGGATGCCTTTTCTGACTACAATCAAATCCAAATGGCACCAGAGGATAAGAAGAAAACTGCTTTTATTACTGATCATGGTCTTTATTGTTATAGGATCATATCCTTCGGGCTTAAAAATGTAGGCGCAACCTACCAACCCCTGGTCAATAAGATCTTCAAAAAGTAGATCGACTGCAACATGAAAGTCTACATGGATGATATGCTTGTCAAGAGCTAGACCTCATTCAATCACATCGCCGACCTTGAAGAGACCATCAACATCCTTTGAAGATACAAGATGAAGCTGAACCCAACTAAATGTGCCTTCGGAGTGACCTCAGAATAATTCTTGGGATTCACAGTCTTAAGATGGAAGATCGAGGCTAATCCGAAGAAGATCCGAGTCATCCAGGAGATGACCTCTCCAAAATTAATAAAAGAAGTCCAGCACTTGATCGAAAAGGTGGCATTCTTAAATCGCTTTGTCTTGAAGTTGGTCGAGTGATGTATGTCCTTCTTCTAGGTCCTCAAGTAATCAAAGAACTTCTGCTAGACGGTAGAGTACCAATAGGCATTCAAAGAACTCAAGGGCCACCTCGGTTTGCCTCCACTATTGGAAAAGCTTGTGCCTGAATAAAAATTATTTTTGTACCTAATGGTCTCTCCTGCAGCCCTAGCAGTGGTCCTGGTCAAGGAAGAAGCAAAAGTGCAACGATCGATCTATTACATGAGTCGAGTCTTGAGAGATGTGGAGATCAGGTATACTAAATTAGAAAAATTGACTTATGCTCTTTTGATTGCAGTCAGGAGACTTCAACCCTACTTCCAGGGGCATACCATAACACTCCTCACCGACCAACCAAGCAAAGTAGTTCTTCATTGAACAGACGTATCTGGAAGAGTAGCAAAATGGGCAATTGAACTTATAGAATTTGATATCAACTTCCAACCTCGACCATCAATCAAAGCCCAAATACTAGTAGATTTTATAGTGGAATATACCATTCTGAACAAAGTCGAGCTTGAATGGAATGAAATCAGCATTTCATGGTTGCAGTCGAGCTCCTCTGAAGAAAGAGTCGACCTTCCTAAAAGTTTTTGGGCCTTATATGTTGATGGCTCATCTAATGCTTCTGGTGTGGACGTAGGGCTGATTTTGTTTAACTTGGAGGGAGTCATTGCTGAATATGCATTGTGCTTTGAGTTTTCTGTGACTAATAATGGGGTTGAATATGAAGCTCTGATCATAGGATTAAATATAGCTAAAGAGTTGAAAGTGGACCAGCTCCAGGTCTACAGTGATTTCTAATTGGTGGTCGGACAAGTTAGTGGCAATTATAAGGCTTAAGAAGAAAGCATGATAAACTATCTCGAGTAAGTGAAGAACTTGATTCCGACATTCAACTATTTTGACATCAAGCAGATCCCAAGAGCAGAAAACACTAGGGACAACCTTCTCTCTAAGTTGGCGATGTTGGCCCCAAATGAACTACCCAAGGAAGTCTTCTTCGAAGTCCTGAAACACTCAAGCTCAGAAGAGCGATAGTCTGTAATGCAGGTTGACCACAAGCCATGTTAGATTGATCCACTGGTTGCTTATTATAAAGATGGAGTTCTTCCTTATGATCCGAAAGAAGCTCAAAAATTTAGAAATCTAGCCTTCCGATATATTCTGTATGAAGGCAAGCTATATAAAAGATCATATTTCTTACCGCTCTTAAGATATCTCCTATCTTTAGAAGCCGATTTTGCATTATGGAAGGTGCATGAAGGAATCTACGAAAGTCATGTAGGGGTCAGATCCTTATCGCATAGACTACTTTGATAGAATTACTATTGACCGATGTTGTACCATGATTCTATAGAATATATCAAAAAATATGATCGTTGTCAAATAAATACAAATATCCAAAGACAATCGACCTCCGAGCTGACACCCTGAGTGCCTCGTGGCTATTTGCATGATGGGGCATGGATATACTCTGATCTTTTCCCATGGCATCTGGACAGTGGAAGTTTTTTCTAGTAGCAATCGACTATTTTATAAAATGGGTTGAGGTCGAGCCTCTGATAAAAATCACTGAAGCAAAAGTGCAGGACTTCATCTGAAAGTCAATTGTTGCATATTTGGCTTGCCTTGAACCCTTATAATAGATAATGGATGACAGTTTGCTAGAACAAAATTTATCGAGTTTTGTGAAGACTTAAATATCTTCCACTATTTTACATCAGTAGCCCATTCACAGATAAATGGCGAAGCCAAAGTAACCAACAGAACCTTGCTCCAGGGTATCATAGCACGACTTGAGAGAGCAAGGGAGACCTGGGTAGATGAACTCTATCATGTGCTCTGGGTATACCGCACTATCTAAAGACTGCCAACTAGAAAGACTCCCTTCGTCTTAGCCTTTGGAATTGAAGCAATCATCCCAATAGAACTCAAGCTCCTGTCGGCATGAGTCATGGCATTCGATGAGCAACGAAACTCACAGGACCTTAGGGCTAACCTCGATTTATTAGAGAAAAATAAAAAAAAGCTCAAATTTGGATGGTACTCCACAAGCAAAAAGTAGCTTGCTACCATAATTCTAAAGTCAAAGGCAAAGTATTTAGGGTGGGGGACTCAATACTTTGACAAGCAGCTGTTTTTCAACCTCAAAATTAGAAAAAGCTCGTCATAAATTAGGAAGGACCCTACGAGGTCAAAAAAGTTGTCCAGCCCGAGATATATTACCTGAAGAAGCTTGAAGAAGCCGATCTATCCCGATCGTGAAACTTGAAAAATCTATGGATGTATTATCGATGACTTGGTCGCAATAAAATTCCTCTACTTTAACACCCCGATCATTGTTACAAATCTGTAATGGTAGAAAATAACTTTCCAAATTTAACCGTGCGATGAAGATGGCCACGTTAAGAACAAGAGAAGAACCTCATCCTAACGTGAGTAAAGTCGAAGGCCTCGTTAATCTAAGATGAGATGAGGAGAGAGGCTCTTCCAGCGGCCCTAATATGACCCTACGACCATATTAGGAATAGAAGGAGAACCTCATCCTAACATGAGCAAAGTTGAAGGTCTCGTTAATCTAAGATGAGATGAGGGGAGAGGCCCTTCCAGCGATCCTAATGCGCCCCTACAGCCATGTTAGGAATAGGAGGAGAACCTCATCCTAACGTGAGCAAAGTCGAAGGCCTCATTAATCTAAGATAAGATGAGGAGAGAGGCCCTTCTAGCAGTCCTAATGCACCGCAATGGCTATGTTAGAAATAGGAGAAGAACTTCATCCTAACATGAGCAAAGCCGAAGGTCTCGTTAATCTAAGATGAGATGAGCAGAGAGGCCCTTCCAGTGGCCCTAATGCACCCCTATGGCCACGTTAGGAATAGAAGGAGAACCTCATCCTAACGTGAGCAAAGTCGAAGGCCTCGTTAATCTAAGACGAGATGAGGAGAGAGGCCCTTCTAGCGGCCCTAATATGCCTCTACGTTCATATTAGAAACATGAGAAGAATCTCGTCCTAATGTGAACGATGCCGAAAGCCTCGTTAAACTGAGATGAGATGAGGAAAGAGATCCCATCAATGATCCTAACATATCCCTATGATTGTATAAGGAATAAAAGAGAACCTCATCCTAACACGAGGAAGGCCAAGACCTTGTTAATCTAAAATGAAGGAAAGAAAAAAACCATACCGGCAATCCTTATATGTATCCCCCCTATGGCTACGTCAAATACGAATGGAGGAGCCCCGCCCAAGTTCGTAGAAGGGACCCCAGCTTGGCATCCACCACATGTTTCTCATTAGAAAATAAAGCAAAGAAAAACAAGATGAAGAAAGCAGACATTAACCAGCATCAAATTTGTATAAGATAATAATGAAAAGGATATCATTTTATTATAAATATTAAGTTCATTACAAGCAAAATAAAGATTTATAGGACTAGTTACAAAAGTAAGAAAGAAAAGGCCAAAGCTCGAAGAGGGGTCTGACTCCTCAGACTTTGGGCTGCTAGCCATCACCAAGGACTCCTTCAAGCTGGCAACCTCCTCCTCGAGCTTCTTTCTCCTTATCAAGTTATCATAGAACATCCTATCAGTCTTTTGATATTTCTCTTCAGATTCATGTAACCTTTTCCTCAAAACTTCCGACTTAGCCTCAACATTCTTGACAGCTTATTGTTCACAAACCAACTGAAGCTTCAATCATTGAACTTCAGCTTTCTTAACCTTGACTGATTCTGAAAGTTCGCCCGCAAATCTCTTCAAGGAGACGATCTCCTTCGACTCTCTTATTGTACCGGGTTGATGACTGTTGGTGAGCTACTATCGAAGTTGGGCCACCTCACTATTGGCCATTCAGAGCTGGTGCTCAAGCTTAGATATCCTCTTATGCTAGCCCAACCGATAGCTATTATAGATGGACTCAGCATCAAGTAGCTGCTTCTAGAGCGCAGAGAACCTCTGAGACCAATCCCACTCATACTAAACTTTATCAAAGGATCATGGCGAACTCCCTTCCAATAGTCAAATTTTCTCTTTCGTCGCCTTGAGATCAACTTCGAGAGAGCCAACCTTCATAGTTAATGTCCAGGACTTATCACTGGCGCTTTGCTTAAGTTCAGCTAACTCTTTCTCAAAGTTATCCTTCTTGATGTTGAAGCTCATGGAGTCTTTCATGTGTAACTTGTGAAGATGAGTGACCTCAATTGTCGCCTCTGAAGCATTTTTTTTGGATCTCTAAAGTTCATCTTCCATGTTCTTTAACTTTTTCTTTAGGTGATGAACCTTCCTCTTTAAACTTTTGATTATGGGTTTTAGAGGAATGCCTTGAGATAGTGGCTCGACGTCATTTGGAGATGACTGGCCTTGATTGTGATCACTGGAAGGATTCTGAATGACATTCGTCATGACACAAGTGTAAAGAAAAGAAAGTTCATTTTCATTTTTTAAAATATTTGAGTACACCAAAAAGAAAAGAAAGAAAAGTATAACTATTTAGAGATGTTCGATCTCGACTGGTTCAGCAGTAGGTGAGGTCGATGCATTCCTTACGGCCTCAAGCTCGACTGCAGGTACTGGAGCTTCAGGGGTAGGTTCAGTAATAGGAGAGGTGGCCTCAGCATTAGAAGGACTGGCCTCTTCACTAGGATTGTCTATCAGAAGATAGAGATCTACCTTTGGAAAGTTCTTCGCAACCCTCTCCATGCAGATCTCAAATTCCTCTAGAAAAGCCTCCTAGGCAAAAGAAATCTTGATGTCTTCCATTATTTTGGAGGACTTGAAGGTCTCGACAGTCCTCTCCTTCTCGACGTCGACCTCCTCTTCGACCTTCTTTCTTTTATCCTCTGAGAGAGTCAAGGCCACTCTTAGCTCCATGGAAACCTCCTGTTCTCTCCTTAGCACTCTCAAAGTTGATCAGCTTTCGCAGTTTGTTCCTCTGAGGCCATCTTCAAACATTCAACCTTGGCCTGAACCCTTTCTATGTCTGCCTAAGCCTCACAGAGGGCTTTGAAGAACTTGACTTGATGAAAATTAGCCACCTTCGAATGGACAAACAAGTAATGCTCCAACTGTAGGATAGAAGAAAATTAAGTCAGAGCTCTAGAAGTACATCCCACATTCGATCAAATTTGAAGGTATTAATTATCTCGAGGAAGGCAGCAAAGGACTCATCAAATCTGTTGGCATCCTTCTTTCCAACTATTTTATCAATAATATATGGGAGGACGCTACCCTTCATCTAGGATTGGATGACCTCTCGATCATCCAAAGAAGCTCGCTCCTGATTGGAGCCCTCACCACTCAAGTTTCTGGCCATCCTCCTTACCCTTTTTCTAATGGCATCCATTTTCTTCTTCTTCTTCTCGACAGTCTTGCGCTATTCAGGAGGTGCGAGGGCCATGTTCGCTTGGGGTAGGGTCAGAATTGGTGCTGCCACGTCGGCCTCCGAGATGGATGCTGCTTGGATCGGCATGATCGAGGTTGGCTCATTAGTGTGAGTCTTTTTCAATGTTTCCCTGATGGAGCTATCCTTCCTTTTGAGGGATTTAATTTTCATGGTCAGGCAATTTCGCTCCTCATATGTCATTTCTACAGAAAAAAAAACTCAAGTCAGAAAAAGAAAGAAGACCGTACATAATTTGTAGGCCATAAAGAACTACCTGCCAGGTTGAGAGGACTAAGACCGAAGTTGAATAAGGTCTGATCATCTAGCAGCCTAGAGATTGAAGGAGCTTGGTAGTTTTTTAGCTTATCAGCCGAATTTCGATCCTCTTTCTCAAGTCTGGGAGCTCGGCAGATGGAATCCCTAATGTCGCCTCAGGAAGAAAGTCCTAGCTCTGAAGAAGGATACGAGATGAAAAATTTTTTCTTCCAATTATGAATGGAAGAAGGGGCACCCTTGAGTAACCCCTTCTTGCCGAACTGGGGAGACACATACCACCAATCTTTAATAGTCGGGTGATGCTTGATGGTGAAAAAGTTACAAAATAAGGAGATGGAAGGTCTGACTCGGTCATAGTACATAAGGAGAGAAATTCTATGATAAATCTAAAGGAGTTTGGTGCCATAGCAGCGAAAAAAATATTTAAGAACTTGAACATGTTGATTACAAAAGGAGATATCGATAACCAAAGTCCTGCCCGGAGGGTTTCAACATATAAACAAGTCCGGCTAGGAGGGGGAGAATAGGCTCGGTCATTTGGATCAGGAAGTTCAAGTCCATAATTGAAAGAAATTCTAGATTGGATCCTAATCAGTAAAAGATCTTTAGGCCAAAGTTTGCTGGAGATGGTATCAGGGACCAAAGATGGCCAAGGTACTTCTACAAATTTAGGGTCCTTATGAGGAGGATCCATTAAAGCTAAATGAGCCAAACTTTCAGAACCAGTCGATCAAAACTCTTTAGAGGACATGAGGATCAAATCAAAGTGAAGAAAATCTCTAAAAAATCAAAGAAAATAGAATCCAAGACTTTCTCAAAGAAATTGAATGGGTAGAGATGCTAAAAGACATAAGTAATCAAAAAGAGGGATTAAAAAATGATCTAAATCGATGGAGAATAACAAAGAGGCAACAAGCTCGATGAAAAATGAAGGAGAGAACCCTTAGGAATTGAGGGAGACGACGGAAGGTACTAGTGCTATGGAATGAAAGAAAGAAGGAGACCAGACGGAAAGAGAGGAGACCTGAGTGAGATGAAACCCTTAAGGAAGAAGAATAGCTTAAATAGTCATGAGAGTCCAGGTCGGTTATGATTGTAGGTCTCCATTGATCAACCTCGGGCCGACGCATGTCCCACTCATCATGGCAACAGACTGGCAATGGACAGAATCTTTATTATGCCATACCTAAAGCAGTGCTTCGGTGAGAATTTCAAGAATTTATCTTTTCGAGTCACCTCATATTTAAGATGTCAGCATAGAAAAAGTTGGGACCAATTGCTCTGTTGGTGCAAGAAAAGAAGAAAAACTTTGGCACTCATATTTCTTTACTTCCTTCGTTCAAATTTTGAACTCATGAGTAGGAGGACTTCTGTTTGGTGTAAATCCTTTCCTGTCGAGGTCCAATAGGATGCCGAGCCTTGAGGTGACTTCATCTGGTAAAAAAGACCATGCCTAACTCCAACGATTGAAGAGTTTTTGCTTAGGTGCCAAGACTGCAGTCCTCCAACCTAAATTTATCAGCCAATCTTCTTCACTCCAATTCTTAGTTCCTTTGAATAGGTCCAGAACCAACAGGGCATTGTAAATTTTGTCCAGATGAGTTTGAACGATGATGGCAGCCCCCAAATAGCTGAGTAAAGGGTCTTATCATGGTTTGGTCAGGCTGACCTCGATGCTACTTGAGCCTCCTTCTGATTAAAAATCCATCTAAGCTGTTTGATGTTGGATTGATGTCGGATCAACAAAACTTCTCTCTGGATGAATTTCTGCAATCTACGAAGAATGGCAGACCTCTGAATTCCTACACCAAGGACTCTGCAATCAATCGCTAGGCAGGTTCTCTCCAGGCAGACCACCTTTCGCTCCATCCAGACAAGATTCTCCAATCAACCTCTTTCCAGTCAATCTTTTATCGAACGTCAGACAAGCTTCCTTCAGCTGATCTTCTTCCAATCGATCTCCTCTTGAAAGTCGATTGATTTTCTTCTCGTTAATCCCTATCCACCTGAACTTCTTGCATCAGTTGGGGAGGACTTCGTCGTTTATGTACACTCCTCAAGTAGACCTCCATCCAGATTCCTCCAGTAGATCTATTAATGAATTCTCCCAGCAGTCAAGCTCCTTCCAGACTCTCCCTGTTGTCAGACTCTCCCTACAATCAGGCTTCTTCAGGGCTCTCTCTAGTTGCCAAGAAGAGTTTTCTCCAGTCAAACTTCTTGAAGTCACTAAGAAGCACTTCTTTCAACAGAATTTTCTACAGTTATCTGGAAAGACCTCATCATCTATGCAAGTTCAGCTTCCAACCTATGCACTATTGACCTTAAAGGAGTTCAAACTCTCCTAAAATCGACAAAGCTCGAAGCCCTTAGCCACCAGCACCTAATTCCTCTAAACTTCAACTATCAAATCCCAACGGACTGGCACATCACGACAACGAATACCACTCTCCATAACAAACTTCACATGATCCCAAGTAGCCCACTACCAGATAGTTACGGCAGTCACTTTCAGTTTGTTAAAGGCTCCGTCTATAAAAGGGATCCTTCAGAAATATTTCCTTCAGTACTTTATTTCTGTTGGCTGAAAGAGCTGACTTGATGATTGGAGCCAGAGCCATCACCCTTGACTCTGGTTGAGACTTATTTTGTAGGTCACCGACGATGACCTCCTCCTCTCCGACTTCAGCATGGATTTTGGTGTCAACTTGATTTCGCACCAATAATTGATAACCTTCATTTAAAGTTATTCTTTTTTTTTGCTGTCAAAAAGAGAAAGAATTATTGTTGAGTATATGCTTGAGCTTAACTAGAATGAAATATATTTTTATTATTTAGTGGTTTTATGCCTTTCAAATTTATAATTTTTTAGAAATTCACTATATATTATTTTGCATATACTCAAAAGTTTTGTCGTTATCAAAAAGAAGAAGATTGTTGATCCAAAGATTGATTTTAATGATGATAAAGAGTTTTGAGTATAAGTTATAAAGTCTAACGATATTTTTAAGGATGTGCAGTTTTAAAATTTCAAATGCTTATAATTTTTTCAAGTATTTTTTGATATGTTAATAAGAATAAAATCAAATCAAGAAGGCAAGTCTAGCCTATAAATCAAATTGGAGAAGAAAGGATCACAAACAGTCTTTGGCATGCAAACTAGGCCGATCAGTCTAGAACTGAGTCGATCTAGTCTCAGTGGAAGTAAAAGATAGAAAGCATAGAAAGTAAAATTTTTAAAATTTAAGAGACTAAGCTGGTCCAACTACAAACTGAGCTGATCCAGTGGGACTGAGCCGATCCAATCAGAAACTGAGCCGATCCAATGTTTGTAACGGCTAGTTTTTAGATCTATAGTTTTTTATCCCATGAGCTTCTCAATAGCTATTTTCTCATCTCCAATGGCTAGATTCTTTTTTGAAGACCTTCTAGATGTTAAGAAGTGATGAAAAATCTCAAGAATATATATAAAAATCCTTGGAGCATTATGAACATATTTTTGAGAGCATATTGAGTATTCTTTAAGAAAGCTAAGGAGTGAGCTGAAAAGGGAAGAGAAGAAGTTATTTTCAGAGTGATCCTTTGTCCTTCAACTATAAATCATCCTCAAGCAAGTGAGAGCAAGAGTAAAGAGAATCAAGAAGTCTTATAATTTCTCAATCATTTAAGAAGAAGAAATCAAGTCTGCAAGCAAAACAACTTAGATTTTTTTCTCTTATGCTTAAAAAAAGTTTGTTTTAATTGTATTTCTATATTTTGTTTCAAGTTTCTTAAAGTGAGAAACTTGGATTGGTCCAAGCCTTGAATTAGATGATTGTATTGGTTTGATTGGTTAGCTAAAGTTAAAACCAATCAGAGTTAATTGTTAGCCCAGAGAAAAATAATCACTTATGAGGTTTTGGTTGATGATCCAGAGAAAATCAACTAGATTGATTGTAAGTCCAAAAAATAATCTTATACGAGTTTGGTTGGTGAGCCAGAAAAAATCAACTAGGTTTGATTGTGAGCCTGAAAAATAATTAGATTGTAATTCTAGTTATGAATTATAGTTGAATTCCCAATAGATATACTTGAAAAGTGGACGTTGATGCTGAGTTTGGCACCGAACCACTATAAAATTATTGTGTTTATGATTGTATGTTATTGTTCTATTACTTTCATTCACTGCACATTATACAGCTTATTTGATTTGATACTTAATTACTTTAATCTACTCACATCTTAAGCTTAAAAATTTTAAATATCTAATTCACCCTCCCTCTTGGGTTGCCATACTTGGGCAACAATTATTCTCTTAATCAAGGAGTATAGAGATGCTAGTATGGCATGTAGATAAGATATAGGAGTACATCTGTACTAAATGTAATCAACTTTGGAGTATTATGCTATCAAGACTTGCTCTGAAAGGATATGAATATAATTGTCCCTCCGATTTGAGATTACCATAGTGATTTACAAGCAACTCATTATACTTTGGTGTCAGACTATCTGAATTTTTAATTCAGTGATGAAAGATTTTTAGACACTGTCAAGTACTTGCGGAGTCAGTGTGTGAGTTAAGATGGGATTGACCACTTCTAGTTTTAGGAGTTGTATTGCATTTTATTTTAATTTAGCAAAACCTTAGTCAGAGTAGTCCTTATGAGGAGTCACAGAACTGATTGTGTTGAGACACATTATGGATTTACTGATCAGAGTTGACAGTTTAACTTTGAGTCATCCTAAACATAGAGGCCAAAGGGATGAATTATATGGCAACCATATTTAAGTAGGTGCTGAATATTGCATTGCAACTATTTAACCTATCCAGATGTTGGGTACTAATGCTAGATGATTGCATCAATTGGTACAAGAATTAATTTTGGTGCCACCGACCTAGGTTCGAACCTATGGGATCATACATATTAGAGATTCCTACCAAATCTGATGGCTGATATTGAGCCCCACTAGATTGAGACTCTATGATCAAAGTCCCACTGAACTAAAACTCTATGATCAAGAGCTCTACTGCATTGAAACTTTGAGTTCTACTAGTTTTGGACCCTATGATCAAGAGTCCTACTGGTCTGAGACTCTATGATCATGAGTTTCATTGGATTGGGACTTTGGGATCAAGAGTTCTATGGGTTTGGGACTCTTTGATCAAGAGTTTCATAGGGATGGGATTCCATTGCCCAGAGACCCACTAGATTAAGATTCTAAGTTTATGAAAGGATTAATTAATAATTTGATTGCTAATTAACTCAATTTGATTGAGTGATAAGTTTTGGATCAAGTCTAATCGAATTTGGTTCAATTAGGTTTGATCCGATTAGGTTATGAGATGGCCTATTTGCTAAGAAAGATTGGTTTTTGATTTAATCAAGGCTTAGACTCAATTACTTTCTAATTTGATTAGGATATAATCAAGATGGTTTAAGCTTAATTTAGTTAGATTTATTCTAGTCTAATTAAGTCTATCCAAAAAGATTTGGTTGGAGACTTAATTGGATAATATTTAAAGACCAATTGGATTGGACTCTCCCTAGGATTTGACCCTTTGACCAATGCCACTCTTTTCACCATGAGAATTTAGAATTCTTGTTGGTTTTCTACACACAAAGATGCCTCATGCCTTCTCATTCATGCCCCATTTGGATAAGTATTGGTTGGTTGAAGATTGGTTTCAAATGGAGATTGAATTCAATGGGAAACCAAACTAGTCTTATCCTTATCCCATGCCTAACTTCTTTTTGCCGCATATTTTAAAGGGATCATGTGTGTTTGTGTTTGTGGGGGGGGGGGGGAGGTGTGGGTGCACGTGCTATTATTGAGTCCTCTTGCTAGTGAATCTCCTCCATCTGCATGTGTAAAACCTAGTTTTTCTCGAGAGAAAAATCTAGAAAGAGTGGTGTAGGGTTTTGGGTGTGTGTGCTGCTCTAGGATTTTGACCTAAGATTCAGGAAGAGAGATTGTGAGTTATAAGTGTTACAATTCCATGGAACTTTTCAGAGATTTTCATCATCCTCCCTCCTATCCTTCCTGGTCTTTTAGAGCATCTGGATGATCAAAAGAAGGAGATCAATCAATATCAATCAACATCATCCATTGAAGATTCTGGCAAGGAGCTAGCACTCTGGAGGATCTGATCGGGATCAGGAGCCTCATGTGGATGATTCATAGAGACTAGATGATCTATGCAGCTACATCGTGATGAGAGAAGCTTCCATCCGAGGTTTCAATTATGGTGATCGTCTACTCGCTTATAGGTATTGTGTTTTGAACACAAGTAGGATTGTGAATATGATTTACTACTTTATGTTCATGTTTATGTTTTTCAGATTTTCTATATGCATATATTTCATGTTATGATCCTAGAGTAGGGTATTTTATTATTAGATCATTGCATGCTTAGATTAACTTGATTAATCTTAGTCTTTTGCTATAAATTATTCGAAAAGGTTTTGAAATGCATGCATAGTATCCTGCACTTTTTTCAACATTTGGCTCCTTGTCTAGGCACCGATCTCTTAACATGCATGGCTCAGATGGTCCTATGCATGGGTTCACAGAATTTTGGGATTCAGGCAATGAGGAGTCCAGCATCAGTGAGTTACATTTGAGAAGGTTTCGGACTTGGTACTCCATCTCCTACTCTTTCCAGTTGGAGGTTCCTGTTCGGAAAGACCAAGTCATTAGGGCTCTAGGTGGGTGCATCGATATCTATGAGGAGTCCCTCTAGGCCATCATTAACCTCCTACTTCACCCCTTCATCACCAACATCTTGTACTTCTATAGGGTCCTCACTACTCAAATTGCTCCGAACTCGATTTGGGTGATCATTGTCTTCATCATCCTTTGCGATTTTCTTGAGATAGCACCAAGGTGCTCGCTCTTCAGAGCATTGCTCAAGGCACCCCCATGAGAAGGAGTGATGGTACTTTTCTCCTTGAAGGGGCTATAAGTTCATCAAAGGACTACCCTCCTTGGTCCATGGCTAGAAAAGCCATTTCTTCTTTATTTCCTGATATTTGCCTTGGGGTTTTAATTGAGTCTAGGGTGATCTTTGGCTTTTGCTAAATAAGGATAAGACACCCCTTTCCAAGGATAATGAGGATTATCATTCCCAGCTCAATGTCAAGATATCAAAATTGCAAGAGTTGGTGACCGAGCTGGCATCTATGATGCTGGCACGAGTCTATGTTACCTTGAGGTATAGTTATTTTTCTTTGACTTAGCATTTTATTTTGTACTTTATCATTAGCTCTTATACTAATGTTCTTTATTCGATTATGTAGCGATGAGGCCAATGCTAGAGTTTATCAAGTCAGCCTTCAAGAAAAGGTCAGGCTCCTCCATGGTGGAGCCTTCATCGAGGAAGCAGAAGAAGTCAAGGCTCATGATTTCCTCCCTGGTTCCTACACCATCATTAGGGACCTCAAGCACGGAGCTAGTTGAGATTGACGATGAGCCCAAGGTCATCACCATTGTGCCCTTAAGGTCGGTTCTTCTAGCCTCTCCCAAGCCAAGTCAAGCTTCAAGTGCCGCACCGCCTTCTCAACAAACCCCAACTCTACCTCATCCAATAGGTACACCAATCTTGCCAATGTCACCGACTTCAGTGGTGAGGTTTGAGGTAGGCCCTTCCTTGTCTAGGATTGAGAAGGGATTTATTACTTTATCCATGAGAGTCTAGAGTAGTGATTCGTCTCTCCAAGATCATCAGCTTGCCCAAGAGCTAATGAAAATGATACTACTTTTGTCCGACTAATCAGATAAAAAATCTTGACCCTTAGACAAGGTGGTGCGCTCCAACCATGCTGGTTTTCTTGAGATAAGGATCTCCATGACATCGCTGTCCTTAGTGAGAGCCTCACTAGTTTTAACCAAATGAAGCTCTTGCTAGAGGTAAAGCTTTGGGCTTCCAAGGCCCGAACAAAAGCCGCCAAAGAGGAGGCATCCCAGGCCAAGTCTAAGCTCCTATCTACTTGGGAAAGGATTGAGACCCTCAAGGATCTCATTGTTGTATAGTAGGCTATAGTCGAGGTGCATTGGCAAAAAGTCACCAAACTTGAGGAAGCACTCAAGCTTAGTGAGGCAGCACTTGAGGTTGCCAAGAAGAAGATGGAGGTTGTAAAAGCTCAGAACACCATGGAGAAATCGAAGGTGGTTGTTGAGGCTAAGTCTCAAGCTATGGAGCTGTTTAAGGCCTCTACCGACTTTGAAGCTGAAGTTGCCAAGGGCTTTGTACTGGTCTACAGCTTTAGGTTTGATGGTTGCAAGGCACAAGTTGCTTGGTTCTTCCACGAAGTTGACACGAGCCATATCGACCCCGAAGCAAGCAACAATGAAGTTGAGGAGGAGGATCGAGCTGTGTCATCACTTGCCACTGAGCTTGAGATCACCCCTACATCCAAGCCTGCATTTGAGCTTGTCGTCGAAGAGGCTCCTTAGTTTGCCTTTATGCTTTCATTTTATTTTTTCAATATTTTATAATGAATACTTTTATCAATGAAATGGATTTCGTTTTCATCTTCTGATGTGCTTGTTTTTTATTTTGCCCAAGTCTTGTGGTTGGGGTAGGGGATATCCAACTTGAAGCATACCAACTCGAACTTGTGTCCATGGTGGATTTGATGCAAAGGTCATTGGTTTGGGCAAGTGTTTAAAGTTGATCATTTTGATTCCATATCCAAAGCTAGTTCAGTGTGGCATCTATTAGTTCGGACATGAATCCAATGTTGATCCAACTTGGAGTCCATCAATCTGAACTTGCATATGAAGTCTACTAGATGTGGAGTCTGCTAGTTTAGATACATCCAAAGTTAGGTTTGATGTGAAGTCCATCAGTTTAGTCTCACACTCAGAGTCGATCTAATATCCTATTGAAGTCAATACGTAGCAAAATTTGATGGGGACTGTGGTTGGGTTACCTTGACTAGGTCTCTTGCTTGTGGCCAAGTTCATGATGTTATCTATTAGTGTCTCATCGTTATGCCCAACTAGGGCTAACTTATGAGGTTGGGATATTTCCAACCCAGTTTTGTGGAGATCCTAACTTGGGTCAGGATATCTTTTTATGATCGGTTTGCTACTGAGCATTCATTTGGAGGGCCTAGCTGAAGCCAGGATATCTTCAAGAGGTTGACTCTTTTCGATCTAGTCATCGGGGATCCAGGCTGGGGTTGGATATCCTTGGGTTGGTTTTTGTCCGACCTTTGTTTGTTGAGGGCTAAGTGGTAGCTCAGGTATCGACACTTTTGAATATTTCTTTAGGTCCTTGATTATGACCGACGTATTCATGAGGGGTTGATTTTAATAGATCTTAGTTGATTTCTCTCTTAGCCACTTTTTATAAAGAGCCTATATAGAATCTGAAGAAAATAAAAATTTTATTGAACAAGTAGCCAATACATTACTTACTAATAGTAAATTTCTAAATTCTCGATGTTCCAAGTTTGAGGAACAGAAGTGTCATTGAGGACTTTAATTTTATAGGCTCCAGATTGAACAACTTCAGTGACCCGATAGAGCTATTCCCAATTTTGGATCAGGTTGCTTGTTCTACTTCAACTCATCGAAGAATGAGGTCCCCAGGTTTGGATACTTCAGCAGACTTATTCTACACCCTCATTTTCATCATTTTTCTCTTTTCTTCCAAGTTAGGGCAAGACTTTTTTTCTAGCACCAATCTATTATTGCAAGTCTCTGGATCAATATTGATGGGGTCAGCCTTCTACCACCCAGAGTTTAGTAGCATTTTGAGGATTGGCTCTCTTTAAGAAAACTGAAAAATAAATCCACACTCATCATAGATTTTTGGTAGGGGGATCCTATGATGCTTAATGTTGGGGGTATATACCACTCCCGTCGAAGTTCAATCTAATGCTTAATCAAGTGTAGTTTGTAATCGTAGAAGAGGTTTAATTGCCACTTCTCCTTCAGCCAAACTCCTCGTAGACTTTTTCTTCAGTCGAACTTCTCCATCAGTCAGACTTCTTCTGGACTTCTCCTTCGGCTAAACTCCTCCTAGACTTCTCCTTCAGTCGGACTTCTCCATCAATCGAACTTCTTCTGGACTTTTTCTTCAGCCAAACTCCTTCCAGACTTCTTCTTTAGCCGGACTCCTCCATCAGTTGAACTTCTTTTAGACTTCTCCTTCAACTGAACTCCTTCTAGACTTCTTCTTTAGCTATACTTCTCCATCAGTCAGACTCCTTCTAGACTTCTCCATCAATCAAACTCCATCCAGATTTCTTCAGTGGATTACTTTTAGATTTCAACTAGCATTCCTCTCAGATGATCCCCTCTAATCGTATTTCCTTTAGATGATTTCTTTCAGTCAAACCCCTTTTAATCTATAGCTCTCTATATGGCATGAATCAACTCACTCATAAACAACTTGGAGGAGTTCAAACTCTTCTGAAATTGATATATGTCAAAGCTCTTCACCAACTAATATCTGCTTCTTTCGAACTTCGACTCTTAAATCCTAACGAATGGGCACATCACAACAACGGACACTACTCTCCATAACAAACTCCACGTGACCTCGAGCGGTCCACTATCCGATGGTTATGGCTGTTACTTTCAAATTTGTTATAGACTTTATCTATCAAAGGGACCCTCCAGATACGTTTTCTCTAAGCTCTCTTCTTCTTTCCAAAACTCTGCTGAATTCTTTCCTGAGCACTCCATTTCTATTGGCTAAAAGAGCTGATTTGACCGTTGGAGGATCCTATTGGAGCCACCACCATTGATTTTGGATGGGACTTTGTTTTGTAGGTCACCAGTGGAGGCCTCTTCTTTCTTAACTCTAGCTTGATCTGGCATCAACCAAATTCTGCACCAACAGGATTGGTGTTAGAGGAAGGACTCATTTATAAATTCTTATTCTTAAAGGAGTGCTTATTTGATCTTATGGATTTTTTTCTTCAAGATTCATCTCCATCCTCTTCTTCAATCCCAAGAAATATCTTAAAAGAAGGCAACTATCCGAAGATCTACCGCTTCTATCATTAGATCTGAGCCAAATTCATCTATTTCTGCTCTATCATCGATACTTCAACCTCCTCCACCAACGGCCATGGTAGATCTGAAGCAGTTTAATCTACTAATGTAGTGAATTCAAGGCCTCACCGAAATGGTGCAGACCATGAAGCAACCCCCAATGGCGATTCCATCAGAAATCCACCATCGAAATGTCAAGAACCGATCCTAAAGAGGTGCACTTAGGCTAGCATATCCATCGCCCCTGAGAAGAGAAAATAGAGAATAGAGGATCTTTATTCAGATCATGATTTTTCTTCGAAAGAGATCTTCTCCATTTACAATCAAAATCCTTCCAAGATCTACGATCGAGATGACGTCCTCGATCAAAAACTATGAGAGATGGACTAATGGATTGAGAAACTCCACCACGTTGTCCTGACTCACCATGATGACATCTGCACTGATCTTCCTTTCTCTCTTTGAATTATGCAAGAATCCATTCTGTCGAACTTTAAGCTTCTCTAATTTGAAACCTAAGATAGAACCTCTGATCCGATCGATCATCTGAAGGTCTTTCAGACCATGATGCTACTCCATGGCGCATCAGACGCTATCTTATGCCAAGCATTTCCTTCTATCTTGAAGGAAGCAGCAAGAAATTGGTACTCGATGTTAAAGCCAGCTACGATCTTCTCGTTTGACTAGATGAGCCATCAATTTATAGCTCATTTTGTTAGCAACCAGCATCTCCAAAGAGGTTTGGACTCCCTCATCAACATCAAGCAGAAGAAAGGGGAGTCCATCCGGGCTTATGTCAATTGCTTCAATGCTACCGCACTAGAAGTCTAGAACCTAGACCAATATGTTATAATGGCTGCACTGAAAGACAGTCTTCAGAAGAATGATTTATTATTCTTCTTGAAGAAGAAGTATCCTAGAAACTTTGCTGATCTACTAGCTCAGACTGAAGGATATGCCTGAGTGGAAGAAGCCTTCAATTTGAAGGATGAGAAAGTCATAGGAGAGTGGTAGGTGAGCGAGTTTAATAAGCCCACAGTTGATGGAGGGCTGAATGAAGTTCGACCGTGCTCACGAACTCCCTCCGAGCGCAAGCAAGTCTGAACTCCTCATCGAGCTCATCGTCAAAGAAGTTCCGACAGAAGGGCATGGAGAAGTTCTCCCTCCAAAAGGTTTTAAAACTATGTCCTCCTCAATGCTCCAAAAATGCAAGTATTGATGGAGATCAAGAAGCAACTACTAAAGCCTGAAAGGATGCGCACTCATCCTAGCAAGCGCAATCCTAATAAATACTATCTCTACCATCATGATCATGGCCATGATATTAAAGGATGCATTCAGCTCTAAGACGAGATTGAGGAGCTCATCAAAAGAGATTGGTTCGATCGATTCCTTAGATGTCGGTCTGAAGCAAGAGAAGATCGATCGAGGACACTGTCGTAGTCAGAATCATCAAGGAGGAAGGAACAACAAAAAGATCGACTGCCTCTCAGCATCATCAATACTATCTCTGGAAGACTTTGACGAAAAGTGGCTAGCAGATCTGAGAAATCAGTGAAGAGATGGAGGACTGAAGAACCTAAAGAGAATACTAGTTGAAGAAGAAATCCTGATTTCCCAGGTCAGATTCTAATAAACTATTTAGATCTAATTTAAATTTATTTTAATCTAATAATTAGATAATTTTAGATATCACATGAGATGTGATTAGATCTAAAATCAGAAAAATTAAAATTAAATAATTTAGGTCTAAGTTTTATAAGATGTATGACTAGTTGTAAAATAGAATTATTCTACACATAGTCTTGCATGATTATAATTTAATTTGATTAAGTTATGATTTTAGATTTATTTATTTACTATTTTTTGATGTTATACTTATTATAATAAGATCTAAAAAATAATAAATAAAATTATTTAATTTTTGATTCATATGAGATATGATGAATGCATGTTTAAACTAGTTGTAGAATAGTTCTACATAATTATCTAGATTAGAATTTATTTTAATGTGATCAATTTAAATTTTTTAGATAATTATGAGATAATTTAGATCTAAAAACATGCATGATATGATACATGAGATGTATGCAAAACATGTATAAAGTTAGATCAATTTTTATATATGAGATATATGATGTAGATCTAACTAGTTTTGTATATTTATATTTTTGATTAAGGCATTTCCCTTGACCGTCCAATCATTAAGAATAAAGTAGAATTTAAATGTCCTCTCCTTCCATTCGATGGGATGTTCTTATGATGTGTAGGGGTGCTACGCGTTCGTCCTTAATCAGAAATCAAGAACTTACTTTCTGCAAAACTCTAAATCCTAAAATTTTAGGATTTTATGTACATATTTTATTTGTGAATCCTAAACTTAATTAAGAATTAAGATTATGAAATATATGTTAAGTCTAAAATTGAGAATTTTAGATCTAAGACATATTCATAAAATTGGGTTCGGGCTTGGGTAGCTCAATTAGGTCTAAGCGGTTGATCAAACTGAATTAAGAGTTGGTTAGATGGGATCAATGGTGCATAAATTGACCAGCCTAATAGGATTAAGTCTGGGTCAAGGTCGAGTCATGTGAGTGATCGATCAAGCTAAGACCTAATTAGGCTTAGTGGTTAGAGTCTGGATTGTAGGCTAATTTGATTGATTTTGGCTCAATAATTTGGTGTCTAAGGTAAGTCTAGTAGATACGATCGACTGATTTTAATTGAGAGCTACTTGACTTGAATGCGTTCTTATCGAATTAATGGCATATCTCTTCCACCGATCTCACTTACCTAGCTATATTTGTTGGCTCAGTCCTGATCTAAGGTGGTACCCATGCCACTAGGTTAGTCATAATGGTTATGACTATGTCAAGTGTAGTTTAATGAGACCTAAATCAAATCTTCCTAAGAAAAGATTAAGTCTAAGGTCTTCCACCATTGTAGATGTGCGGGCTCTTTTTGGGGTTGAGTGCTCTTGGTTGGTTACAATGGTTTAGTTGCATCAGAAAGATGTAACCATATCTATTAGGCATTGAATGCTACAGGCTAGAGGATGGATTGGGCTTAATATTTTAGATACTATAAGAGACTCAATTAAAAATTCAATCTATGCAAATGATGGATCTGACTTAACTAACGAGTGGATCAATATTCTGGATACGATGAGATTCATGAATTAGAGACCAAGTTTGGGTGCACCATGATTAGAGAATCATTGAATAAGAGTTGTTCACTCATTGGCTAACCCATCATCAATAACTATTAGGTGAGGTGATGAGCTAGTTGGTGGGACCACACCATCCACTAGAAATCATTAATCATGAAAATTTTTGCATCTCTACAAAGAAAGTATAGAGATCCAAGAAAATAGTGAAAGCTAATTTATTTAAAAATAAAATTTCTAAATAAATTGATGAAGTCTTAATTACAATATCTAACTAAAAACTTTGACTCTCTACAGAAAAAAATATCTGCATCCAATCCACTAGCACGTATCCCGGACACCCATAGATTGATCGGATCTAATTATAAGGATTAGCTCTAGAACTTTAAAATCATTTTGGATTTCAAAAAGTTAACTCATGTATTGGATCAGGACTCTTCCACCTTACCAGCTCATCCATTCGTTGAATAGAGAGCATCTCTTGATAAGTGGACGGACGAAGATAATAAGACTAGATACTACATATTGGGCTCGATGTCTGATGTGCTTCAGTGCTAACATGAAGATATTAGGATTGTCTATCAAATATTGGCTCACCTACAAGAGATGTTTGGTGAACAAAGTTGCACATTCAAGGCTAAAATGCATGATGGACAGTCAGTCCAAGATCATTGTCCGATGATGATCAAAAACTTGGAAGAGCTTGAGAAGCTCAAAGTGAAGTTAGACCTGGATTTGTAAAATGATATAATTCTGCAATCCTTGACTGATGCATATGGATAGTTCATCTGAACTACCATATGCATAAACTTTTAAATTCCCTGGCCGAACTTATGAACATGCTGGTTACTGCTGAGCTTTCTATGAAAGGTTCTAAAGGCTCAGTGCATGCTATGGAACGGACTTCTTCCAAGAGAAAGTCTTTTGGAAAGAAGAAGAAGTCTATAAAAAAGCAGGAGATGGAAGGAGGAAAGAAGAAAAAGATAGAGCTGAAGAAGAAGGCCGCTGATAAAGAAAAGTATTTTCATTGCAACAATGATGGCTACTTGAAGCGGAACTACCCTACTCACCTGGCCACCCTAAAGAATAAGAAGGAGGTAGGTCCTTCTGAAGGTATTTTCGTTATTGAGTCTAACCTTATGATTTCTTTTGCATCCAGTTGGGTGCTTGACTCTAATTTTAGTGCTTATTTGTGCACTTCCATGTAGGCTCTTGAGGATAGCAAGAGGCTGAGGGATGATGAGATGATCCTGTGCATCGAAAATGGAGCAAGAATTGCTGCCGTGGTCATGAAAACATACCCTCTTCAACTACCATCTAGTTTAGACTTAGTATTAAAAGACTGTTATTATGTGCCTACAGTAAGTAGGAATTTGATTTCTATTTCATGCCTAACACTAGAAGGCTATGTAATTAGTTTTCTTAAGGACCATTGTAACATTCTTTATGAAAGAAATAAAATTGCAAGTAATTTTCTTATTAATGGTTTTTACCAGTTACATATTGATGTGTCTATTTTTAATATCGAGCAAAATGTGAATTCCATGAAATGACATAGGGATAGTCCAAATGATAGGTATCTATGGCACCTAAGACTAGGTCATATAGCAGAAGATATGGTTAACAAATTGAAGAAAATCGAACTATTGAGTTCCTTGACTTTCGAGTCATATCTAATTTGTGAATCTTATCTTTATGGCAAAATGACTAAGCTCTCTTTTGTAGGACATAGGAAAAGGGCCATGGATCTTCTTGCCCTAGTACATATTGATGTATGCGGCCTATTTGATGTGCCGACTAGAGGCAACTTTATCTACTTCATAACCTTTATCGATGATTTATCTAGGTATGGGTATGTGTATCTTATGAGACACAAGTCTAAAGCTTTTGAAAAGTTCAAGAAATTCAAACATGAAGTAGAAAAGCAAACTAAAAAATCTATTAAGATTCTTCAATCAGATCGAGGAGCTGAATACCTAAGTTGGAAATTCCTGGACTATCTCAAGAAAAATGGCATAGTCTCTCAATGGACTCCACCTGGAATACCTCAACTCAATGGGATTTCAGAATGGAGGAACTGGATCCTATTAGATATGGTCTGATCCATGATGAGATTTACAGACCTTCCTGATTTTTTTTAGGAATACTGTTTGTTAACTGCAATATATTTACTGAATAGGGTTCCTTCAAAAACCATTCCTATCATACCCTATGAGATATAGCATGATAAGAAATCAAATCTGAGTCATCTCAGAATTTGGGATTGTCCAACTAATATCAAAAGACAACAAGCGGATAAGTTAGACTTTAGGTCCTTTAGAGCTCGATTTATAGGATATCCTAAAAAATCATTAAGATATGATTTCTATATTATAGAAGATCACAATATGATTGTGAGTCGACATGCCATCTTTCTTGAAAAATAATTTATTTGAGATAGCGACATTGAAAAGTAGATCAAGCTCGATGAGAAAGTCTCACAAGAGCAATGAGCTAAGGACCAAATGAAACCAAATCAGATTGAGCCAATACAATCATTACCTTCACCTCGTAGATCGAAAAGGATTTTTCATCCCCTTGAGAGATACTCAGGTACTATTTCAGAGAAAATAGAAAAAATATTTCTCATAGGTAATGGGGTTCATGGTGATGATCCCAAAACCTATAACAAGATGATATCGGATATCGACTCCAAAAAATAGTTAGAGGTAATGAAGTCAGAAATTGACTTGATGCACTCAAATCAAGTCTGGACCTTGGTAGATCCACCAGAAGGTATAGTACCTATTGGGTGTAAATGGATCTACAAGAGAAAGATTGGTGCAGATGGAAATATGGAGACATTCAAAGCTAGATTAGTGGCAAAAGATTATAGTCAGCATGAATGCATTGACTATTAGGATACCTTTTCTTCAGTAGCTATGCTAAAATCCATCCGCACATTGCTTGCTGTTGCAGCCTATTTTGATTATGAAATATGGCAAATGGACGTAAAAATGGCATTCTTAAATGAATATCTTGAGGAAGATATCTATATAGAATAGCCGCTAGGTTTCACATCCAATGATGCTGATCATAAGGTATGCAAGCTACAAAGGTCCATATATGGACTTAAGCAAGCATCTCAGAGCTGGAATACTCATTTCAATAATGTGATTAAATTATTTGATTTCATCAAGAACAAGGAGGAATCATGTATCTTCAAAAAGGTCAGTGGGAGCACTATTATTTTTCTCGTATTATACGTGGACGATATCCTCCTTATTGAAAATAATATTTTCATGTTAATCATAGTTAAAATATGGTTATCTAAAGAATTTTCTATGAAAGACCTAGGAGAAGCATCCTTTATTCTAGGAATTAAGGTCTATAGAGATAGACCGATGCAAGGACTTTCACAAAAGATGTACATAGAGAAAGTGCTAAAGAGGTTTAGCATGAAAAACTCTAAGAGGGGTTTGGTACCCTTCAGACATGGCATTCATCTTTCCAAGAAGATGTGCCCTAGCACACCTGAGGAAATAGAATGCATGAGCAAGATCTCTTATGCTTCAACAATAGGGAGCCTCATGTATACCATGTTATGTACACGACCTGATATTGCCCATGCTGTGAGTGTCACGAGTAGATATCAGTCGAATCTAGATAAAGAATACTAGACTTCTATGAAATGTATCCTTAAGTGCTTGAGAAGAACTAAGGATATGTTATTGATCTTTGGTAATGGAGAACTCCAGGTCTAGGGATTTACAGGCTTGGATTTTATCTCTGATGTAGATGATTGAAAGTCGACATCTAGGAGTCTATTTATGTGTAATAGTAGTGCTGTTAGTTGGAAGAGTTCCAAGCAGACAGTGATAGCAGATTCCACCATGAAAGCAAAATACATTACTGCATCAGAAGCTACGAAGAAGACATTCTGGTACAAAAAGTTTACCACAGAGATTAGAGTGATGCCATCAGATGCCATTCCTCTATACTGCAACAACAATGGCACCATAGCCCTTGCTAAGGAGCCAAGGTCTCACCAAAAATCCAAGCACATCGAGCAGTGATACCACCTCATCTACGATTACCTCGAGAAGGATTACGTCGAGGTCAAGAGAGTTGACTCCACAGACAATGCGGCGAATCCACTTACAAAGTCGTTGGGCTGTAGAAGATTGAAGCCTACTTTGAGAAGATGGAACTTAGATTTATAGCCAATTGGCTTTAGGTCAAGTGGGAGTTTGTTAGATATGTGTGTCCTAGAAGCCAGAATTGGCTGACACTTGTAGTACACTTCTAGGGGTAAAATTATAATTTTGACTATAAATAATAAAATGAGTTATTTTCTATCATAAATGTGTATTTAGTGTCTGTGATACATCCCTTGAGTTAATGGTAATGATAATTCTTATTTATAAGAGTTGAAAATTTAAGACAAGAATTTTCATTGTTAACTCATAAAATGCTCCTGATCGTAGGATCATCATAAGGATGGTGATTGATTTGAAAGGTTGGTATACAATTACTTCTTTATACTAGATGAGTCTTGAGTTATGGTGTAGAGACACTAAAATGAGAGTATAGGTACTCGTTAGAGAACGAGGGCATTGAGCGTGACCACCTCGAGCAGTCATAAGGAAGTCTACCTTCTCATCAATGACTGACTCAAAGCTGCAGTGGTGTGTCTGGTTCTTTGATCTGAGGTGCATCGATAGTTCACCTTGAGGGTGTTATAGTTTGACTACACCATGACATGGTCTCCTAGCCATTCGGAACTCTGAGGTGTATGTTGGCTATAGCATGTTCATTATAGGAATTGGATTGCACCAAGAGGGAATCTATCTATCTCGATAGATGAGGAGCAGCCCTATGATGATCATGAGAATCAAGTCCATAAGCCCATGGCCATGGTAGAGTAAAATAATAGAAAGAGTTTCTATTAAGGTTTTTACATCGGACTTGAATCAAATGATTAAATCATATGATAGAAATTAAGGTTTGACGAGTTCACCTTAACCCTAATCTGATTGGGGCTAAGATAAAAAAACTTAATCACATAGGTAGCTGCACCGAGAGATTTATTTTTCAGTTCTGTATGGTAATGGGATATGTCACGATCTCTATCATCGACATCATCGAAACATCTTTCAATGGATCAGAACTTTTCTAATTCAGACAACTAGATTTTATCATTACCATTAACTCAAGGGATGTATCATAGACACTAAATACATATTTATGATAGACAATAATCTATTTTATTATTTATAGTCAATTATGATTTTGTCCCTAAAAGTGTATTACAAGTGTCAGCCAATTTTAGCTTCTAGGGCACACATATTTAATAGAACTCATAACCTTCACTGAGAAAGATGCACGGAGAGTACAGTTTTCGCATAATGATGTGATTGTAATCTCTTTAAATATAGCAGACTATGATTTACGTCGCATCCTAGTTGATAATGAAAGTTCGGTTGACATCTTATTTTATGATGCTTTCTCTAGAATGTTAATATCTAATAGTCAGCATGGACCAATAAACTTTCCATAGTTGGCTTCGCTGGTGCTGCAGTACCAGTTGAAGGTGTAACAACTCTAGCTATGGCTATAGGATAATATAGATAATCAGAGCGCAGGTGGATTTTCTGGTAGTAAAGGCTTTCTCTGCTTAATGTAATTCTCGATCGATCTGATCTAAATGCACTTCGGACGGTGGTGTCAACTTATTATTTAAAGATAAAGTTTTCAATAAGTTATGGATTCGGAGAGGTCAGAAGAGATCAAGCTCTGGCAAGACACTGCTACTCAATTACCCTGCAAAAGAAAGAGTAATCTGACCCTTGTCTTGTTGATGGGTTAGATGTCTGGGATGACCTCACAGAAGAAAGAAGAGAATCGATGGAAAATCTTATCTCAGTCCTTCTGAATGATGGGAATGTGGAGCATATGGTACAGATTGGTTCCAATCTAATTGATGGGATACAAGAGCAGCTCGTTGAATTCTTTTGAAGAAATGCAGATGCTTTTGCCTGGGTCCCCATGGACATGCCGGGAATCGATGCAAAAGTCATGGAGCATCATTTGGCTGTTGATCGAAAACATCAGCCAATAAAAGAAAAGATGCGGAGCCATGCCCCAGAGAGACAGAAGGTAATTGCAAAAGAAGTTGACAAGCTCCTTAAGACTGAATTCATCCAACTATCTGAACTGGGTCTCCAACGTCGTACTCGTCAAAAAAAGCAAACGATAAATGAAGAATGTGCATAGATTTCAAAAAAATGAATAAAGTCTATCCAAAAGATAGCCACCCTCTATCTAGAATTGATCAGTTGGTGGATGCAACTTCGGGCCACGAGCTCCTCACTTTCATGGATGCCTTCTCCGACTATAATCAAATCTAAATGACGCCAGAGGATGAGGAGAAAACTGCATTTATTACTGACCGTAGTCTTTATTGTTATAGGGTTATGCCTTTTGGACTCAAAAATATAGGTGCAACATACCAGCGTCTGGTTAATAAGATCTTCAAGGAGCAAATCGACCGCAACATGAAAGTGTATATAGATGACTTGCTTGTCAAGAGCCAAACTTCAATAAATCATATTGCCAACCTTGAGAAAACCTTTGATGCTCTTCAGAAATACAAGATGAAGTTGAATCCAATCAAATGCGCCTTCGGTGTGACTTCAGAGAAATTCTTGGGGTTCATGGTGTCAAGGCATGGGATTGAAGCAAATTTGGAGAAGATTCGAGCCATTCAAGAGATGATGACTCCTAAATCCATCAAAAAAGTTCAGCGCCTGCTGAAAAGGTGGCAGCCCTGAACCGCTTCATCTCAAGATGGATCGAGCGATGCATGCCCTTTTTTTAAGTTCTCAAGCAACCAAAGGACTTCTGCTGGACCACCGAATGCCAACAAGCCTTTAAAGAGCTCAAGGACTACCTTTGTTCACCTCCCCTGTTAGCCAAGCTCGAACCTGGAGAAGAACTATTTCTATACCTAGTAGTCTCCCTAGCAACTCTGGTAGCAGTCTTAGTTAAAGAAGAAGCAAAAGTACAATGGCCGATCTACTATATAAGTCAGATCCTGAGAGATGCCGAGACTAGGTATACCAAGTTAGAAAAACTAACTTATGCTCTATTGATTGCAGTCTGGAGACTTTGACCTTATTTTCAGGGGCACACCATAACCCTCCTCACTGATCAATCAATCAAGAAAGTTCTCCATCAAACAGATGCCTCTGGGAGAATAGCAAAATGGACAATTGAGCTCACCAAATTCAACATTAACTGCCAACCTCGGCCATAAGTCAAAACCCAAATATTGGTAGATTTTATAGTAAAATGTACCATTCCGAATGAAGTCGAGCTTGAATAGAATGAAACCAGCATTTTATGATTGCAGTCGAGCTCGTCTGAAGAAAGTGCCGATCTCCCCAAAGATTTTTGGGCCCTATATGTGGACGGCTCATCCAACGCTTCTGGTGTAGGCGTAGGGCTGATCTTGGTTAACTTGGAGGGGATCATCATTGAATATGTGCTATGCTTTGAATTTTTTGCAACTAATAATGGGGCCAAATATGAAGCATTGATCGCTAGGTTAAAGATAGCTAAAGAGTTAGAAGTAGATCGACTTCAAGTCTACAGTGATTTTCAATTGATGGTCGGATAGGTTAGCGGTAGTTATGAAGCACGGGAGGAAAACATGATGAAATATCTTGAGAAAGTAAAGAACTTGATTCCGACCTTCAATAGTTTTAACATCTAATAGATTCCAAGGGCAGAAAATATCAGAGCTGACCTTCTTTCTAAACTGGCCATTTTAGCTCCGACTGAACTACCTAAGGAAGTATTTTTTGAAGTTCTGAAATGCCCAAGTTTGGAGGAACCATAATCTATAATGCAGATCGACCATAAGCCATGTTGGATTGATCCACTGGTCGTCTATCTTAAAGATGGAGTTCTTTCTTATAATCCAAAAGCAGCTCGAAAACTCAGAAACCAAGCCTCCCGGTATGTTCTGTATGAAGGTAAGCTGTATAAAAGATCATATTCTTTACTACTCTTGAGATGTCTCCAATCTTCAGAAGCTAATTTTGCATTATAAAAAGTACACGAGGAAATTTGTGGAAGTCACATAGAGACCAGATCTTTATCACAAAGATTGCTTCGATAGGATTACTATTGGTTGACCTTGTACCATGATTCTATGAAATATGTCAAAAAATATGACCGCTGCCAAAGAAATGCAAACATCCAAAGATAGTCAGCCTCCGAGCTTACATCCCTAAGCATCCCATGGCCATTTGCACAATGGAGAATGGATATACTCAGACCTTTTTCAATGGCATCCGGATAATGAAAGTTTCTCTTGGTGGCAATAGACTATTTCATAAAGTGGATTGAAGTGGAACCTCTGACAAAAATAACTGAAGTGAAAGTGCAGGACTTCATCTAAAAATTGATTATTTATAGATTTAGCCTACCTTGGACCCTCATAATAGATAATGGATGATAATTTGCTGAAGCGAGATTTGCCAAATTCTGTGAAGATCTGAATATCTTCCACCATTTTACATCAGTGGCTCACCCATAGGCAAATGGAGAGGCCGAAGTAACTACAGAACTCTACTGCAAGGTATCAAAGCTAGGCTTGAGAGGGCAAAAGAACTTGGATAGATGAACTCTATTATGTGCTCTGGGCTTATCGAACTATCCAAAGATTGCCAACAAGAGAAACTCCATTCACTTGAGCCTTCGAAACTAAAGCTGTCATCCCGATAGAACTTAGACTTCCATCAGCATGAGTCATGGCATTCAATGAATAGTGTAATTCATAGGACCTAAGGGCTAACCTCGACTTGGTGGAAGAAAATTGGAAAAAGCTCAAGTTTGGATGGCAGCCTACAAGCAAAAAATATCTCGCTACTACAACTCAAAAGTCAAAGGCAGAATATTCAAAGTGGGGGACTTGGTATTTCGATGAGCAGCTATTTCACAACCTCAGAATCAAGGAAAGCTTGCTCCATATTGGAAAGGCCCGTATGAAGTAGAGAAGGTCATTCGGCCCAAAATTTATCACCTGAAGGAACTTGGAGGAACAACACTTCCACGATCTTGAAATTCAGAAAATTTGAGAATGTACTATTAGTAATTTTTCTTCAATAAAACTCCTCCATTTCAATATTATTATTTCTTGGTGCAAAAACTATGTGATAATAGGAAAGAAGGAATCAAAAAGTGGCCATGTTAGGAACAGAAAGAGAACCTCGTCCTAACATGAGCAAGTCGAAGACCTCCAATTATTTAAGACAGAAAGAGGAGAGAGGCCTATTTGTGTCCCTATTGTCATGATAGAAATAGGAGAAGAACCTTATCCTAACATGAGCAAGTTGAAGATCTTCGATTATTTAAGATAGGAGGAGGGGAGAGGCCCATTCAACGGTCCATTTATGCCCCTATTGCCATGATAGGGATATAAGAAGAACCTCATTCTAACATGAGAAAGTCGAAGATCTCTGATTATTTAAGACAGGAGGAGGGAAGAGGCCCATTCAATGATCCATTTGTGCTTCTATTGTCATGTTAGAAATAGAAGGAGAATCTCGTCCTAACATGAGCAAGTTGAAGACCTCCAGTTATTTAAGATAGAAGGAGGAGAGAGGCCCATTCAATGACCCATTTGTGCCCCTATTGCCATGATAGAGACAGAAAGAGAACCTTGCCCTAACATGAGCAAGTTGAAGACCTCCGATTATTTAAGATAGGAGGAGGAGAGAGGTCCATTTAACAGTCCATTTGTGCCCCTATTGCCATGTTAGGAACAGGAGGAGAACCTTATCCTAACATAAGCAAGTCGAAGACCTCCGATTATTTAAGACAGGTGGAAGGGAGAGGCCTATTCAACGACCCATTTATGCCCTATTTCCATGTTAGAAATAGAAAGAGAACCTCATCCTAACTTGAGCAAAGTCGAAGGCCTTATTAATTTAAGATGGGATGAGGAGAGAGAGGCCCATTCAATGATGCATTTGTGTCCCTACAGTCTTGTTAAGAACAGAAGGAGAACCTTATCTTAACTTAAGCAAAGTTGAAGATCTCGTTAATTTAAGATGGGATGAGGGGAGAGGACCATTCAACGGCCCATTTGTGTCCCTACAGCCTTATTAGAAATAGGAGGAGAACCTTGTCCTAACTTGAGCAAAATCGAAGGCCTCGATAATTTAAGACGGGATGAGGGGAAAGGCCCATTCAACGATCCATTTGTGCCTCTATAGTCTTGTTATGAATAGAAGATGAATCTAATCCTAACTTGAGCAAAGTTGAAGGTCTCGTTAATTTAAGATGGAATGAGGGGAGAGGTCCATTCAATGGTCTATTTGCGCTCCTACTGCCATGTTAGGGATAGGAGGAGGACCTCATCCTAACATGAGCAAACCAAGGACTTCCAGTTATTAAAAATAGGAGGAGAGAAGATGACCTATCAATGGCCCGACTATGCCATTGCAACCCTATTAATAGAAGAAGAACCTTGTCCTAATATGAGCAAATCAAAGACCTTCGGTTGCCTGAGATAGGAGAAAAATCTCATCATGGCAAAAGCAAAAACCAACCTCATCAAGAATAAGTAAAGACTTCACCTTGATAAAAGGATCAAGAAAAATCAACTAAGCTAAAAACAGAAAGACAACATCATCCTAACATCGTCCTGATACAAATAAAGATCTTCGATCATGAAAAGATAGGAGAAAAGCTACTTTTTGATGATTATTCCAACAAAAGACAAAACAAAGGAGCAAAGAGAAGAAATAAAATAAAAAAATAATTAAAGAAGGTATTTCTTCATTAAAGTTAGAATTGTTATAAAATGAAGGTCTATAAGATCGGTTACAAAAGTGAGGAGGAAAAGGCCAAATCTCTAAGAAGAATCTGATCCTTCAGACTTTGGACTACTGGCTATCACCAAAGATTCCTTTAAACTGACTATCTCTTCCTCAAGTTCTTTCTTCCTTAGTAGACTCTCCACATATATTCTATCGGCTCGTCGATAATTATTTTCAACCACCTCCTCAGAACCATCGACTCAGCCTCCACATCCTTCACAGCTTGATGCTCGTATACCATCTGGATCTTTAACTATTGGAGTTTGGCCTTATCCTTCTCATATGCAAATGAATGACTGTAGAAGGATTCTCTCAGAAAAATAATCCACTCTGACTCTTTATTAGCACCGGCCTGCTGATTATCGTGTAATTGCCTCTAAAGATGAGCCATCTCTTCATTCGTCGATTTGAGCTCACTTTCAAGCCTACTCGTTCTCTCCTTATAATCAGTCCTACACTTATCGTGCCAAGCTTCAGTGTCATGAAGCTACCTTTGGAGCTCGAAAATTTTTTTCGATCAGTCCTAATTGTGTCTTGACTTATCAGAAGACCATGATGAACTCTCCTCCAACAATCAAATTATCTCTTTCATCGAATTAAGTTCAACTTCAAGAGAGCTGATCTTCATGGTCAACGCTCAGGACTTATCACTGACACTTTTCTTAAACTCCACTAACTTCTCAAAATTACCCTTCTTAATGTTGGAGCTCATGGAATCCTTCATGTGTAATTTACGGAGGCAAGTGATTTCAATCGTCGCCTCCAAAGCATTTTTCCTAGATCTTTGGAGTTCTTCTTCTATCTTTTTTAGTTTTTTTCTCAGGTGATGAATTTGTCTCTTCAAACTCTTAATTATCAATTTTAAAAGAATTCCTTGAGGCAACGACTCAACATCGGTGGGAGACTGCATCCAACATATGAAAGAAATTCTAAGCTATTGATAAAAAAAAATCTTACTTTCATTGATAAAAGTATTTTCAAGTATAGGATGAAATAAAAAGAAAATACAATAACTAAAAGCTTCCAACCTCGAAAGGAGAAGCAGCAGAAGAACTCAACACTCCTGCAGTAGCTGCAGACTCAGGAGCAAGTTCAGCTGGTGGTTTAGAGGGTCTGGGCTCCTCAACAGTAGGTTTGGAAGGTTCTACGATTACTCCAATGGGAGAAGGGTCGATTGTAGCAGTGGATGGTTTGGCTTCTCCATCGGCAGCCTCCTCTTCTTCCAAAAAATTTAGGTGAAGCTCGAGAAATTTTCAGGCAACTTGGCCCTCGTAGAGCTCAAAACCTTTAATGAATGCCCGCTGGCCGAACTCGCATTCAGGTTCCTCATTTTGGAAGAGGCCTTGAATTCTTCCACGGCCCGGATCATCGCCTCTGAGATCGACTTCGCCATCCAAGCTTCCAATTCGATGACTTTGATCTCAGCTTCTTTCTTCCTTTCCTCCTCCAGAGCCAGTGCAACCTTAAGTCTGGCTGAGATGAACTCCTTTTTGAGCGCACCCTGGAGACTTCTGATTTTCACCATCTTCTCCTTCGCAAGATGCTCAACCTTGCCGATCTTTTCTTGAAGGTGACTAACCTCAGCTCAAAGATCCTCCTGGACCTTCTCTACCTCCACCTCCAGATGGTGTGCCCTCTTGATGTGGGCAAGCATTTGGTAATCCGACTGCAATAAATGATCCATGTTAAAAAAAAAGAAGGAGAAGAAGAAAAGGAAGAAGAACGAGAGAAGAGAGAAGAAGAAAAAAGTAGAAGACAAGAGAAGAAGTTGGGCAACGAAGCAATCACCTTGAGGAGGGTTCCGAGAGAACCCCAAATGAGCTATCGTGGTTCAAGATTGGCCATGTGGTCCACCACCTCCAACATGGTAAATTTATCAATTAAAGTTTGAATGATCTTTGGGTCATCGAAAGGATCCTCTCCTCATTCATCGCTGTCATCATTCGGCTCACTAAAGTGAGCCTTACGGGGTGTCTTCGCAATAGCTTTCCTTTCCTTCTTTCCTTTCCTCGTCTCTCGCTTAATAGGAAGCTTCGACGCTTGATCCCCATTGGAAGGGCTCGGGGGCGCAGAGGGCATGGAATCTGCATCAACAGTGCCGACCTCGGTAGTTAGAAGAACCTCGGCACTAATGATAACCTCGAAAGCAGCAACAGTGATAGCGGAGGCCATGGAGCTTGAAGCACTAACCTTTGTCCTCTTTGAACTACCACCTGACGCTTTCTCTTTCCTCTTTTGGGTGTAAAGTCCCTTTGTAAGCATTGTGGTAGCTTCAGTATCCATTTCTGCAATAAAGAAAGAATCACAATCAGTGACAGTATACAAATGTGAAATCGAGTGAATTCAAAAAGTAAAAAATATATCGATAGGGTCAAGAGAACTCAAACCTAGGTTAAACAAGATCTGTTCTTTTAGAAGATCGGGAAGAAGAGGAGCTCGGTATGCTTTAAGTTTGTTGGAGGAATCAAGATTGGCTCTATCTAAGCTAGGAGCTCGACGAACTGACTCCCTAATGTGACCCTAAGGAGGAAGATCCAATAGCAAGGTCGGATAGTACACAAAAAAGTACTTTTCTTTTCAGTTGTGAATGGAAGAAGGAGCACCTTTTAGTAATCCTTTCTTGCCAAATTGGGAGGAAAAGTACCATCAGTCCTTCGCAGAAGGATGGCATTTGAAAGTATAGAAGTTTCTAAAGAGTGAAATGGTCGGATGGACCTTGGCAAATCCTATCACAAACCTAAAAGAATTTAGTGCTACGGAGGCAAGGGAGATGTTCAAAAATCAAAAAAGAGCAACTACGAAAGGAGGAAGCGAAAGTCAGAGTCCGGCATGCAGAGTTTCTAAATATAGATAGAATCGACCAGCCAGAGGAGAACTCGCTCGATCACTCGATGTGGAAAGTTCAAGATTGTACTTCTGAGGGATCCCATACTGAATCCTAATTAGGAAAAGATCATTCGGGGTCAGGATGCAAGGAATGGTATCTAGCACGAAAGCTTGATGAGATATGTCTCTAGTGCGAACTACTGTAACAAGGATGGGGTCAAGGTAGACTGGACCGAATGAACTCCAGGAGCTAGCAGATTGGAAAGTTTTGGAGGACATTTGGATCAAACTAAATTCAACAGAAATCTTTGAAAATTAAGAGGCAAAGGATGTGGAAAACTCCTGAAAAACTGAGAGAATAAGAAGCAAAGGATGCTAGAATAATTAAAAAGAAGGATGGCGGAACTGACCTAGGTCGATCGAGAAGGACAAAGAGGCGATGAGCACGATGAAGACCAAGCGGAAGAACGCCCGAAATCAGGAAGGATGGAGGAAGAAACCAAAACTCTCAAGTGAAAGAAAGATGAAAGCCAGAGGAGGAAGGAACCAGAACTATCGAAAAAAAGGAAGATGAGAACCAGAAAAGGAAGAAGGACTTAAATAGCAAAAAGTGGCCCAAAACCATCATGATTGTAGATCTCCCTCAGCTATTCTTCGTGCGTCGTGTGTTCCAAGGATCATGACAAAAGAATGGCGACAGGCAGTGCCTTTATGGTATCGTGTCTCGAGCAACGCTTCGGTGGAAATTTTGAAAATCCATCTGTTCGAGTTGGATCAAGTTAAAGAGACTCTGGCATCAATATGGAAGATGACAAAATATCTTATTTTTTTTCAATAATCATAGAATCAAGAAAAGAACTTCGACAGTCACCTTCTTACTCTTTTCCTTCAAATTTCAAACTCAAGAGTAGGAGGACTATTGTTGGGGTATACCTCGCTCCCACCGAAGTTTGGTCTAATACTCTGCCAAGTATAATTTGTAATCATAGAAGAGTTTCAATCGCTACTTCTCCTTCAGCCAAACTCCTCCCAAATTTTTTTTTCAGTCAAACTTTTCCATCAGTCAAACTCCTTTCGGACTTCTCCTTCAGCCAAACTCTTCCTAGACTTCTCCTTCAGTCGGACTTTTCTATCAGTTGGACTCTTTCTGGACTTCTCCTTTAGCCAAACTCCTCTCAAATTTCTCCTTCAGTCGGACTCCTCCATTAGTCGGACTCCTTCCAGACTTCTTCTTCAGCTAAACTCCTTTCAGACTTCTCCTTCAGCTGCACTTCTTCATCAGTCAAACTCCTTTTGGACTTCTCCATTAGTTGAACTCCATCCAGATTCCTCCAGCAGATTACTTTCAGATTTTAACTAGCATTCCTCCCGAATGATCTCCTTTAGTCGTATTCTCTTTAGGTGATTTCTTTCAGTCAAACTTCTTTTAATCTACAGCTCTCTACATGGCATCAAACAACTCACTCATAAACAACTTGGAGGAGTCCAAACTCCTTTGGAATTGATATATATCAAAGCTCTTCACCAACCAATGCCTGCTTCCTCTAAACTTTGACTATTAAATCCCAACGAATGGGCATATCATGACAATGGACACTACTCTCCATAACAAACTCCACGTGGCCTCGAGCAGTCCACTATTCAATGGTTATGGCTATCACTTTCAAGTTTGTTATAGGCTCCGTCTATAAAAGGGACTCTCCAGATATGTTTTCTCTAAGCTCACTTCTTTTTTTCAAAACTCTACTGAATTCTTTTCTGAGCACTCTATTTCTGTTGGTCAGAAGAGCTGACTTGATCATTGGAGGGTCCTATCGGAGCCACCACCACTGATTTTGGATGAAATTTTATTTTGCAGGTTACCGATGGAGGCCTCTTTTTTCTTAACTTCAGCTCGATCCGGCATCAACCAAATTCTGCACCATCACTTAAGTTAGTTGGAGCTTAAGAATAGTGAAAAAATGAGAATGGGAGAAAATGGGTGCTCTAGTCCTCTTCCAAAAGAATGTACCTAAAGTCCTTTTAGCCTCCATTTATATAGAGGGGAGTATTTATTCATTACCTCCAAATTTGATAATGGAAATGAAGAATCAATGCCCACAACTCAAGGATTGTGGGTTACTAGTTACAGGTGTATCTTTGGGCATTAGATATGTGATTTTAGCTCATGTGCTTGAGATTGAAGGGAACCGCTTAAGATTCTGAAGGGTTTCATTGGGTCGACATTCCTTCTTAATGGCCCAATAGTTTAGAGTTTAACCTATGTCGTCAGTATGGACCCAACCCTATGGTCAGTGTGTGTCCAAGGTGAGTGCTCGATCTCTATTTGAAGTAGGGGAGGTCGAGGTTGGGTGGTTAATTCCCCATGGTGATAATAAGGAAAGAGGACACCTTCTACCCATACACAAACTTCCTCTTTGACTGAAGGGGTTGTGATGATAATAAGGAGGGCACCATTAGTCCCACATTGATTGTGAGTCAAGGGATATCTAGCTTATATAGGAAGGGACAACCCTTCCTGCATGGGATGCCTTTTAGATTAGAATCCACAGGGGTAAAATCATGAGGCCCATGGCTAGAGCGGATAATACATCACGTGTGGAGCATGAACCCTTGGCCGTAACATTAGTGGCCCATATAGGTCCTGAACCTATGATTGTAATATACCTCCCATCCATACGCAGACTCTCTTTTGATTAGAGGATTGAGATGATAATAAGAAAGGAGGGCACCTCCTGCCTATACACAGACTTTCTTTTGATTAAGAGAGACTCTAGCTTATATAGAAGGGGACCATCCTTCTCACATGAGGTACCTTTTGGATTAGAATCTAGAGAGAGAAAACCATAAGGCCCATTGGCCAAAATGAAAAAAATCTTACGTGCCAAGCCATGAGCCCTTGGTTGCAACAAGGGCTAACTTCTATCTTGGATCTTTGATTCTAAACTAACTCATCAAATGCAAGTCAATAATAATTGCATACTTATAATCAAGATTTTCTTAGAATAGCTTGTTTGATATGAGCCAGTTATTTCATTAATGCATAAAGGGCCATTCCAAAAAGTAGAACCACCGATAACATCTAAGGTTTTTATAGGTAAAGTGGAATATTTAAATGGACAGGCGCATATGGATGGTGATCATCTTATGAAACTAGTCAGTATACAGTATACTTTAGCCTTAGGTGGAACTGGTAGCTGTTTCTTCGATGCAGTGGACCTCAGCTGCACAACTGCACTGTAACCATCCACTATATATAATACCACACTAGTGCACTATGACACCGATTTCTCTTAGTGGAGGTTTCTATCCTATCCCTCAACAAGTTATTGGTGGATATTTTGTAGATGCTATTACCTCATCGATCATTGATGTGATTTATGTTCCAGTATATATGTCATATTTGATGTAGTGGTCAGAAGACTAATTGAGATGGACAGACAATTGATAACTATGATAATAACTCTAGTCAATTAATCAATAGAAATAAAATAGTTGTAGTGATGGCTGAGACTTAGTACCTATGAAAGAGGGATATTATTAGCAGTACTTCTTAGTACCTATGTCTTCAAATTTAGTTTTAAAATCTGATATATTTAGTGTGTTAATAGAGGGGCCTTCGATAATCAATGGGCAATACGACTAATAGTGGCATGATGATTTCTACTTGTGTGTGTCAATGCCTTTGAGGTTGCTCAGATATGGATTCAAATACCATGTTAGAAATGAGAAACATAAAATCTGGAGATCGAGGATGCACCAGCATACTAGATCAATCAGGTCAATCAATGTAGATGTGGATGATCAGGATCAATATATTTAGAGAAACTGAATGAAACCAAGAATGAATGCAAGAATGTAGAAAGAAAATATAGATTAATTTAAAGAAAATCAATAATTATAACCTAAATTTCTAGGAAAGATTGATGCTTGAGGCTAGAGAACAAATTGATATACTGTCTTGAGAGAACGCCTTGCACTGACACACAATATGTAATTGTTGTAGTTGAAGTTGTAATAGAGAGCAAGCACATTCTCTTTCCTCTTGATTTATTTCTACTTCAAACCATCCCTAGTCATTACAAACTGCTTTCGATTACAATTGAGAGGCATTGATTGCAAGTTCTTCGCTCAATGTTGACATCAAGCTATGTTAATCAAATCACCAAGTCATCACTAATGTACATGTTATCATTGGTGTGGCATAAAATTTGTTATAAGGGTAAACATATGCCCCCATATCTCAATGCAAATGAATATTTAAGTTGGATTGGATAAGCATAAATTAATACCTAATCGACCAACCATAAGAAATACTAGGTTGACCATGGCGATATTATTTAAGGTCAATATATTATACTTAAGTTTATCAACCATGTTTATCGACCATAGTATTGGTCAATTATATGAATATGTTATACTTGGTGACTTTAGTCCTCTATAAATGGGCTCCTATCAACAAAATAAATCAAAGACTAATAGCATGCAAAATGATTTCATTAAAGACAATAAGAGCTAGAGGAAGAAGCAATAACAACCAATAGTTGTAACAAGAAGACAAATAACAGCTATCCTTGAATATTCATTAATAGACAATTAACGAGAGTGGAAGAAGCAACAAGCAGCAACAATCATCACAGCAAGACAAATAACAATTACCATTTAACATACTCATAATCACTCATGAATGTTTATATTGCATTATTGAGTAGGTGGTGATTTTGCTAACGAAACATAAATGACTTCCGAAACAATGAATAAATGGCTTCTTTTAATTTTTCAGAGAATTTTGTTATAGCAATTCTGGGCACATCTTTTCCTTGATTTATGCATGCATTCGATATTGCTTGCATGGTCACTATGAAATCATATCCAATGTCGCACCTATCTTCATTTGCATGGCCAATTTGAGATCTAAATGATACATCCTAGGCGGGACTATCCCCCATGGGGTCGGCGATCTAGTAGCAACCCAACACGTATCCTTAGTAGAAGGTGATGGACAATTACCTAACCTCTACTATCTAGTCTTTTATGACCGTGCTTGAGGAGTTTTAAAGTCTTTTGCCCACAAGATGACAAATAGTTGGCCTGCTCACTGCTCCACTTCCTCCTCCACTAAGTGATATCCATAATCTCAATAACTCTTGAACATATGAGCCGTTATACCCTAATAGCTAGAGCATATCTCCACAACCTCTGCTCTTTGGTGAATCGCATACGTTCCCCAACATGATAGGTACCCACCTTTATCTATATAACTCTATTCTTGGGGACCCTCCAGGTAAGTGAATACTTCACATGCCTACTCCTAGAGATTGATTCCATATACATTAGGATCTGACTCCTCCACAGAACTTAGAACTTTGACTTCAAGATCTCCATTCTCCACATGACATCCTCCACCTTTCGATCTCCACTCTCATAGACCAATTCTCCATATTTCATAATTGACACCATTTTTAAGCTCTATTAGAAGGTCAAACCTCTTATATTTGCTTTTGAGGGAGACTAATTTAGGCATTAGAGGGTCCACTGCCAGGGAATCCCCGAGCATGAGAACTTTCCTATCTTTGGTGCTTTTGCAAGATCTAGCTCGAGAGATTGACCAAGAACCTAGCACTAGCATCTGGCTTGGAAGATCTTGACTAGCCATTTTGCAACTACCACTCTCTCTTAGCTCTAGCTCAATAGTTTGAGCCAACTCAACTATCCAGTGGCAATAAATTGGCACTAGCACAAGGGTCCTAATTTATATCCTTATTTATATCTGAGGTCCTGAGCTTTTCTTTCTTCACTATTTGAGTATGAAGAACAAGAAGATTATGGCGATATCATCCACAACCCTTTCGAAGGTACCTATAGAGCCTGCTGACCCCGACCAGGATCATCGGGATCTTAGCATTCTAGAGGTATCAACTACCCTGACTATCACCTCTGAGTAGTTCCAATAGCTCCTACAATAAGTCCAAGCACTAATTACTATAGTGCACGACCTACAGTAGGTGGTTCATCAGCCCACACCGGCACTAAGCAATCATCCAATCCTGGTGTGGCCTGATCTTCCTCCTTCCTCAAGGAGCCTAAGGTGGAGCAACCAATCCTACCTCGCTAGCCTAGAAGAAGTTTGTTAGGTCTCTCAATCCACCCATCAGAGCCTCAAGCAAGCTTCCCTTTCTTCATCGCCCTCGACCATCTAGTTCAAGAGGGACGACCCATGTCCCTCGGCCTCACCCTAAGGACAGTAAATGAGGTAAGGAGCGTTAACCCACTCCTACTTCTTCTCTTTCATTCTCTTCTTCCTTGTAGGACACTTTTGTGAGTGGATCTACATGTCACCGACCCAGGAGAAGATCTAGGTGGCAGGATGAGTTGGATCAAAAAATCTAAGAGGTGGACTGCTACCTCAAGATTCTCCACCAACACTAGTTGGCTTTAGGAGGAGAGCCATTGTTTACCACTCATCCTCCCCTTATGGAGCAGATCATGAGGGAGCCGACCCCTCGCTGCTTTAAGATGCCATCAATGGGGGTCTACGAAGGCACCACTGACACTTATGACTATCTAGAGAGCTTCAAGACCCTTATAATGTTGCAAGAGCCTTAGACACTTTGCTTTGTAGCTCCTTCTCTGCCACTCTACAGAGTGTTGCTCAAGCCTAATATACTGGGTGAAGGAAAATCCTGATTTCCTGGTCCAGGTTCGTCCAGATCTGATTAGATCAAGAGATATATTTCAAAAATTTTCTCTTGATCTCAATCAGATCTTGATATATTTCATATCTAATTCTTATTATTTTAATAAATAAAATAAAACAAGATAAATTAAATCAAATTTAATTTACCTGATTTGGGTAATCTTATTTCCCTGTAGATGATCCTGATTGCAGCGGAAGGTTCTGGATCTTAGCCATGCAAGCGCCTGGCCTCTACCGGTATCCACTCGGGTTGGATCTGGAGATCCTCTTCTTCTCTATCACACCTCCAAAAATCAGATCTAGATCTGATCTGGAGGATCTTCAAAACTCTTTTGAAGATTTGCAGTCATCCTTTTGCAGCAGCGCAGCCTTCTTGATTTTGATCGCCTTTCCTTGATCTGAATCGCACCAACCTAAGTCCAAAACTCTTTTGGACGTGGAGAGCAAGGGGAGAAGAGACTATGGCATGGAGAAGGAGGGGAGAGGCAGCCTTGGGGCATGTCTAATTTCATTCTTCGAATTAGGGTTGGGCGCAGGGTCTTATTTATAGACCTCTTGTGATCCAACTCCTCTTCCTCTCAACCAATCACAACCCTTTGTGAAATCAGATCTAAATCTGATTGGTTGGAATAGAGACCCCTGGATTCCTCCTTAGAGGGCATGCCTAAGACCAGTCAAACTGGATTCTTAGTAGAACTCTGATTGGAATCCAAAAGGGAGGTGGAGTCCTTGTCCAACAAGGACTCCTAGGCGCCTCCTACTTGGGCTCACGCCACCCTTGGCGTGCGCCCTTCTCCTTGCCAGGTTCTGGCAGGGGGACAGGCCCCCACCAGCTCTCCAATAGGTGCATGACATGTGGTCAAAAGTCAAAGGGTCAATGGTCAACGTTTGACCAGTCAAAGGTAGACTTTTGACCAAAGTCAAAGAACAAGAAATGGCAGGTGACCAAAAATGGCAGGTAATGTCTTACAAAATAAGACAACCTATTCTGACTTGGACAACCTCCAGTCAGACCATATGAAGGCCTCTGATTGAGCACAAACTCCTTTGGCTCAGTCAGGACAACTTATTTATGATAGTAAAAGAAGAACGTTAGGTTCAATCGAGTGCTAGCACGATTTCCTTGAACCTAATTGAATCTCATTCAGATCAATTGAACTAGATCAGTTCAATTGATGATCACCAGATTCAAACCCTTATTGTTTGTGTGACCCAGTTAGGTTCAGTTCTGTATGGTAATGGGATATGTCATGATCTCTATCATAGACATCATCGAAACTCCTTTCGATGGATCAGAACTCTTCTGATTCGAACAGCTAGAATGATCGATCATCTAAATCATTCTAATTGCTCCCAAAATCCACCAGTGACACCTAGCAGTATATGGTGGCAACCCATCAGAGCTGAATGCGAACCTCTTGGTGCAGCTACCTGTGTGATTCAGTTCTTCTATCTTGAGCCCCGATCAGATTAGGGTTAAGGTGAACTCGTCAAACCCTAGTCTCTGTCATATGATGTAATCATTCGATTCGAGTCCAATGTGAAAATCTAAATAGAAACTCTTTCTATTATTTCACTCTACCATGGCCATGGATTTTCTGGACTTGATTCTCATGATCATCATAGGGCTACTCCTCTACCACCGAGGTAGATAGATTCCATCTTGATGCAATCCAGTTCCTACAATGAACATGCTATAGCCAACATACACCTCAGGGTTCCATATGGCTAGGAGACCGAGTAATGGTGTAGTCAAACTATAACACCCTCAAGGTGAACTGTCGATGCATCTCAGGTCAAAGAACCAGACACACTACTGCAGCATCGAGTCAGTCATTGACGAGAAGGTAGACTTCCTAATGACTACTCGAGGTGGTCACGCTCAGTGCCCTCGTTCTCTAACGAGTACCTGTACTCTCGCTCCGGTGTCTCCACACCGTAGACTCAAGACTCATCTACTAAAGAGAAGCGATCGTACACCAACCTTTCGGATCAATCACCATCCTCGTGATGATCCTATGGTCGGGAGCTGTTTATGAGTTAATAATGATTATTCATGTCTTAAATTTTCAACTCTTGAAAATATGAATTATCATTACCATTAACTCAAAGGATGTATCACAGACACTAAATACACATGTGTGATAGAAAATAACCCATTTCATTAATTATAGTCAAAATTATAATTTTGCCCCTAGAAGTGTATTACAAGTGTCAGCCAATTCTGGCTTCTAGGGCACATATATCTAACAATCTCCCACTTGTCCTAAAGCCAATTGGCTACAAGTCTAAGTCCCATCTTCTCAAGGTGGGCTTCGATCTTCTGCTGGCCCAACGGCTTTGTAAGTGGGTCTGCCACATTATCTGTGGAGTTGACTCTCTTGACCTCAACGTAACCTTTCTCAAGGTAATCGCGGATGAGATGATATCGCCGCTCAATGTGCTTGGACTTCTGGTGAGACCTCGGCTCCTTAGCAAGGGCTATGGCGCCATTGTTGTCGCAGTAAAGAGGAATGGCATCTGATGGCATTACTCCAATTTCTGCAGCAAACTTCTTGTACCAGAATGCTTCCTTTGCAGCCTCTGATGCAGCTATATATTCTGCTTCCATGGTGGAATCTGCTATCACAGTTTGCTTGGAACTCTTCCAGCTGACAGCTCCACCATTGCACACAAACAGACTTTCAGATGTCGACTTTCGATCATCTATATCAGACATGAAGTCCGAGTCTGTGTATCCTTGAACTTGGAGTTCTCCGTTACCAAAGACCAACATCATATCCTTAGTTCTTCTCAAGTACTTAAGGATACATTTCACAGAAGTCCAGTGTTCTTCACCTGGATTTGACTGATATCTGCTTGTGACACTCACAGCATGGGCTATATCAGGTCGTGTACATAGCATGGCATACATGAGGCTCCCTATTGCAGAAGCATAAGGGATCTTGCTCATGCGTTCTATTTCCTCAGGTGTGCTGGGGCACATCTTCTTGGAAAGATGAATACCATGTCTGAAGGGTATTAATCCCCTCTTAGAGTTTTCCATACTAAACCTCTTTAGTACTTCCTCTATGTACATTTTCTGTGAAAGTCCTAGCATCCTATTCGGTCTATCCCTATAGACCTTAATTCCTAGAATAAAGGATGCTTCACCTAGGTCTTTCATGGAGAATTCCTTGGACAACCACATCTTGACTGATGTCAACATGGGAATATCATTCCCAATAAGGAGGATGTCATCCACGTACAATACGAGGAAGACAACAGCGCTCCCACTGACCCTTTTGAAAACACATGGTTCCTCTTCATTTTTGATGAAACCAAACTTTTTGATCACATCATTGAAATGAGTGTTCCAGCTCCGAGATGCTTGCTTAAGTCCATATATGGACCTTTGCAGCTTGCAAACCTTGTGATCAGTATCACTGGATGTGAAACCTAGCGGCTGTTCCATATAGATATCTTCCTCAAGATATCCATTTAGGAATGCCGTTTTCACGTCCATTTGCCATATTTCATAATCGAAATAGGCTGCAACGGCAAGCAATGTGCGGATGGATTTTAGCATAGCTACCGGGGAAAAGGTATCCTGATAGTCAATGCCTTCACGTTGACTATAACCTTTTGCCACCAGTCTAGCCTTGAATGTCTCCACATTCCCATCTGCACCAATCTTTCTCTTGAAGATCCATTTACACCCAATAGGTACTATACCTTCTGGTGGATCTACCAAGGTCCAGACTTGGTTTGAGTGCATCGAGTCGATCTCTGACTTCATTGCCTCAAGCCATTTCTCGGAGTCGATATCTGATATCGCCTCGTTGTAGGTTTTGGGATCATCTCCATGAGCACCATTACCTATGAGGAACATTTTCTCTACGTCCTCTGAAATAATACCTAAGTATCTTTCAGGGGGACGGAAAACTCTTTCCGATCTACGAGGTGGAGGAGGTAGTGTTCTTATTGGCTCAACCTGATTTGGTTCCACTTGGTCCTTAGCTCGTTCTGCTTGTGAGACTTTCTCATCAAGCTTAATCTGCTTTCCAATGCCGCTATCTTGAATAAACTATTTTTCAAGAAATATGGCATGTCGACTCACAATCACATTGTGGTCTTCTGGAATGTAGAAATAGTATCCTAATGACTCTTTAGGATATCCTATGAATCGAGCTCTAAAGGACCTAAACTCTAACTTGTCCGCTTGTTGTCTTTTGACATGAGCCGGACAACCCCAAATTCTGAGATGACTCAGACTTGGTTTCTTACCATGCCATATCTCATACGGTGTGGTAGGAACGGTTTTAGAGGGAACCCTATTCAGTAGATAGATTGAAGTTAATAATGAATGTCCCCAAAGAAAATCTGGGAGGTCTGTGAAGCTCATCATGGATCGAACCATATCCAATAGAGTCCGATTTCTCCGTTCTGAAACCCCGTTGAGTTGAGGTGTTCCTGGTGGAGTCCATTGAGAGACTATGCCATTTTTCTTAAGATAGTCTAGGAATTCCTCGGCTAAGGTATTCACCTCCTCGATCTGATCGAAGAACCTTAATGGGTTTTTCCAGTTTATTTTTCTACTTCATGTCTGAATTCTTTGAACTTTTCAAAGGCTTCAGACTTGTGTCTCATAAGATACACATACCCATACCTAGACAGATCATCGATAAAGGTAATGAAGTAGACAAAATTGCCTCTAGCCGGCACATCAAATGGGCCGCACACATCAGTATGTACTAGGGCAAGGAGATCTGTGGCCCTCTCCCCATGTCCAACAAAAGGGAGTTTAGTCATTTTGCCTTGAAGACAAGATTCACAAGTTGGATATGACTCAAAAGTCAATGGACTCAATAGCCCATTTTTCTCCAATTTGTTAATCCTATCTTCTGCTATATGACCTAATCTCAGGTGCCATAGATATCTATCGTTTGGACTATCCCTAGGTCGTTTGGCATTCACGTTTTGCTCGATAGTTAAAACAGGTACATCAATATGCAACTGATAAAGACCATTAACAAGGAAACCATTTGCAATTTTATTTCTTTCATAAAGAATGTTACAATGGTCCTTAAAGAAGGTGATCACATAACCTCTCTGTGCTAAGCATGAAACAGAAATCAAATTCCTGCTAGCTGCAGGCACATAATAACAGTCTTTTAAAACTAAGTCTAAACCAGATGGTAATCGAAGAGGGTATGTTCCCACGGCTACTGCAGCAACTCTTGCTCCATTACCGATGCGTAGGATCATGTCTCCATCCCTCAGCCTCCTGCTATCCTCAAGACCCTGCATAGAAGTGCACAGATGAGCACTAGAACCAGAGTCAAGCACCCAACTGGATGCAGAAGAAACCGTAAGGTTAGACTCAATAACGAGCATACCTCCAGAAGGACCTTCCTTCTTGTTCTTTCAGGGTGGCCAGGTAAGTAGGGCAGTTCCGCTTCCAATGGCCGTCGCTGTTGCAATGGAAACACTTTCCTTTGCCATCGGCCTTTTTCTTCGGATTCTGCCTTCTTCTTCTTTGATCCTTCCACCTTTTGCTTTTTCACAGACTTCTTTTTCTTTCCATAAGACTTTCTTTTGGAAGAAGTCCGTTCCATAGCAAGAACTGAGCCTTTAGAACCTTTCATAGAAAGCTCAGCGGTAACCAGCATATTCATAACTCGGCCAAGGAATTTTGAAGTTTATGCATGTGGTAATTCATGATGAATTGCCCATATGCATCAGTCAAGGATTGCAGAATAATATCATTCTGCAGATCCAAGTCCAACTTCACACCGAGCTTCTCAAGCTCTTCCATGTCCTTGATCATTGTCAGACAGTGATCTTGGACTGACTGCCCATCACGCATCTTAGCCTTAAAAAGTCATTTTGTGACTTGATATTTGGCTGCGCGACTCTGTTCACCAAACATCTCCTGCAGGTGAGCCAACATTTGGCGAGCAGTCCCGATATCTTCATGTTGGCGCTGGAGCTCATCAGACATCGAGCCCAACATGTAAGTATCTGGCCTTATTATCTTCGTCAATCCATTTTTTCCAGAGACGCTCTCTGTTCAGTGGATGGACGAGCTGGTAAGGTGGGAGGGTCCTGGTCCAAAACATGGGTTAACTTCTCGGAACCCAAAACAATTTTGTAGTTCCTGAGCCAATCTTTATAATTGGGTCCAGTCAGTCTATGTGTGTCCAGGATACGTGCCAATGGGTTGGACGCAGACATTTTCCTGTAGAGAGTCAAAGATTCTAGTTAGATACTGTAATTTTGACTTGACCAATTTGTTTAGGGATTTTATTTTTAAACAAATTAGCTCCCACTATTTTCTCGGATCCCTACACTCCCTCTGTAGAGATGCGAAAATCTCCACGATTAATGATTTCTAGTGGGTGGTGCGGTCTCACCAACTGACTCATCACCTCACCTAACAGTTATTGGTGATGGGTTAGCCAATGAGTGAACAACTCTTGTTCAATGATTCTCTAATCATGGTGCACCCAAACTTGGTCTCTAATTCATGAATCTCACCGTATCCGGAATATTGATCCACTCCTTAGTTAAGTCAGACCCACCATTTGCATAGACTGGATTCCTAATTGAGTCTCTCACCGTATCCGGAATATTGAGCCCAACTCATCCTCCAGCCCATAGCATCCAATGCCTAATAGACATGGTTGCATCTTCCCGGTGCAACTGAGCCACTGTATCCAGCCGAGAACAATCAACCCCGGGAAGGGCCCGCACATCTACAATGGTGGAAGACCTCAGACTTAATCTTTTCTTAGGGAGAATTGATTCAGGTCTCATTAAACTAGACTTGGCTTAGTCATAACAATTATGACTAACCTAGTGGCATGGGTTCAGCTCGGATTATTGACCACCTCAGATCAGAACTGTGTCAACAGATATGGCCAGGTAAGTGAGACCGGTGGAAGGAATATGCCGTTAACTCGCACAAGAACGCATTCAGGTCGAGTAGCTTCCAATTAAAAACCAGTCGGTCGTCTGTGCCAAACTTACCTTAGACACCAAATTGTTGAGTCAGAACCAATTGGGTTAGCCTACAATCCAGACTCTAACCTCTGAGCCTAATTAGGTCTTGCTTGATCGTGACTCGATCTTGACCCAGACTTAATCCTATTAGGCTGGTCAATTTAAGCATTGTTGATCCCATCTAACCAACTCTTGATTCGGTTTGATCAACCGCTTAGACCTAATTGAGCTACCCAAGCCCGAACCCAGTATTATGAATATGTCTTAGATCTGAAATTCTCAATTTTAGACCTAATTAATATTCCATAAACTTAATTCTTAATTAAGTTGGGTTCATAAACAAAATATGCACAATAAATCCTAGGGTTTCAGGATCTAGGGTTTTGCAGAAAGTAAGTTTTGGATTTCTGATTAAGGACGAACACGCAGCACCCCTACACGTCATAAGAACACCCCATCGAATGGAAAGAGAGGGCCTTTAAACCCTTCTTCATTCTTATGACCGGACGGCCAAGAGGAACGCCTTAATCAGGAACATGTAAATCTACAAAACAGTTATAGATCTATATCATATATCTCATATACAAATTTAGATCTAATCAAGGCATATTTTGCATACATCTCATGTATCAAATCATGCATATTTTCAGATCTAAATTATCTCATAATAATCTAAAAAATTAGATTTAAATTGATCTAATCAAAATAAATTCTAATCTAGATAATTATGTAGAACTATTCTACAACTAGTCTAGACATGCATCAATCATATCTCATATGATATTTAAAATTAAATAATTTTTATTTGCTGTTTATCAGATGTTATTATAACACTTATAATATCAAGAAAATAGTAAATAAGAAGATCTAAAATATGATTTAATCAGATTAAATCAAAGACATGCAAAACTATTCTATAGAACTATTCTATTCTAGAACTAGTCATGCATATCTTCATGTTCTTAGATCCAAATCATTTAATTTTAATTTTTCTGATTTTAGATCTGATCACATCTCATGTGACATCTAAAATCACTTTATTTTCTAATTAAAATAAAATTAAAATCAGATCTAAACAATTTTAGAACCATGGCTCTGATACCAGTTGAAGGGAAATCCTGATTTCCCGGTCCAGGTTCGTTCCAGATCTGATTAGATCAAGAGATATATTTCAAAAATTTTTCTCTTGATCTCAATCAGATCTTGATATATTTCAGATCTGATTCTTATTATTTTAATAAATAAAATAAAAACAAGATAAATTAAATCAAATTTAATTTACCTGATTTGGGTAATCCTATTACCCTGTAGATGATCCTGATTGCAGCGGAAGGTTCTGGATCTTAGCCACGCAAGCGCCTGGCCTCTACCGGTATCCACTCGGGTTGGATCTGGAGATCCTCTTCTTCTCTATCACACCTCCAAAAATCAGATCTGGATCTGATCTGGAGGATCTTCAAAACTCTTTTGAAGATCTGCAGTCGTCCTTTTGCAGCAGCGCAGCCTTCTTGCTTTTGATCGCCTTTCCTTGATCTGAATCGCACCAACCTAAGTCCAAAACTCTTTTGGACGTGGAGAGCAAGGGGAGAAGAGACTATGGCATGGAGAAGGAGGGGAGAGGCAGCCTTGGGGCGTGTCTAATTTCATTCTTCGAATTAGGGTTGGGCGCAGGGTCTTATTTATAGACCTCTTGTGATCCAACTCCTCTTCCTCTCAACCAATCACAAACCCTTTGTGAAATCAGATCTAAATCTGATTGGTTGGAATAGAGACCCCTGGATTCCTCCTTAGAGGGCGCCTAAGACCAGTCAAACTGGATTCTTAGTAGAACTCTGATTGGAATCCAAAAGGGAGGTGGAGTCCTTGTCCAACAAGGACTCCTAGGCGCCTCCTACTTGGGCTCACGCCACCCTTGGCGTGCGCGCCCTTCTCCTTGCCAGGTTCTGGCAGGGGGACAGGCCCCCACCAGCTCTCCAATAGGTGCATGACATGTGGTCAAAAGTCAAAGGGTCAATGGTCAACGTTTGACCAGTCAAAGGTAGACTTTTGACCAAAGTCAAAGAACAAGAAATGGCAGGTGACCAAAAATGGCAGGTAATGTCTTACAAAATAAGACAACCTTATTCTGACTTGGACAACCTCCAGTCAGACCATATGAAGGCCTCTGATTGAGCACAAACTCCTTTGGCTCAGTCAGGACAACTTATTTATGATAGTAAAAGAAGAACGTTAGGTTCAATCGAGTGCTAGCACGATTTCCTTGAACCTAATTGAATCTCATTCAGATCAATTGAACTAGATCAGTTCAATTGATGATCACCAGATTCAAACCCTTGTTTGTGTGACCCAGTTAGGTTCAGTTCTGTATGGTAATGGGATATGTCATGATCTCTATCATCGACATCATCGAAACTCCTTTCGATGGATCAGAACTCTTCTGATTCGAACAGCTAGAATGATCGATCATCTAAATCATTCTAATTGCTCCCAAAATCCACCAGTGACACCTAGCAGTATATGGTGGCAACCCATCAGAGCTGAATGCGAACCTCTTGGTGCAGCTACCTGTGTGATTCAGTTCTTCTATCTTGAGCCCCGATCAGATTAGGGTTAAGGTGAACTCGTCAAACCCTAGTCTCTGTCATATGATGTAATCATTCGATTCGAGTCCAATGTGAAAATCTAAATAGAAACTCTTTCTATTATTTCACTCTACCATGGCCATGGATTTCTGGACTTGATTCTCATGATCATCATAGGGCTACTCCTCTACCACCGAGGTAGATAGATTCCCATCTTGATGCAATCCAGTTCCTACAATGAACATGCTATAGCCAACATACACCTCAGGGTTCCATATGGCTAGGAGACCGAGTAATGGTGTAGTCAAACTATAACACCCTCAAGGTGAACTGCCGATGCATCTCAGGTCAAAGAACCAGACACACTACTGCAGCATCGAGTCAGTCATTGACGAGAAGGTAGACTTCCTAATGACTACTCGAGGTGGTCACGCTCAGTGCCCTCGTTCTCTAACGAGTACCTGTACTCTCGCTTCGGTGTCTCCACACCGTAGATTCAAGACTCATCTACTAAAGAGAAGCGATCGTACACCAACCTTCCGGATCAATCACCATCCTCGTGATGATCCTATGGTCGGGAGCTGTTTATGAGTTAATAATGATTATTTATGTCTTAAATTTTCAACTCTTGAAAATATGAATTATCATTACCATTAACTCAAAGGATGTATCATAGACACTAAATACACATGTGTGATAGAAAATAACCCATTTCATTAATTATAGTCAAAATTATAATTTTGCTCCTAGAAGTGTATTACAAGTGTCAGCCAATTCTGGCTTCTAGGGCACATATATCTAACACTGGGCTCCAATCAAACTCCATCCACTCTTTTGAGGAGTTCAATTGCTGGTTTGCTGCTCAATTCTAGAGTAGTAGAAAGCCAAGAAAGGGCACAGACATCCTCTTCTCCATCAAGTAGGAGGATGGAGAATCTCTTCAAAGCAATATGAGTTACTTCAAAGTGGCCATATTGGAAGTTTGCGACCTGGATCATTCAGTCGTGATGTCAGTCCTCAAAAAGAAGCTGAAGGTAAATAACTTCTACTTCTTCCTCTTGAAGAGATTTTCGTATGACTTCATCAAGCTCCTTGCCTGTGTTGATAGGTACATTGATGGTGAGGAGGAGAGGGCAAAGAAGCAAAAGGAGAAGGTAGAGCAAAAGAGGTTAGGAAGGATCACCCTAGTCCCCAGCTAAAGAAGCAAAAGCATGATGGGTTATGACCAGAGCTGCTTTGATACCGATTATCGTTGTGGTATCACTTGCTCTGGTAGCACCTCTTGAAAAGATCTCTCATGTGAAATCTGAATCTTCCAAATTCAGGATTGGTTTCCAAGTTCAAGATTGGGATGCCGGTGATGATGTCAATACCATAGAAAGAAAGAAGAAATAAAATAGGAAATACAATCAAATACATTTATTAAGTCAAGGCTTACCTCCATAGAGCATGCAAGCTTCACTATGAGAAAAGAAAATTTACAAAAGGAGATCACACCTTCAATCCTGATACACTAGTTCCTCTCTCTCAACAAGAAGTACTCCCTCATAAAGATCTCTCTAGAAAATCTTCTAAAGTGACTACTGTTTGCTGCCTAATAGTCTACCTGAAGCCTCTTGCTTTAGCTCTCAACTGACGCATCTCAACTCTGCTTGCTCCAAGGTCTCTACCGACTACTACTACCATGTTGAGCCATCTGTCTACCTACAGTCCTTCTTAAAGGCTTCAAATGGTGTCTAATCCAAGTTCAAATAGGTCTTCAGACTCCTGTCCAAACTCTAATCAGCCGCTGATCATTCGATCAAGTTCGTGATGAGGCCACTCATGTCCCTATCCATCAAATCATGCAAATCTGGCCCATGCACCATGCATAGACCATGCGTACTATGATCTCCACCAAGTCACCGCATGCCACATGCACTTCCCATACCAAAAATACCTATGCATTGCATGAAAACATGGTGCACCTCTTAAGGATCCATTATGACTAGAGCTACTCTGATACCAATTATCGTCATGATATCACTTGCTTTGGTACCACCTATTGAGAAGATTTCTTGTATAGAATATGGATCTTCCAAGTCTAGGATTGGTTCCCAAGTCCAGGATCGGAACACCCATGATGATATCAATACCACAAAAAGAAAGAAGAAATAAAACAAAGAACACAATCAAATATATGGATTAAGAGAAGGCTTACCTCCATGGGGCATGCAAGCTTTACTATGAAAAAAAAGAATTTACAAGAAGAGATCATATCCTCAACCATCACACACCAGTCCCTCTCTCTCAACAAGAAGCACTCCCTCACAAAGCTCTCTCTAGAAGATCCCCTGAAGTGACCCTTATCCATTGCCTGATGTCTGCCTAAAGCCTCCTGCTTTAGCTCTCTACTGATGCCTCTTAGCGTCTGCGGCTACTGCTTAGCCTTAGCTTGTTGTAAGGTCTCTGCCGACTGTTGCTACCATGTTGAGCCATCTGTCTACCCACAAGCCTTTTTAAAGGCTTCAAATGAAGTCCAATTCAAGGTCAAATAGGTCTCTAGACTCCTTTCCAAACTCTAATCAACCCCTAGCCATTCGATCAAATCCCTAATGAAGTCACTCACATCCCTATCCACCAGATCATGCAAATCTGACCTATGCACTATGTGTAGACCATGTGTACCATGATCTCTGCCAAGTCCCCACGTGTCATGCATGCTTCCCACACCAAAAATCCTTTCATGTGGTGCACCTCTTAAGGGTCCATGGTGGACCACGTGACCCTCCAGTCCATGGTGGGTCATGTGAAATAGTGGGGCCATGCTAAGCTACCCCCGTGCTAGGCCTCTTGCACGTGCGTGTCATGCATGCTCATGGGCTGGGATGCATGCTATGCGCTGGCCTACACTAGCCCGGACTACATGCATGCCTAGGCTATAAGTGTGTGCTAGGTCATGCCTAGCTTGCGGGCTGTGGCATACTACAGGCCTGGCTTCTCCTATGAGCCGTGGGTGCCTTCCTGCAGGCCGTTCTTCATGTTTTTAGGAATTAGTCACTTCAACGATCTTTGATGGTTATATGGGTATCCAAAGTATGAACGAGATGGATGTTTGTTGTCCCAACCATTCTTATTAGTCTAGATACCAATAAGAAAAAAAAAATTATAACAAAATTTTCGTATTATTGATTCCTTGGTATAGTGCTTCTTTCCCTATGTTGCCTATTGGTACTAGTGGAATAGGGTTGACCTACAATATAGAACCCATAGGTGTAATCTTTTGCTCAATACTCAAATTAATAATTGAAGCATCTGAGGTTGCATCAATCGAGGATACATGATAGAAGGACTTGTTCTATCTTCAAACTCACCTTCACCAAGCATAAGGCTTCTCCTTGATATGGACTTCACTATGGGCTTATTATGGGTCAAATTCAAGGCATTTATTTTAACAATTCTCCATCTCTTATGGCTGCTTGGAGCCATAGTGGTAGATCCAATTTCTTGCATGGAAACTAGATGTTAATCCAGAAACATGAAGAAGAACAAAATAGATGGCGACAACTAGAGCTTCACGTTGGAACCAAACAGAAGAGATTTTAGGAAAAAAGGCTTTGTATCGATTCCTCTCCTGTAAAAGTTACAATACTTAGGTTTATATATCTTAGGATTTTTGTTATACCACATGAATCCTAATAAACCCAAACTCTAGCTAAAAACTCTTCTAGGCTAACTTAATGCATGAAAGCACTCATCCAAATCCATGTATACCCATGATTTTTACATTCTCTCATCCCCTGGATCTAAACCTGATCCATTCATGAATTAGCCTTTTTAAGACCTCTCAAACCAGGCCTTAAGATCTCTAAGATAAAGCTCTATCCTAGACCCAAATAGAAAACCCATGCATTTCTACCCACAAAAATCGAGACATCTCTAACTGAGATTGAAATGTCTCGCCTGCAACTGACATTACTCATCTTAAAATCGAGTCCTCTTCCTTTGTGTGCCCTATCGAATGCCACTCTCTGTTTGAATGAACACTGAGATCGCAACGTCTCTAACTGTGTGCCAGCCCCTTTCTTAGCTAATTCTTCTTCCTGGCTCTGGTTATTTTTTTGCTCCATCTTATGTCTCCAAGTCTTCGGAGTACTAACCAAGTCCCTCAAAGTTCTCACAACTGAACCTCAAGTTCGTGGAAAGCTAGATACCACCTCCACCCTAAAATAACTCCTATCCTTTTTCTAGGACCACATCTATCCTAATATCTTGGAGTCAACATCTTGACTCCGCCCAAGGCCTTCCAAGGCTTAGAAACACCACACTAATCTTTACAATCTTCATCTTGGTGCTCCCAAGTCTTGACAAACCCAAGCAATGCCCTCCTGCATAATCCTGCTGTCGCTGTGCACCCTGACAGCCTCTTTGTACAAACATCGCCTCCATCAATCCTCTTCAACAGTTGTGTACCCTTTGAAGCTTTTAGGATGACCCCCTCCATCGCTGAAGACCTTGGCTTACTTCTCTATACCATCCTGAAATTGTAGGATTTCTTTTGCTTAGTAGCTACATCACTTTTCGTGAACTTTTCTAGAGAACCTGCAACATTTCTATATCAGCACATACTATACTATCTGACACAATATCGTTAGAGCTATGTCTATCCACCTGCACATGCCTCTCCATCTGAAACTGTGCATCATCGATGCTGGTGCTAGAATATCGATCCTCTTGCATCCCTCCACTCTGAACTCATGCCAAATTTTCTCTCCACCTATGAAGCCACCTCTCTGGAGCTCCACCTAAACTCGAAGTCTATCTAATGCCGCAGAAGATCTTGACTTTATCACCGAGTCATCTAAGGCCAACCATCCAATGCTATAGTGTTGGGCCTACCACTGCACATCATACACCATCGCTATCCCTTCAAACCCTCTGCACTCTATGGACCCTTCGAAGCCATCTCGGATATACCACACACTGCGGGCTCCTCCAAGACTACCAAGATTTTATACAAATCTTCACTTTCATTGATTGAATTGATGAAATCTGACTTTTCTCCTTTGCACTTCTTCTAAAGCAGAAACTCCTACTTAAAGTGCCCTACTTTACCATACTTGAAGCATCTCTTGGACTCCTTGCTGCCTCTTTGCTCGCCCTTCTTCTTTCCTTTTCTTAGCCTCTCTAAAATTACAAGACCCTCCTGGAAGACCGCCCTTTTCATCATCCATTTATGCTGTTCATTGGATCTTAGCACTGATACAATCTCCTTGTACACCAGTGTCTCCTTATCATATAATAACCGTTAGATGTGTGCCCTAGAAGCCAGATTGGCTGTCACTTGTAATACACTTCTAAGAATAATTTTATAATTTTGACTATAAATTAATAAATAGGTTATCTTCTATCATAGTGTGTATTTAAAAATATCTATGATACATCCTTTGAGTTAATGATAATGATAATTCATATTTTCAATAGTTAAAAATTTAAGACATAAATTTTCATAATTAACTCATAAACTGCTTCCGACCGTAGAATCATCACGAGGATGGTGATCGATCTGGAAGGTTGGTATACAATCGCTTTCTTAGGATAGATGTATCTTTTATCTATGGAGTGGAGACACTAGAGAGAGAGTATAGGTATTCGTTAGAGAATGAGGGCACTGAGCGTGACCACCTCGAGTAGTCATAAAAAAATCTACGTTTTTGTTGATGACTGACTCGATGTTGTAGGAGTGTGTCTGGTTCTTTGACCTAAGGTGCATTGACAGTTTACCTTGAGGGTGTTATAGTTTGACTATACCATAACTCGATCACCTAGCCATTCAAAATCCTGAGGTATATGTTAGCTATAGCATGTTCATTGTAGAAATTAGATTGCACCAATAGGAGATCTATCTACCTCGGTAGATGAGGAGTAGCCCTATGATAATCATGAGATTGAGTTCGTAAGCCCATGGCCATGGTAAAGTGAAGATGATAGAAAAAGTTTCTATTAGGATTTTACATTGAACTTAAATCGAATGATTAATTCATATGATGGATATTGGGTTTGATGAGTTCACCTTAACCCTAATCCTGTCGGAACTCAAGATAGAAGAACCCAATCACACAGATAACTATATTGAGAGGTTTGCTTTTAGTTCTGATGGATTATCATCATGTACTGCTAGGTGTCACTGATGGATTTTGAGAGCAATTAGGATGATTTTGATGATCAATCATTCTAATTGTATGAATCAAAAAAATTTTGGTCCATCAAAAGATGTTTTGATGATGTCGATGATGGAGATCACGACATATCTCATTATCATATAGAATTAAACCTAACTAAGTCACACAAATAAGGGTTTGGGTCTGGATGTCATCAATTGAGCTAAGCCAGTTTGATTGATTTGGATTAGATCCAAGCAGGTTCAAGGTAATCATGCTAGCATATGATTGAGCCTGACTTTCTTCTTCTGAAATCTTTTTGATTCATCACAATTGAGTCAAATTTGATTTAACTCATTCTTATATTTTGAATGGATTTATTTTTTATCTAGCTAAAATAAGTTTAGATCAGATTAATTATAGAAATTAAATCCATTCATAGTCAAATTGGACTAGGGTCAAAAGTTGACCTATTTAAGAGAATTAAGGGTCACCTGATCAGATACTTTTAGAAAATTTTTTAAAATTTATTTTGATCTAATTTTTGGATATATGATAGAGCATGAGTTATACATTGGATGTACCAAATTTTGTAATTTTTAGAGGTGTCTAGATTAAGTTATGATAGAGTTTGATTTGGATCAAACTCTTGAGGGAAGAGTCCTAGGCGCAGTGGACTCTTTCTTATCTACTCATGCTGACACCTTTTTGAATCATTTTTGGTGAAATGAGTAGATCTGGTGGTTTTTTGTGGAGTAGAAGTCTTAGAGTCCTAATGATAAAATAAATAAGTTATGTTGGTCAAAAGAGACTCTAAGTAGGTGTTGGACACAAAAGTCTTTCTCACGTCAAAGTGCATGCAACACAAGAAATAATTTTTCATGCCTAAAGTCTACCATCCCTAATATCCCATGCCTCCTCTATCCTCTTTCTTATTCTCTTCTACAAGCCTAAAAAGTTAGGCATAAATCTGAGAAGAAGGTCCAAGATTTTTAGCACAATATTCAGGATCTACGCGATGATATTCGTGTGACGGACGAGCTACATTTTGAAATAGTTTTGAAGGTCCTTCGAATTAGATCTAGATCTAATTTTTGAAGAAAAGGTTCATGAGGAGAAGACATTCAGATCCTGCCTGAGTGGATATCGGTACAGGCCAAGCGCATGCGTGGCTCCTTCTAGAATCTCAGGAATCAACAGGATTATTGCAGGATAATTAGATTATCCAATCAAGTACTTTAAATTAAATCTAATTTAATTTTAATTTTTAATTTTTAATATTAGATCATTATGATTAGATCTAAGAACTCTTAGATCTAATTAGATCATTTAGAAATTTTTTTAAAAAAATTTTCTCAGATCTGATCAGATCTGCACGATCCTGTGGTGGAAAATAATATTTTTCCTTCAACTAATATCAAAATCAGATTAGCAGTTCTTCAGATCTATCTTAGATCTGATTTTATTTTTGTTTACAATATGATATTAAAAATTTTTAGATATCACATTAGATGTAATTAGATCTAAAATTAAAAAATTAAAAAATAAATAATTTAGATCTAATATATATGAGATGCATGACTAGACTAGGTATAGAATAGTTCTATGTGTAGTCTAGTATGATCATGTATTTAATTTAATTAAATATAATTTTAGATTTATTTAATTTTTATTTTTTTGATGTTATAATTATTGTAATTAGTCTAAAAATAAAAAAAAAAGTTTTTAATTTTTGATTTATTCATATGAGATATGAAAGATGCATGCTTAGACTAGTCATAGAATAGTTCTATAAGATGTCTAGAATAGTTTTAATTTTGATATGATCAAATTTAAAATTTTATTTTGTAGATTTGATATGTGATATTTTAGATATGAAAGTATGCATATTAATGATACATAAGATGTATGCAAGACATATATTAGTTAGATCTATTTATATGTGATATATGATCTAACTAGTTTTGTAGTAAAAAATTATATTTCTAATTAAGGAGTTCTCCATGGCCGTCCAGTCATAAGAATAAAGTAGGATTTAAAGATCCTCCCCTCTCATTCGATGGGGTGTTCTTATGGCATGTAGGAATGCTGCACGTTCGTCCTTAATTAGAAATTAGAATTTATTTTTCTATAAAATTCTAGATCCTAAAATTTTAGGATTTCTATTACATGTTTTATTCATGAACCCAAAACTTAATGAAGAATTAAGATTATAAAATTAATTAGATCTAAAATTATAAATTTTTAAATCTAAGACATATTCATAAAATTGGTTTCAGGCTTAGATAGCTTAATTAAGTCTAGCAATTGATCAAACCAAATCAAGAGTTTGTTAGATGGGATCAAAGAAAGCTTAGATTTGACCAGCTTAGTAGGATTAAGTCTGGGTCAAGATCGAATCACATTGAGATGTGACTCAATCAAATCAAGATTTAATTTGGCTCCACGGTTCGAGCCTGGATTATAGGCTAACTCAATTGATTCTGATTCGATAATTTGGTGTCTAAGATAAGTTTGACAGATACGATCGATTGATTTTTAATTAGAAGCTACTCAATCTGAATGAGTTCTTGTCGAGTTAATGGCATATCCTTTCCACCAATCTCACTTACCTGGCTATTTGTGTCGATCCAATTCTGATTTGAGGTGGCTAACAATTTGAGCCAACCCATGCCACTAGGTTAGTCATAATTGTTATGACTAAGTCAAGTCAAGTTTAAAGAGATCTAAATTAAATTTTTCTAAAAAAATATTAAGTCTAAGGTCTTCCACTATTATAGATGTGCGGGCCCTTTCTAGAGTTGATTGTTCTCGGTTGGATATAGTGGTTCAGTTGCACCAAAAACATGCAGCTATGTCTATTAGGCATTGGATGCTACAGGTTGAAGGATAGGTTGGGCTTAATATTTTGGATATGGTGAGGGATCCAATCAAAAATCCAATCGATGCAAATGGTGGGTCTGACATAACTAAGAAGTGGATCAATATTCTGGACATGATGAGATTCATGAATTAGAGATCAAGTTAGGGTGCACCATGATTAGAGAATCATTGGACAAGAGTTGTCTACTCATCGATTGATCCATCATCAATAACTGTTAGATAAGATGGTGAGTCAGTTGGTGGGACCGTACCATCCATTAGAAATCTATAATTATGAAGATTTTTGCATCTCTACCAAGGGAGTGTAGGATCCAAGTAAATAGTGAGAGCCTAATTTATTTAAATTTTTTTTAAAAAATAAATTATTTAAATCTAATTATAAAATATAACTAAAAATATTGACTCTTTACAGAAAAATATCTGCGTCCAATCCACTAGTCCGTATCCTGGACACCCATAGACTGACCGAATTCAACTACAAGGATTGGCTCTAAAACTTCAAAATTATTTTGGATTCTAAGAAGTTGACTCATGTGTTAAAATAGGATCCTCCCACCTTACCAACCCATCCATCCACTAATCAGTGAGCATCTCTCGAGAAGTGGATGGATGAAGATAATAAAGCCAGGTATTATATATTGGGCTTGATGTCTAATGAGCTCTAGTGCCAACATAAAGACATTAAGACTAGCCACCAAATGTTGGCTCACCTACAAGAGTTGTTTGGTGAACAGAGTCATGCAGCCAAATATCAAGTCACTAAAAGACTTTTTAAGACTCAAATACGTGATGGACAGTCAATCCAAGATCATTATCTGATGTTGATCAAAGATTTAGAAGAGCTTGAAAAGCTCGGTGTCAAGTTAGATCAGGATCTACAGACTGACATAATTTTACAGTCATTGATTGATGCATATGGGCAGTTTATCATAAACTATCATATGCATAAACTTAGAATACCTTGGCTGAGCTCATGAATATGCTGGTTACTACTGAGCTTTCTATGAAAAGTTCTAAAGGCTTAGTACTTGCTGTAGAGCAGACTTCTTTCAAGAGAAAATCTATTGAAAAGAAGAAGAAGTCTGTGAAGAAGCCGAAGATGAATGGTGGGAAGAAGGAAAAGGCAGAGCTGGAGAAAAAGACCGCTGACAAAGAAAAATATTTTCATTGCAACACTGACGGCCATTGGAAGCGGAACTGTCCTCTTTACCTAGCTAGCCTGAAGAATAAGGAGGTAGGTCCTTCTTGAGGTATGCTCTTTATAGAATCTAATCTTATGGTTTCTTCTGCATCTAGTTGGATGCTTGACTCTGGTTCTAGTGCTCACTTGTGCACTTCTATGCAGGATCTTGAGGATAGCAGGAGGCTGAGGGATGGTGAAATGATCCTATGCATTGAGAATGGAGCAAGAGTTGCTGCTATGGCCGTGGAAACCTACCCTCTGCAATTACCATCAGGATTAAACTTAGTACTTAGGGACTATTTTTTTGTGCCTGTAGTAAGAGGGAATTTGAATTTGATTTTGATTTCATGTTTAGCACAGAAAGGCTATATAATTAGTTTTCTTAAGGACCACTATAATATTCTTTATGAAAAAAATAAAATTGCAAGTGGTTTCCTTATAAATGGTCTCAATCAGTTACATATTGATGTTTCTATTTTTAATATTGAGCAAAATATGAATGCCACAAGATCAAAGTGACTTAGGGATAGTCTAAACAATAGGTATCTTTGGCACCTTAGGCTAGGTCATATAGCTGAAGATAGGATTAACAAATTAAAGAAATTTGGGCTATTGAGTCTGTTGGCTTTCGAGTCATATTCAATTTATGAATCATGCCTTCATGGTAAAATGACCAAGCTTTCTTTTGTAGGACATGGGAAAGAGCCAAAAACTTGCTTGCCCTAGTACATACTGATGTATGCGGTCCATTTGATATGCTAGTCAGGGGCAATTACATCTACTTCATCATCTTTATCGATGATTTATCTCGATATGGGTATGTGTATTTGATGCGACACAAGTCTAAAGCTTTTAAAAAGTTCAAGAAATTCAGACTCGAAGTAGAAAAATAAATAGAAAAATTCATTAAGATTCTTCGATCAGATCGAGGAGGTGAATACCTTAGTTGAAAATTTCTAGACTATCTTAAAGATAATGGCATAGTCTCACAATGGACTTCACCTGAAACATCTCAACTCAACGAGATTTTAGAATGGAAAAATCAAACCCTATTAGATATGGTTCAATCCATGATGAGCTTCATGGACCTTTCTGAGTTTCTTTAGGGATATAGTTTGTTGACCGCTATATATCTATTAAATAGGGTTCCATCTAATACCGTTCCTACCATATCGTATGAGATATGGCATGGTAAGAAATCAAGTCTGAGTCATCTCAGAATTTAGGGTTGTCTAGTCCATGTCACGAGACAACAGGCGTATAAATTAGAGTCTAGGTCCTTTGGAGCTTGATTTATTAGATATCCTAAAGAGTCATTAGCATATTTTTTCTATCTTCCAAAAGATCATAATGTGATTGTAAGTGGACATGCCATCTTTCTTAAAAAATAGTTTATTCAAGATGATGGCATCGGAAGACAGATTAGCTTCGAGAAGAAAGTCTCCCAAGACCCACGAGCTAAGGAACCTATGGAACCCAATCAGATTGAGCCAGTCCAATCACTACCTCGTCCACCTCATAGATCAAAAAGGATTTTTTGTCTTCTTAAAAGATACTTAGGTACTATTTCAAAGGACATAGAGAAAATGTTTCTCATAAAAAAATGGGTTCATGGTGATGATCCCAAAACCTATGATGAGACGGTATCTGATATCGACTCCGAGAAATGGTTAGAGGCAATGAAGTCAGAGATTGACTCAATGCGCTCAAACCAAGTCTAGATCTTGGTAGATCCACTTGAAGGTATAGTATCTATTGGGTATAAATGGATCTTCAAGAAAAAGATAGATGCTGATGGGAATGTAGAGACATTCAAAGCAAGGCGCATAGCAAAAGGATATAGTCAGTGCAAAGGCATTGACTATCAGGATATTTTTTTGTCAGTAGTCATGCTCAAATTCATCCACACATTGCTTGTTGTTGCAGCCTATTTCGATTATGAAATATGGCAGATGAACGTGAAAACTGTATTCTTAAATAGATATCTTGAGGAAGATATCTTTATGGAATAGCCGCTGGGTTTCACATCCAGTGATACTGATCACAAGGTCTGTAAGCTGCAAAGATCCATATATGGACTTAAGCAAGCATCTCGGAGCTGGAATACTTATTTTAATGATGTGGTCAAATCATTTGGATTCATCAAGAATGAAGAGGAGCTCTATATTTTAAAAGAGTTCAATGGGAGCGTTGTTGTCTTTCTCGTACTGTACGTGGATGACATCCTCCTAATTGGGAATGATATTCCCATGTTGACTACAATCCAAATATGGTTGTCTAAAGAATTCTCTATAAAAGACCTAGGAGAGGCATCCTTTATTCTAGAAATTAAGATCTATAGAGATAGACCAAATAGGATGTTGGGTCTCTCATAGAAGATGTACATAGAGGAGGTGCTAAAGAGGTTTCACATGAAAAACTCTAAGAGGGGATTGATGCCCTTCAGACATTGCATTCATCTCTCTAAGAAAATGTGTCCCAACACACCCAAGAAGATTGAATGCATGAGCAAGATCCCTTATTCTTCAACAATAGGAAGCCTCATGTATGCCATGCTTTGTACATGACCTGATATTGCCCATGTTGTGAGTGTCACGAATAGGTATCAGTCGAATCCAGGTGAAGAGCACTAGACTTCTGTGAAATGTATCCTTAAGTACTTGAGAAGGACTAAGGATATGTTTCTAGTCTTTGGTAATGGAGAACTCCAGGTTCGGGGGATACAGACTCGGATTTTTTGTCTGATATAGATGATCGAAAGACAACATCTAAAAGTCTATTTATGTATAATGATGGTGCTGTTAGTTGGAAGAGTTTCAAGTAGATTATGATAGCAGATTCCACTATGGAAGTAGAGTACATCGCTGCATCGAAAGCTGCAAAGGAGGTATGCTAGTACAAGAAGTTTGCCACAGAGCTCAGAGTGATGCCATCCCTCTATACTATGACAATAATGGCGTTATAGCCCTAGCTAAGGAGCTGAGGTCTCATCAGAAATCTAAGCACATCAAGCAATGATACCATCTCATCCGCGATTACCTCGAGAAAGGATACATCGAGGTCAAGAGAGTCGATACTACAGATAATGTGGCTGACCCGCTGACAAAGCCATTGAGCCAACAGAAGATTGAAGCCCACCTTGAGAAGATAGGACATAGATTTGTAGCCAATTAGCTTTAGGTCAAGTGAAAGTTTGTTAGATGTGTGCCCTAGAAGCCAGATTGGCTGTCACTTGTAATACACTTCTAAGGATAATTTTATAATTTTGACTATAAATTAATAAATGAGTTATCTTCTATCATAGTGTATATTTAAAAGTGTCTATGATACATCCTTTGAGTTAATGGTAATGATAATTCATATTTTTAAGAGTTGAAAATTTAAAATGTGAATTTTCATAATTAACTCATAAACTGCTTCCTACCATAGGATCATCACGAGGATGGTGATCAATCTGGAAGGTTGGTGTACGATTGCTTTCTTAAGATAGACGTGTTTTGAGTCTATGGAGTGGAGACATTGGAGCGAGAGTATAGGTACTCGTTAGAGAATAAGGGCACTAAGCATGACCACCTCGAGTAGTCATAAGAAAGTCTACCTTCTCGTCGATGACTGACTCGATGTTGCAGGAGTGTGTCTGGCTCTTTGACCTAAGGTGCATCGGCAGTTTACCTTAAGGGTGTTGTAGTTTGACTATACCATAACTCGATCTTCTAGCCATTCGAAATCCTGAGGTATATGTTGGCTATAGCATGTTCATTGTAGAAATTAGATTGCACTAATAGAAGATCTATCTACCTCGGTAGATGATGAGTAGCCCTATGATAACCATGAGATTGAGTTCATAAGCCCATGGCCATGACAAAGTGAAGATGATAGAAAGAGTTTGTATTAGGATTTCACATTGAACTTGGATCGAATGATTAATTCATATGACGGACATTGGGTTTGACGAGTTCACCTTAACCCTAATCCTATCGGAACACAAGATAGAAGAACCCAATCACATAGATAACTGTATTGAGAGATTTGCTTTTAGTTCTGATGGGTTGCCATCATATACTGCTAGGTGTCACTGATGGATTTTAAGAGCAATTAGGATGATTTTGATGATCAATCATTCTAATTGTATGAATCAGAAAAGTTCTGATCCATCAAAAGGTATTTCAATGTTGTCGATGATGGAGATTGTGACATGTCTCATTACCATACAAAATTAAACCTAACTGAATCATATAAACAAGGGTTTGGGTCTGGATGTCATCAATTGAGCTAAGCTAATTTGATCTAATCCAATCAGATTCAAGGTAATCGTGCTAGCACATGATTGAGTCTGACTTTCTTCTTCTGTAATCTTTCTGATTCATCACAACCGAGTCAAATTTAATTTGACTCATTCTTATATTTTGAATGGATTTATTTTTCATCTGATTGGAATAAGTCTAGGTCAGATTAATTATGGAAGTTAAATCCATTCGTAGTCAAATTGGGCTAGGATCAAAAGTTAACCTATTTGAGCGAATTGAGGATCACCTGATCAGATACTTCTAAAAAATGTTTTAAAAATTATTTTGATCTGATTTTTGGATATGTGATAGAGCATGAGATATTCATTGGGTGTACCAAATTTCATAATTTTTGGAGGTGTCTAGACTAATTTATGATAGAGTTTGATTTGGATCAAACTCTTAAGGGAAGAGTCCTAGGTGCAACGGACTCTTCCTTATCTACTCATGCTGACTTCTTTTTGAATCATTTTTAGCAAAAAAAAATAGATGATATCTAGTAGTTTTTCATGGAGAATAAGTCCTAGAGTCCTAATGATAAAATAAATGAGTTATTTTGGTCAAAAGGGACTCTAAGTAGGTGTTAGACATAAAAGCCTTTCTCACATCAAAGTGCATGCAACGCAAGAAATAATTTTTCATGCCTAAAGTCTACCATCCCTAATATCCCAAATCCTCTCTATCCTCTCTCTTCTTCTCTTCTACAAGCCTAAAAAGTTAGGCACAAATCTAAGAAGAAGGTCAAAGATTTTTGGCATAATATTCAGGATCTATGCGATGGTGTTCGAGTGACGGACGGGTTGCCTTCAGAAATAGTTTTGAAGATTCTTCAGATCAGATCCAGATTTGATTTTTGGAAAAAAGGTTTGTGAGGAGAAGATATTTAGATCCTACCTGAGTGGATATCAATAGAGGCTAGGTGCGTGCATGGATCCTTCCAAAACCTCAGGAATCAATAGGATCAATATAGGATAATTAGATTACCCAATCAGATACTTTAAATTAAATCTGATTTAATTTTAATTTTTAATTTTTAATATTAGATCACTATGATTAGATTTGAGAACTCTTAGATCTAATCAGATTATTTAAAAAATTTTAAAAAAATCTTTCTCAGATCTGCACGATCTTGTAGTGGAAAATAATGTTTTTTCTTCAACAGCATTGTTATCAATAGATCGAAGCTCCTGGGTAGCGAATACATCAGCAATAAACTTTTATCCTCCTCTTTGAGATCCATGTTAATATTGAGCAAATCCATTCTCATCTGATCAAACTGCTGAATATGCCCCACAATATCCTCGTCCTCCTGCATTCGAAGGCTGTACAGTTGCTTCTTCAGCATCAACTTGTTGTACATATTCTTTTCTATATACAATTGATGTAATCTTGACCATAAATCCTTGGATGATCTCTCTTCCAACATGCCATATGGTACATGATCTTCCATATAAGCCCTAATCATAGCACATGTCCTTTTCTCCAAGGACATCCATATCTTATTTGTCATCTTCTCTAGCCTATCCTCTAAGGCTGAATTCAGTCTGATCTGAACTAGTAGATCCTTCACCCTAATCTTTTACATCATAAAACTTTCTTTACTGTCAAACTTCTTAAATCCTATCTTCAACCCATTGTTCTTCATGATCAAACCGAATCAAAAATAGCAAATAGGTAAATCTAAAAATTACCTTAGATCTCTTTCTTCCTCACAAAGCCTAGAGAAAATCTTAGATCTGAATCTCACTGCTAATCTCTACTAAAATCTAATCTTCTTCCTCTTCCATGCTCAATCAAGCTCTGATACCAAATGTTGTGCCTATGGCTGCTCGGAGCCACAGCCGTAGATCCGACCTTCTGCGTGGAACCTAATTGTTAATCTAGAAACATGAAGAAGAACAAAGTAGATGGTGGTATCTAAGGCTTGGCATTGGAACCAAAGAGAAGAGAGTTAAGGAGGAAAAGCTATGTATTGATTCAACTCCTATAAATGTTACAATACTTGGGTTTATATATCCTAGGATTTTTGTTACACTGTATGAATCCTAATAAATACAAACTTCAGTTGAAAAACTTTCCTAGGCTAACCCAATACATGAAAGCACTCACCCAAATCTATGTATATCCATGATTTTTACATACTCTCATCTCTTGGATTTAAACCAGACCCATACATTGAAGAAAAAACCTAGGATTTCTAGCATGTATTTTGAAATTTTTTTCAAAATTAGAATAGTGGAAGCTATAGATTAATATAATTAATCTATAAAATATGCAAATAAATCCTAAATCTAGGATATAATGATATGATTAAAATATGCATATAAATCTAAAAATTAAATAAAATATAAAATAATGATGTTGATCATATCAATATCAAATAAGAAAAACTAGATTTGATTTAGTCTACAATTGAGATCAAATCTCATTACCTTTTTTGCCAATTTGGATGTCCACTTTCTGATTTGAGGCTGAGAATGTCACTTTGAGCTATACACATATTTGGCCTTTATGAGAAGTCCACATGAAGCTCTGATCATGATCTGAAGTCTAACAATCTAGAAATCAGCACAGTGTGCTAGCACTGCATTGATCCTTCATCGATGGTTGATGTCGAATCACCTTCTTCAATTCACTTGAACTCTTCAAGGATCAAAAGAGGAGAAGGAAGGACATGGAAGAAGCCTTCTTCCAACATTCTTCTCTCAAAAATTTATAGAAGAAAATCTAAAATAAAAATCCTAGAGAAGACCCTTTTTCTCTCGGCCCTTTTCTTTCACCTAGGCACAACAATTTATGCCTTTACAAAATCCCACACCCTCAACTCTGATATGTCCAAGGTTTTTACACCCAAGACCTCTCTCTTAGGTTTAAAATCGCTCAAAATTTCATGGTTTAACTTTTTTTAAATAGAGAGTTAGAGAAGAGTCCTTATCTAGGTCAAATACCTAGATAGAGAGTCCAAATAGAACAAGGATAGGGGTGTCCAACTCTTGGGTGCCTCATCAAACTTTTTTGGAATAGATTCTAGATAATTGATGCAAAATTAAATCCTCTTTCTCCCATTAAAAGTTTAGAAAAAAATTAGATTAATTGGTGCCATAATGGATAAGAGTTTTGGGTTTATCCAAACTCTATCAAATAGAGTCTAGATCATCACTACTTCTTAGTTTTGATCAAATCCAAAACCACAAACCATCTAAGAGGGATATGGGGGTAAGGATAGGTATGGAAGCTTTCTAGAAATTAGATTTTTCATTAAAAATTCATGGAAAAAGCATGGAGAAAGGGAAGGTGGCGCCAAGGGAGGAGTCCTAGTCTAACTAGGACTATATGCTTTGACTAGTCAAACCAAATCTTTAGCCCAATTAAAATAAATCTGGATGCAACCTAATTAATGGTATTTATAATCTAATTAAAAACCTAATTAAATTAGATTAAATTTAATTTAATTTTGATTTAATTTTTTAATTAATTTAAAAATTAGGTGCGTTCAAGTCCTAGTTCAATTGAAAATTATTCTTTTTTACAATTGGCTTATCCAATAAATCAATTGGACTTAATTAAATCAAGCCTAAACCAAATCTAATTAAATTTTATTCAATTGGACTTGATCTTAGTCTTTTGGCTCAATCAAACTGAGCCAATTAGCAATCCGAATGCTAATCGATCCTTCTACAATACTTGCACTAGGTCAAATATTAATTATATTGATTGTTTGACCTTCAAACAATTCTAAATCGTTAATAAACCATCCGAATAGATCGAGACCTCTAACGTGTGTGATTCTATAGGTTCGAACCTAAGCTGGCAACATAGAAATAAATTTTTATACCAATTGAAGTGACTATCTTGTAATGATACTCGATGGCTGGATAGGTCGAATGTATAAAGTAACATTCTTAGAACCCATGTGGATATGATTTTCATATAATTCATCCTCTTGATTCTCATAGGATAATTCAAGGTTAATTGTCAACTCTGAATAAGTTATTCACTAAAGAAAAACTAGTAGGATTCTGAGCATGCTTCTTGAAACTTTTTCAAAATATATAGCAGTGGGAGCAAAATTAATCTGCATTAATTTTATACATGCTATGATCTAATCATAAAATTCAACTCAAGATCTTTGACATGTTAATATGCATTAGAAAAATAAAATATAATCTTTGACATGTTAATTAGCAATCTAATTACTAATTAATTTTTTAATAAATATCTGAGTTCCAATATAGTGGGACTCCTGATCAACCATCAGATCAAGTAGGAACTCCTATTGTATGTGATCCCATAGGTTCAAATCTTAAGTCGATAACATAGAAACTAATTTTCTATACCAATCAATTTGACTATCTAGCAATGGTACCCGATGTTCGGATAGGTCAAAAATCATAATGCAACATCGATGAACTTGTGGCATATGGTTACCGTATAATTCATCCCCTTGACCACGATGCTCATAGGATGATCTAGGATTAGCTACCAATCCTAAAAATTCATCCATATTATATTTTAAAATTCACATCCATCATATGGACTATCTCGATCGAGGATTTGATAAATTGGAATACAGCGATGCATTTGCTTCAACACTTAGAGAGGTCAATCCCATCTTGACTCACGCATCGACAAGCCAAGTACTTGATTGCACCCAGTAGTCTTTCATCACTAAATTAGAAATTTAGGTAGTTCGATATCTAAGTATAGTGAGTTGCTTGCAAGTCACTATGGTGATCTCAGATTTAAGGGACACATATACCCATATTCTTCATGAGCAATCTTGGCAAAAGAGAGCTCCGCAGTTGGATTATGATCAGTGAAATATATCTCTATATTTTACCTGCATGCCATAACAGCATCACCATACTTCTTAGTTAAGAGGACAACCAACACTTATGGCACACAATGACCTACTCTTGATTAACGTTGTCATCCTAGGTAACAACGAATCATTTGATCATGATCAGTTTAAGGACTAAATGACAAATCCTCCTTTGTTGAGTCTAAATAGTCCTAAAGACTTCATCACAGAGAGTTCATTACAGGAAGATGCACAAAGTGATGAAATTATTAGAATGATAATTTTATTTAATTAAAATTTAAGGATGAATTTTATTTAGCTCAACTATCTATAATCTAGATGATTGATTTTAGGATATATTTTCTAACAACTTTCATTTAGACTAAATCCACTCAGAACAGTATCGAATACCCATCTTCCATTTATGATTATTGAACTCTTTAATTTCAAGAGCTTTAGTAAATGGGTCGGCCACATTCTTCTTTCTGTCGATCTTCTTAAGCTCGACGTCATCTTGCATTATGATTTCTCGTACAAGATGGTAGTGACATGGAATGTGTTTGGTGCGCTGATTTGCCTTCAGCTCTTTCGCTTGAGCTATGGCTCTAATGCTGTCACAGTAAAGCAAAATCAGACCATCCAAGGAGGATGCCACTTTCAGCTCATGATGAACTTTCACAGCTACATGGCTTTCTTTGCAATATCAGATGCCATGATATACTCTATCTCGCACACAACATCGCTATAGTGTGCTGCTTGAAACTCTTTCAGTAGACCACTCCACTATTCAGGGTAAACACATAATCTGACACATTTACTATTATTGTGATCTGACTGAAAATTATAATTAGTGTATCCCATAAGTTTTAAGTCAGTATCTTCATAGATGAGCCACTGGTCCTTGGTATTTCTCAAATACTTTAGGATTATCTTTACAACCTTCTAGTGATTCTCACCTGGATCAGACTGGTATCTGCTCACTACCCCTAGTGAGTATGCCACGTCTGATCTCGTACACATCATGGCATACATAATAGAGCTCACTACCAAAGCATATGATATTATACTCATATGTTCTCTCTCTTGAGGAGTTGTCAGACAATCCCTCTTCAAGAGAGAAATTTTATAGCCTATCGAAAGATAGCCCTTCTTGGAATTCTCTATGCTGAACCTCTTCAATAAGGTATCAATGTACGTGCACTGAGATAATCCAAGCAATCTTTTAGATCTATCCCTCTGGATCTTCATTCCTAGGATATAGGTGCTTCTCCCAAGTTCTTCATGGAGAATTATGATGATAGCTAAATCTTTATTTTCTATAATGTAGGAATGTTATTCTCGATTAAGAGAATATTATTGATATACAGTATAAGAAATACAATTACAAAATTATTAGCCCATTTATACACGTAGGGTTCTTCTCCATTCTTAATGAAGCTATATGTTCTGATCACCTTATCAAAATGTATGTTTCAACTTCGAGATGCCTGCTTCAATCCATAGATAGATCTCAGAAGCCTACACACCTTGGACTCGTCTGTAGATGTGAACCCCTCAGGCTATATCATATACACCTCTTCATCCAGCTTTTCATTAAGAAAAATCATCTTCACATCCTTTTGCCAGATCTTCTAGTCTAGGTATGCTACTATCGCAAGTATAATCCAAATGGACTTGAGCATTGTCACTAGAGAAAATGTCTCATCATAGTCAAACCATAATGCTAACGATATCCCTTAGCAATCAAATGGGCCTTATAGATCTCCACCTTCTTGTCTGCACCTTTTTTTCTTTTGAAAATTTACTTACACCCAATAGATTTTATCCCTTGAGGTGGATCAACCAGTGTCCATACACTGTTGATCTTCATGGATTCTATTTCAGACTTCATGACTTCTAACCACTTACTGAAGTTATGTCTCTGCATGGCATCCATGTAGGTGATCAGATCCTCGTCGTTCTCATCGAGTTCAGCAGGATCACTATCCCAGACCAAGAAACCATAGTATCTATTTTGTTGATGCAGTACTATATCGGATCTCCTGAAGGATGTCTCTATAATGGGCTCTGAATTTGATCTTATCAAATCTAGTTCTATAGGTTCACTAGAATGTATCAATTCTTCTACCTATCGAACTTCACTAAGCTCAATATTAGAGGTAGCTATTTCTTCTAAAAAAAACTTTTTTTCGAAAAAGACTATCCTATTGCTAACTGATAAGTATAATAAATTCATCAATAAAAGTATTAATTTATCAATTAATTGATATTAATTTTTAAGAATTAATAATCAATTTATATATAATTTTTGAAAAATTCATATTTTTATTAATTAAAAAATTAATTAAAAAATAATAAAAAATAATAAAAATTAAAAAATAAAATTTTATTATCAATAGAAAGAGCTCATTTTTTTGATCACAACGAAATAAATTTCAAGTAAAACGGAGCTAAAATGGAAAAGATATGAATTTTGAAAGATATAAAATAAATAAAAATTAAATAAAAAAAAGAAAATGGCTCAGCCGGCTCCGTAAGCCGAGCCACCAAGCCAAGCCAAGCCATCAAGCCGACTCAGCCATTGAAGCCATCAGCCGGTCCACGATCTAGGCGTGGACCGCCAGCTCAGCAAATTCCGGCGAATCAGAGATTGCCACGTGGTGGACCTAGACCCCTTAAGGGTCTACAGAAATTTATCGCGGCTCACAAGGGTAATTTAGTCTTTTTGTCCGACAACAGCGGCGCTGATTGGTTGCGGTGTGCGGTGCGGCCGGTCCACGCGGTCCATGGGAACAGTTATTGCGCGATCGGACGGATGTGGTTGTTTGCGGTCAGGATCGGACGGCTGTGGTTGCTTCCGAATTTTATTCAGATACAAACATCACGCGGATCACCATCGGATGGCAGCGCTCGATCCAGGCGATGATCCGACGGTCCAGAATGCTGCCGGCGGTGATCAAGACTCCCGAAGCATGATTTGCGGCCAGATTTCCTCGATCAAGCGCGATCCAACGGCCAGAATTTAATCCGACCCGATCTGAGCTTATCTGCATCCGATTTTGATGATTTTTGGACCGTTGGATTCCTATTGAATGGCTGGATTTTATCAGATTTATCAGAGTCATATCAGAGCTATTTTGATTCAAATTTTATCCAAATTTCTTTGTATTTTTATGATTACAAAGGCATTAGTCCCATATTGCCTTTAGAAAAAATATCCAGCCCTCCTAGCTCTATAAAAAGGACCCCAGGCCATCAAAAATTAATATCTCCGATCAAGGTGAAGCTTTGGTACAGGGCGAAGCCAGGCTATGGGTTAAAGGCTGCTTCGAAGCAACGGGTGCCGAGAAGAAGAGCCGAGCTTCTACACCATCTTTCTGCCAATGCCGATCCAAGATCAGAGATCAGGCTATTTTATTTTATTTCTTTTCTTTTTAAATTTTATGTATTTAAATTCTAAAATTTTAATTAATAAAAATTTTATTTTTGCATTTTAATTTCTTGCTTTTTATTTTTATTGTAATTTAATTTCTGCACTTTAAATTATTGCTTTGCAAGTAGATGCTAAGATCTAACTAGTAGATCTTAGTACCAAGTTTAAATTCCTGCACCTTTTTTTAATTTTTCAATTTTCCGACTTCACTTTTGATTCCCAAAACTCCTTTTCTTCTTTTTCTTTTCAAAAATCAAAGATTTCAAATCTAAAAACACTACCTTCCCTGTGGATTCGACCCGACTCACTACTATCTACGCAATTTTCAATGATTTTAAGAAGTCGGATTAAACTGATAAACACGGTGTCTTAACGACAACATCGCGTTCCTATCAAGTTTTTGGCGCCGTTGCCGGGGAAGGTTTTTGATTTTTGATTTTGATTTCTTTGATTTATTAAAAATAATTTCGGCAAACGCACCAAGTTTTTGGCGCCGTTGCCGGGGAAGGAATAGATGCTATTTTTTTTCTTTGATTTCTTTGATTTTTTTTGTAAATTAATTATTTTTTTTAATATTGCTTACTAATTTTTTTTTATTTATTTTGTAGAAAAAAAAAGAGAAAACGAAGAAAGCATCAAATTTTGGTGAGATCAATCCTAACCCTAGTCCTCTTTTCTTTTTATTTATTTATTTATTTATTTTATTTTTAAATTAATTTAAAAAAATATTCATTTAAACCTAATTAAAAGCCTCATGATAAGATTAGAAACCCTAACTGCTTAGAGCATGCATCATATTAGTTTTATTTTTATCTTTATTTTTATTTTTTTTTTTTTGGTGATTGCTGGAGGCAAGGTAAGCCTTTCAGAATTTAATTAGTTACATGCATCTAGTTTAAATTGCATAGAACCCTTTGATTGAATTTTTTTTTTTTTTTCGTGCATATTCATATTAAATCAAATTAAGGGCACAACCCAATTAAACAAGATAAGGTGGGGATTTGATCACCCTTCCTTAGCCCACAAACAACCAACCAACATCCTGCATTGACCTAAGCCTTTAAATTAAAATCAATTAGACATCAACCCTAGGAACTCGAGCTCAATAGGATAAGGAATCCTAAGAGTTGAACCGGGTTAGGATAAGTCAATTTGACTGGTGTCTAGGAAAGTGGTTCAGGGACGATTGGGCCCGAAGGAAGGTGGTTTCTAATTGGTTCCGTTCGCTTACCTGGCCAAGCATAATTGGTGTCTAAGGCAAGCAACGGGGGGACTCCCACCGACCTTACACTTACCTGGCTAGTTGATTGGCTAATCCTACACTTGGAGGGCTTGAAGGTGACCTTGGCAGTTAGGAGCTGTCTAGATCTAGGATAACCCTTAGTCAGGATTGATTGACCAACTTGATTGCTAACCAACATTAAATCTAATTAAACCTAATTCTTCTCTTTCTTCTTAGTTCTAGGACTCCTTAGGACCTCTTCTTTAGAACTCTTCTTTCTTTCTTCTTCTTACTCCTCTAAAAATAAAATAAAAATAAAATAAAATAATTAAATTAAACTAACTAAAAAATATTAAATTAAATTAAATTAAATTAAAATTAATAAATAAAAATAATTAAAAAAATTAATTTTTAATATAATAAAATAATAATAATAATAATAAAATAAAAAAAAATATTCTAAAAATTTTTAAACCATACATTAGGGTTACACTAATACATGCATGGTAGGAAATCACTTTTTCTGATTTAGTTGAACTTAATTGAATGGTTGATTCACATTAAACATAATAATCAAATGGCTAATATGAATCTAATAGTCCAAAAATTAGATAAAGTTGACCTTCTTGCTCAGAAAATAGATCAACTCCTAACCCTAGGTCAACAATCTCCTGCACAATTCACATCATCTTCTAATTATCAGGAGAATTATTCAATCTGTGCTAGTCCAACCCATCATGTAAGTGAATATCCTATGACTGCACAGTTTCCATATTTTATCCAAGAACAAGTTCAAGCTACTCAAGGATACTCCAAATTGATTAATGACCCATTTTCAAATTCATATAATTCAGATTGGAGTAACTTTAATTTTTCTTGGACATCCCAACAGACTCAGGCTCAGACCCAAATTTCACTTGAGCAAAATTATCAAAATTATGCCTATAATAATGGTCAGCCTAGTCAGTTTAACCAGCCATCATATTATAATCAGCCTTCATACCCACCTCCTCAACAGACCAATCTAGCTGATGATAGATTTAACCAACTTCAACAATTAATTCTAACTCAACAGCAATCTATCGCCAGACTAGAAGCTCAAATAGGATAATTAGTTGAGTCTAACATGAGGAGAGAACTAGATCAACTACCGAACCTACCAATTTCAAACAACCCACCTTAATGACCACCAACCACCTGGATTAAATTATCAATCTAATGTTTCATCTAAGAATCTCCAATTTGAGAATACCAAAGTAATTCCTGAACTTAAAAGCTATAGGATTCTTATGGACCCATACCAAGACCAGGTGAGAGAGGCTAGTACTGATGCTAGCCAAAATAAAAATTTAGAGGAACTGGTTAGTACTGAGACTAACCACATAGAAGAACCCAAGCCAGGAATTAGTACTGATGCTAGTTCCAGTTTAAATGAGATAGAAATAAGGGAAAAGAGAATAGATGATTTACCCGAGACTTATAAACCTAATGTCCTATTCCCTTCAACCCTAGAAGCTGGTTCTTCTTATAAAAATCAAAAGGCATGTAATGAAATGTCAATGGAGTTGTTTAAGCAGGATCACATTAATTTACCTCCAGAATTAAAACCGCCTTTAGTCACCATTCCAGCACCCATTGAATCAAACTTAACTCCTAAAACTCCATTCATGAGCATTTTAGAAGAACAAATAGGAGTAATTCTTAATAAACATGGGTCTGAGAATGGAATCATAAAATATATCCCAAAAATTAACAAGTGAATATATCAATAATGGGATTAAAAATCAAAATCAACTTTCTGAGATTGGCAATCCAAAACCATTGGAATTTGTCAATCCAATATTCGACACAGGATAGTGAGCTACATTGTGTCTGGCTGAAGACGGTAAACTTAGCGCTTGTTGGGAGGCAACCCAATATTTAGTTTTTATCTAATTTATTTTTTTAGTTTATTTTTTTTAGGATAATTTGAATAAGTTGGAGGGAGAGCTCAAATTTTCAAAGGCATGTGCTGGACCAAAAAAAAATAAATAAATATATATATATATACTGAGTTAGGTGTATTCTTCCATGTTTTTTTTATTACATCCTTTATTTTTTCTTCTCCATTGAGGACAATGTCGATTAAGTTGGGGGGAGAGAAAAATAAAAAATTTTTTAAAATTTTAAGTCCTCGAAAAAGTTAGTATTTAGTATTTAGATACTTGATTATGCTTAAGAATCGAATTAAACTAAGCATTTTTAAAAAGAAAATTGATGCACAGATTAGAGAATCTATGAGATATTGAGGAATCAAGTATTAAGAAAATTCAATAAAGAGTTAAGTCTAGAACATAAAAATTTTTTTTCTTGGAGCATTTCTAATTATTTCTACTAGCATCAAAGAAAAGTCTACTTTTTATAGGCTTGTGTAGGGTAACTATACGTTTCTTCATATAAAAATTTATTTTAATAAAATAGTTTCCAAGTACTTCTCACTGAGTAACCGGGCCTCTTTGCCTAAGCAAGCATTGAGTTTCGCATCAAAAGGTGGGAAGGGCAAAGAAGCTCGTTGTAAAGCTAGTCTTAACTCGTAGCCTATTTGATTCGAGCTAGTAAGCCCGAGGGGTATTCTATACCTAGTGCCCTAAAGCCAACTGGTTTGGGAGTCATTGGCCCAAGACTCGCTACATGGATCAAATAGAAAGCTTAAGGAGTTAAGACACTCAATAGTGGTACAACGTTAAAAAAAAAAAAAAAAAAAAAAAAAAAAAAAGAAACATTGGTTTCCCACCGAGTAACCGGGTCCCGTTGCCTAAGTAAGCAATGATATTCGCATCAAAAAGTGGGCAATGTGAAAATAAAAATTAATAAATGAAGGATGGAAGTAGCAATACACCTGCCTATATGAAAGTTTAGACAAATCAGAGATAAAAGTGGAATAATTTAGAAAAAGTTCTGAAAAATTTAATGTTCTTTACTTAATTTTTCTATTGATAAGTATTAATACCCCAATGATATATCTCATTTAAGCTCTACTGAATATCAATGGCCATTTTGAAAATTGCTTAGGTAAAATTCGAAACTCTAAAGTTAAAAGGTATTTAAAACTAAATTCTTTCTTTACTCGAGGACGAGCAAAGCTTAAGTTGGGGGGTGTGATAAGTATAATAAATTCATCAATAAAAGTATTAATTTATCAATTAATTAATATTAATTTTTAAGAATTAATAATCAATTTATATATAATTTTTGAAAAATTCATATTTTTATTAATTAAAAAATTAATTAAAAAATAATAAAAAATAATAAAAATTAAAAAATAAAATTTTATTATCAATAGAAAGAGCTCATTTTTTTGATCACAACGAAATAAATTTCAAGTAAAACGGAGCTAAAATGGAAAAGATATGAATTTTGAAAGATATAAAATAAATAAAAATTAAATAAAAAAAAGAAAATGGCTCAGCCGGCTCCGTAAGCCGAGCCACCAAGCCAAGCCAAGCCATCAAGCCGACTCAGCCGTTGAAGCCATCAGCCGGTCCACGATCTAGGCGTGGACCGCCAGCTCAGCAAATTCCGGCGAATCAGAGATTGCCACGTGGTGGACCTAGACCCCTTAAGGGTCTACAGAAATTTATCGCGGCTCACAAGGGTAATTTAGTCTTTTTGTCCGACAACAGCGGCGCTGATTGGTTGCGGTGTGCGGTGCGGCCGGTCCACGCGGTCCATGGGAACAGTTATTGCGCGATCGGACGGATGTGGTTGTTTGCGGTCAGGATCGGACGGCTGTGGTTGCTTCCGAATTTTATTCAGATACAAACATCACGCGGATCACCATCGGATGGCAGCGCTCGATCCAGGCGATGATCCGACGGTCCAGAATGCTGCCGGCGGTGATCAAGACTCCCGAAGCGCGATTTGCGGCCAGATTTCCTCGATCAAGCGCGATCCAACGGCCAGAATTTAATCCGACCCGATCTGAGCTTATCTGCATCCGATTTTGATGATTTTTGGACCGTTGGATTTCTGTTGAATGGCTGGATTTTATCAGATTTATCAGAGTCATATCAGAGCTATTTTGATTCAAATTTTATCCAAATTTCTTTGTATTTTTATGATTACAAAGGCTATTAGTCCCATATTGCCTTTAGAAAAAATATCCAGCCCTCCTAGCTCTATAAAAAGGACCCCAGGCCATCAAAAATTGATATCTCCGATCAAGGTGAAGCTTTGGTACAGGGCGAAGCCAGGCTATGGGTTAAAGGCTGCTTCGAAGCAACGGGTGCCGAGAAGAAGAGCCGAGCTTCTACACCATCTTTCTGCCAATGCCGATCCAAGATCAGAGATCAGGCTATTTTATTTTATTATCTTTTCTTTTTAAATTTTATGTATTTAAATTCTAAAATTTTAATTAATAAAAATTTTATTTTTGCATTTTAATTTCTTGCTTTTTATTTTTATTGTAATTTAATTTCTGCACTTTAAATTATTGCTTTGCAAGTAGATGCTAAGATCTAACTAGTAGATCTTAGTACCAAGTTTAAATTTCTACACTTTTTCATTTTCACTTTTCCGACTTCGCTTTTGATCCTAAAACTCCTTTTCTTCTTTTTTTTTTAAAAATCAAAGATTTCAAATCTAAAAACACTACATTCCCTATGGATTCGACCCGACTCACTACTATCTACGCATTTTCAATGATTTTAAGAAGTCGGATTAAACTGATAAACACGATGTCTTAACGACAGCATCGCATTCCTATCACTAACGAACATCTTTTGCTCTTCAGTAAGGTAAAAGTAATATCCCCTAGTTTTCTTGGGATACCCTATAAACAAATTCTTTTCGGACCTTGGTCCAAGCTTTTCTGGTTGTAAACATTTTACATAAGTCGGACATCCTCAAACCCTAAGGTTAGCGAATGTTGGCTTACGATCAGTCCATATCTCATATAGAGTCTTTACAATAGACTTGCTCAAAACATTATTCAAAATAAAACAAGCAATCTCAAGTGCATATCCCTAGAATGAAATTGGCATACTCGTAAACCCCATCATGGACCGAACCATATCCAACAAGGTTCGATTCCTCCTTTCGGATACAACATTATGTTATGGTATTCCAAGAAGGGTCCATTATGAGAGAATGCCATTCTCTCCTAGATATGTTAGAAACTTGTTGGAAAGATATTCACCTTCTCAATCAGATCAAAGAGTTTTAATACTCTTTCTAAGTTATTTTTCTACCTCATTTCGATATCGTTTGAACATTTCAAATGATTCAGATTTACTTTTCATAAGATAGACATATCCATACCTAGATAGATCATCAGTAAATATAATAAAATAGTAGAACCCATCTCTAGCACATGTGCTCATAGATCCACATATATTAGTATGTACTAGATATAGAAGATCAGTATCCCATTCATCCTTTCCAGTAAAAGATGATTTGGTCATCTTACCAAGAAGATAGGACTCATAAGTATTCAATGATTCACAATTATCAATGTCAAGGATATGCTCTTTGACTAACCTATTAATCCTATTCTTGTTTATATGATTGAGCCTACAATGCCAAGGATAGACATCAGAGATATAATCTAATTTTGGATGTTTATTAGACATGTACATTATACTAATAGGCTGTAATAAAATATAAATGCCATTTCTTAATTGTCCTTGCATTACTATAATACCATTCATAATGATATCACAATAATTTTCTTTTATTGACAAACAATAATCATCCTGGGTCAAAAGTTCAACAGATATTATGTTCATCATAAAAGATAGATAATAGTGACAATCACTTAAAACAACATTATTATTTTTGAAAAATAGCTCAAGAGTTTCCAATGCTAGGACTAGAACTTTACTTTCATCCCCAATATTAAGAAATCTATCATCATTCTCAAACTTTCTATCAATTTGAAGTCCATATAATGAATTGTATATATGAATTGGATTACCGGTATCTAATACCCAGGTAGATGTATCAAATATGGAGAAATTACAAGGTGTTGTCATATAACAGTCTTGATCAGCAATTACTCGCTGAGTTCTCCTATTCAGCTTATTTGGATCAACAGAATAATTCCTCTTCAGGTTTGCCTGATTAGGGTCAACACTAGACTCCTCATTTTTAGATCCTAAATGCTTGTCACTATCCAATAGTGAATGGAGCGGACTTATACTAGCCATTCTATTTATTTGAAAGAAAAACATGAAACCTTATTAGTACTTGAATTAGTTAATCCTAAAGACTTGGACTTTAATCTAAAGATCCTCCCACTATGATCCTCCCACTATTCTTAAATGAATTGGTAGCCTCTACATCTAATTTAAGAAATTACACTAATTTCTTAGTGAGTACTAGAATTCACATAGAATACAAATGGGCTCGAGGAAAGCTTTGGCCAATCCGTGTGCATCTATAGGTAGGTTCACAATCAATTATTTCTTCAAATAATTTTTAATAATTTAGATTTTGCCCCAGAAGCCAATTCAGTAGGCTTTGGCCTACACTGAAAAGGTCTGATTAGGTCCAACCATTAACATGATCGACTTCGATGCATCAAGCGAACAAAACTAGGTCCGAGGAAAGCTCTAGCTAACCTGATCACCATTCAGAGAGTGCGACCTAATCATCATATGATGGACAATAATTCTAATACCAGATGAACACCAGGCGTAAGGTACCTCCAATATCCATCTAGAAAATTAGAGTCATTATTATTCACCTTAATGAGAGGCTATGACTTGGTTATCCCCATAACTTAGTCATTTTAAGAATCTAATAATTTAGAAGATGTAATTTACTTATGATTTGAGATAGAAAGAACACAGACCATATTTCTCCCACTGACTTCACAAAGTCAAATCCTCCCACTGACTTTACCAAGTCAATTGATGAGGACTAGGATCAATTTTGGTCCATGGTTACCTAATTCAATCTTATTGAATTAAAATCAGTCAAACTGATTCCTAGTGACATGGGTCAGCTCAAATCACGAGGTGATCTAATCAAATTTTAGGTGACTATGTTGGCCAGATAAGTGAGATTAGTGAAAGAAATATGCCATTAACTCATCAAAGATTAAATCAGTATGAGTAGCTTTCAATTAAAAACCACTGGTCTAAATTGTCAGACTTATCTTAGACACCAATTGGTTAATTAGATTTAATCAGATCAACCTTATAATTATGGACTAAACCACTTAGCCATGAATGAAGTCCATCTTGGTCTCGTTAAAGACATGAACTCATTCAACTAGAACTATTGAAGTTGAGTCTAGAGTGTCCTTGACCTAATCTAAGTCAACACTTGGTTAGATTTGATCAATTACTCTATCTATTCTTTAACTAACCTTAGGTCTAACCCAATAATCGACCTAATTCATCTAATCCTTTAACCTACAAAATTATGAATTTATCTTAGGATCTTTAATCCATAATTCTAGACCCTACTAGATAACACTTAATTCTTTTAATTAAGTTTTGGGCTGATGGATTGGGATTCGGCATTTCAAAAATAATTTTTAGTTTTTGAAAGATTCTTTACAACCTAGCATTGTTTCACTAAATAGGTCGACTCACTTTAAAAATGGGTAGGCTTATTTCATAAACAAGCACTAGTTGTAGGTTTGTTCAATCAAAAATAGCCATCAAATAGCTTCAGCTAACTTTTCAATCGAGCTGGCTCAAATCCCATCCAAGCTGGCCTGAGTAGAGGCCGAGGTTAGCTGGGCTCCTGAGACAGCCAGCTCAAGTAGAAGAAACTAGAAACCTAATATTTTGTCGAGCTAGCTCGAATCCCATTCAAGCCGGCCCGATCATAAGTCGAGTTAGCTAGATTTCTAAGATAGCAGCTCGAGCAAAAGTCCAGAAGGCTGACTTTCAGTCAAGCTGGCTCAAATCCAATCCCGACCGACTCAAGTAAAAATTGAGCCAGCTCGGTCTTGATCGAGCCAGCTAGAGCAGCAGTCCAAAGACCATTTTAGGCTAGCATGTTGGTCGAGCTGGCTTGATTCCTAAGACAGTCGGCTCGACCAGCGAATAGAACCCTCACAAGATCCTGTTCAAGTTTAATCTAAACCTATGTACATTATATAAAAAAATTATGAAATATTTAGATCTAATCTAAACACTAATTCATGATGAAATTTAGATTAAAACCAATTCAAAACATATCATAAAAATTTATTAGATCATATCTAAAATTTTATAATCAATGTTATAGATTGTAATGCATCAGGATAACTTCTTCACTATAAGGGATAAACCTTACAGCAGGACAACCTACAGTCCATGTGATCATTATGTTATATATTAAATCTTTCTAATTTATATAAAAATATGTCAAGCAACCTGTTGCTCTGATACCATCTGAAAAAAGCTAGCAGGGTTCTAAGCATACTTCTTGAAACTTTTTAAAAATATATAGCAGTAGAAATAAAATTAATCTATATTAATTTTATGCATACTATGATCTAATCATAAAACCCTACTCAGGATCTTTGACATGTTAATATGCATTAAAAAAATAAAATATAATCAATTAGCAAATTGCATTTGGTGATCAATCTATGTTCAGAGCATAGTACCTGTGTGCGGGTAGATGATCATCGTAATCTGGATCCATCAAAAAATTGCTCTCGTATCATGTTATAGCCGCACATGTGTCTGACCTCTATGGTGAGTTTACATAAAGCTCCTGATCCTAATCAGGCCCTCCAGAGTACTAGCTTCTCTCTGGAGCCTTCGACAGCCAACCTTCATCGATCCAATCGATGAACCGCTCCTGATCTTTCGGACGCTCCGAAAATTAGAAGATGCAATGGAGGAAGACAAGATAGTGATGAAAGTCAGTGGAGATCTAGCACTCAAACTCTCCTCCCAAATCTAGAGTCCCTACTCTAGGATTCAGTGCTCATCCATTAGAACTTTGATCCCTTTCTCTCTATGGAAAAAACCTCACACCTTGAAGGTAGCGCCCTTCTTTGATTTTTGTCTCATAAAAATTCTTCAATACCTCATGCTCCCCCATGCACTACCTAGGCTTCTCTCTCATGCACATCTAGAAAAATTCCATTTTTAATAGGCATCTATGCATGGGAGGATAAGGATATGTTTGGTTGAACTTGTTTCAACCAATCTCTTGAATTCAAAATTCAAGAGGACTCCTAATCCATTTCAGCACAAATTCTAAGAGGTTGACACATAGAAGGACTCTCCTTCTGCACGCCCATACCTAGAATGCACAAAAATGTGTGAGAGAAAGAGAGCTTTGGGCATGAAGATGAGGATGAGAGGGAGTTGGGAAGTTTTAATCAAACTAACCAACACAAGTTGAATTCAAAATTCAACTTGCTCTCAATCTAATGTGATCCAATGCTTAGACCCAATCAAAGGTAGATAAGAGAAGGTGCACAACTTCCTTCTGGCATGGAGAAATCCCATGCATATTTCCAATGTCCGTGGAGAAAAAGAATGGGTCAAAGGTTAATAATGCAGGGAGATAGGAATTCAAACTAGCTTGGAATTCGATCAAATTGGTTTCATCTAAATCAATTTATCTTGACCAATTAAAATTAGGATAAACCTAATCATATTAAGTTTTAATCTAACTTAATTACTTCCTAATCAAATAAAAAATTAATCAAGTCCAACTCCTGATCAAATCAGGGTCCATCTTCCTAAGCAATTAGATCATCACATGATCTGATCAGATCAAACTTAATTGAATCAAATTTAATTAGACTTGATCAATTCCTCATTGCTCAATCAAATTGAGCTAATTAGCAATCTAATTGCTAACTAATCTTCTAATAAATATCTGAGTTTCAATCCAGTGGGACTCTCGATCAGCCATCAGATCAGGTAGGAACTCCTATTGTATGTGACCCTATAGATTTGAATCCTAAGTCGGTAGCACAGGAACTAATTTTTCATACCATCGATGTGACCTTCTAGCAATGATACCCAATATCTAGATAGATCAAAAATCATAGTGCAATATCGACGAACCTATGGCATATGGTTACCGTATAATTTATCTCCTTAACCATGATGCTTATAGGATGATCTAGGGTTAACCATCAATCCTAAAAATTCATCCACATTGTATTTCAAAATTTAGCATCCATCATATAGACTACCCCAGTTGAGAATTTGCTAAATTAAAATACAGCGATGCACTTGCTCCAACACTTGAAGGGATTAATTTCATGTTGACTCATGCACCGACAAGCTAAGTACTTGATTGCACCCAGTAGCCTTTCATCATTAAATTAAAAATTTAGATAGTCCTATACCTAAGTACAGTGAGTTGCTTGCAAGTCTCCATGGTGATCTTAGGTCTAAGGGACACATATACCCATATCCTTCACGAGCAATCTTGGCAGAAGAGAGCTCCACAGTTGGATCACAATCAATGAAATGTATCCCTATATTTCACTTGCATGCCATAACAGCATCACCATGCTTCTTGGTTAAGAGGGCAACCAATACTTATCGCACACAATGACCTACTCTTGATTGACGTTGTCATCCTAGCTAACAACGAATCATTTGGTCATGATCAGTTTAAGGACTAAACGATTAATCTTTCTTTGTCAAGTCTAAATAGTCCTAAAGACTTCATCACAGAGAGTTCATTACAGAAAGATACACAAAGTGATAAAATTATCAGAATAATAATTTTATTTAGTTAAAATTTAAGTACAAATCATATTTAGCTCAACCATCTGTAACCTAAATGATTGGCTTTAGGATACATTTTCCAACATTCACATTATATTTCAAAATATCAAATCAATATCATGGACTATCTTGGTCAAGATTTTGCTAAATTAAAATACAATGATGCATTATCTCCAAACTCTTTGGAGTGGTCAATCCTATCTTGATCACTCACCGACTTCATATGTACTTGACTATGCCCAAAAATCTTCTATCATTAAATTAAAAATTTAGATAGTTCGGCACTAAAGCATAGTGAGTTACTTATAAGCCACCATGGCAATCTTAGGTTCAAGGGATACTTATACCCATATCCTATCAAAGTAATTCTTGATAATAGAGTGCTCTAGAGTTGGTTACGTAAAGTGATGATGTACCCTTATATCTCATCTGTATGTCATACAAGTATCTCCATACTCTTTGGTTAAAAGGACAATCAATCTATATGACACACAATGATCTATACTTGATAAACATTGTCATCCTGATTAACAACGTATCATTTGATCATGAATAGTTTTAAAAATTAATTAATAAATCCTCTCTTTATTGAATCTAAATAGTCCTAAAGACTTCATCAGAACACAAGAGTTCATTAGAAGATGTAGACTTATGATGAAATTACTAGAATAAATATTTTATTCATTAATAATTTATTTATATTTATAAAATAGCAACCATCAATAGACTGATGATTGAATTTGGAACATATTTTTCAATAACTCTCACTTATCCTAAAGCCACTCGATATAGTATCTAATATCCATCTTCGACTTGTGGTTATCGAACTCCTTTACCACCAAGGCTTTAGTAAGGAGGTCGATCAGGTTCTTCTTTTCATCGATCTTCTGAAAGTCGACATTACCTTAATCCATGATCTTTCAGATCAGGTGGTAGCAGCATCGTATGTTCTTCATCTGTTGGTGTGCCTTTGGTTTCTTCACCTGAGCAATTGCTCCAGTGCTGTCACAGTAGAGCAAGATTGGATCATCCAGAGAGGGTGCTACTCTAAGCTCGGTGATGAATTTTTTCAACCACATAGCTTCCTTCATAGCATCCGATGTTATAACGTACTCCACCTTGCATATAGAGTCTGCTACAGTATGCTACTTGAAACTCTTTCAGTAGATTACTTGACCATTTAGGATAAAGATATAACCCAACACACTCTTGCTGTCATCATGGTCAGATTGAAAACTGGAGTCTATAAATTCTATAAGTTTTAGATCTGACTCATCATAAATTAGCCACTGGTTCTTAGTATTTCTCAAATACTTAAGGATGATTTCCATCATTTTTCAGTAGTTCTCTGCTGGATCAAATTGATATCTACTCACTACTCCTAGTGAGTATGCCACATCTGATCTCGTACATGTCATAGCGTATATAATAGATCCACTATCGAAGCATATGGGATTCTACTCATATGCTCTCTCTCTTAAGGAGTTATTGAATAATTCTTTTTAGAGAGAGTAATTTCATGGTCTATCAGAAGATAGCCTTTCTTAAAATTTTTCATATTGATCCTCTTCAGCATAGTATCTATGTACGTGGATTGGGATAACCCAAGCATCCTCTTTGATCTATCTCTATAAATCTTTATTTATAGATAGAAGAAATAAAATATTTCTTTATCTGCCTAGGTGGTTCTTCATTATTTTCAGCCATTTGATTTTTAGGTTTTATATGAATTAGTCATTCAATTTTATGATTTGATTTAACTAGGTCAGGTAATAGTGATCTTCTACCATGCATGTACTAGTGCAATCCTAATATGTTATTTAAATTTTTTTTATAAATTTTTTTTATTATTTTTTTATTATTTTAGGGAGAAGAAAAGAGAAGAGAAAGAGGAGAGTTCTAAAGAAGAGTCCTAAGAAGTCTTGAATCTAAAGATGATAGAGAAGAATTAATTATATTTATGTTTAATGTTAATTAGCAAACAAATTAGACAAACAATTCCGACTAAGGGTTGTTCTAGATCTAGATAGTTCTTAACTGCCAAGGTCACCTTCAAGCCCTCCAAGTAGAGAATTAGTCAATTAACTGATTAGATAAGTGTAAGATCGGTGGAAGTTCCTCCGTTGCTTGTCTTAGATACTAATTATGCTTAGTCAGGTAAGCTAACGGAACCAATTATAAACCACCTTTCTTTGAGATGTGACCTCCGAACCATTTTTCTTAGACATCAGTTAAGTTGACTAACCCTAACCTGATCCAACTCTTAGGATTTCTTATCTTATTGAGCTCGAGTTCCTATGGTCGATGTCTAATTGATTTTAATTTAGAGGCTTAGCTCAATGATGATGTTGATTGGTTGTTTGTGGGCCAAGAAAAGATGATCAAATCTCCATCTTATCTTGATTAATTGGGTTATGCTCTTAATTTGATTTAATATGAATATGCATAAAAAGTTTTTCAAGCAAGGGGTTCAATGCAATTTAAACTAGATGCATGCAACTAATTGAATTTTAAAAAGCTTACCTTATCTCCAGCAATTACTAAAAAAAATAAAATAAAAATAAAATTAATATGATGCATGCTCTAAGCAATTAGGATTTCTACTCCTATCATGAGATTTTTAATTAGATTTAAGTGGATAATTTTTAACTAATTTAAAAATAAAGTAAATAGTAATAAAAAAATTTAGAGTTTAGGATTGATCTCACCAAATAGGATTGAAGGCTTCCTCCTTACCCTAATCTTTTTTTTCCTTTATTTTCTTCTTTTCTTTTCTTATATATAAAATAAATAAGAAAAGTTAGTAAATAGTAATAAAAAGAAAAATCAAAGAGATCAAAAATTTTAATTTTTATGCCTTTCCAATAACAATGCCAAAAACTTGATAGATCGCGATGTCATCATTAAAATATCATAATTATTAGTTTAATTCTGACTTCTTTTTAAAATAAATTAAAGTGAGTAGATAATAGCGAGTCGGGTCGAATCCATAAGAAGGTAGTGATTTTATTTTAAATCTTTGATTTTTTAGAAAAAAAAGAGTTTAAAATTAAAATTTAAGTTAGAAAATAAAGTTGTAGAATTTAAATGATGTAGAAGAATTAAACTTTGGTACTAAGATCTACTATTTAGATCTTAACATCTACTTGCAAAGAAATTAAAAAATAATTAAAATAAAGTAGTAAAATTTAAAGAGCAAGAAATTAAAAAATAAAAATTAAAAGAGCAACAAATTAAATTTTATATTAAAACTTAGAATTCAAATACAATAATTAAAAAAAAGAAAAAGATATAAAAACTAAAAAAACTCTTAATCTTCAGATCAACAGCAGCATGAAGATGGCGTAGAAGTCTGGCTCTTCTTCTCGGTGCCATCTACCTCGAAGCAACCTTTAACCAAAGCCTAACTTTCACTCTTTACCATAGTTTCTCTTAGATCAGATGTCTTAACTCTGGGATCCTAGGATCTCTAAATAGGTGTTGGAAGGTTGGAGACTGTTCTACTAGGCAATGTGGGGCTAAAGCTTCGTATAGATCCTTATTCATGAAGAAAGTCGAGTAAAATTGGGCTTAAAACTCTACTTGGATGAATTCTGGTGAGTCCCGTAAGTTCTGGCCATCAGATCTTGATCAAACGGTCCCAAAACCTTCAAAAACCATGTATAATAAGCCCAAATCCAGTTGGAATTAATGTGGACTGTTGGATCATGCTTAATGGATGATTTTTAGTCATTGGATCATCGCTGGTTTCCTTAATCATCATTGAGAGCTTCTAGGGCTGTTGGATCATTGCCTAGCATGAGCGCTATCGTTAGATGAAGATCCGACATTGATCGGCTTTGAATCAGAGTCGGAAAAGACATGGACAATCTGATCTTGATCGAAATCCACCGTAGCCATCTGATGGAGCAATAACTATTCCCATGGACCACGTGGACCGACCGCACCATGGACCTCAACCAATTACCACGGACCTTGGCCTGTGAAATTATGAAACTGCCCCTATAGGCCACGATGAATTTTCTATAAATCCCTAAAGGATCTTGGTCCACCACGTGGCATTCTCTGATTGGTTGTCTGGTGTTGAGGTAGTGCATGGTCTATTATAGATGACGTAGTCTGTTGATATCATGATGATGTTAGCATTGAAGGGGAATTGGGCTGGCGGGCTGGCTATGCACGTGGGCTTTGGGCTTGGCGGGCCGATTCTCTGGCTGGGTTGGCTTGCTGGCACACCGGCTAGGCTGGGATGCACCGACTTCTATGGCTGGGCTGAGCACGCCAGCTGAGCCGGCTGAGCCGATTCAATTTTTTATTTTATTTATTATTATTATTATTATTATTATTTATTTATTTGAAAATTCATATTGGATTCATTTTAACTTCAATTTGCTCCAAATTTATTTCATTATGACTAAAAAAATGAGTTCTTTTTATTGATAAACTTATTTATTATATTAGATTAATAAAATATTAATTTTTAAAAATAACTATAAATTAATTAATAAATTAGTATTTTTATTAATAAATTTATGATACTTACACCCTCTAACTTATTCATTGCTAGTCCCTTAGCAATGCAATATTAGTCTTCATTAATTACCATGTTTCATTAAGATCTTCCTTCATAAAAATAGTTTTAGGATTGAAGATCAAAAGTTTAATTAGTATCACTAACTAAGTATTGAGTTTTAGAAGCAAATTTCATGATCAGGTTAGTTAGAAACTTCTTTAGAATTCATCTAAAGATCTTCAGTACTTATATTTGTGAAATCTAACTTAGTATTTGGATATTAATTTAAAGGATAAATGTATCTTCTATTATCACCTATTTTGGTTAATTTTCTATACACCCCTAAGATAAGTGCATGAATTAAGGTAGCTTTCATACTGGCCCCCCCTTTTTTTTTCTTTTTTTTAGCGTGCTGAGCATCTTGGCCTTCCCTCCACCGTTTGACATGAACCTTCACACTTGACTTAGGTGCAGAGATTCAGTTACTAGGCTTAGGGCAATTCACATATACTCTATTTTTTTTGCACTTTTTATTTTAGGCAAGTAGCTCTTTCCTTAAATTTAAGTTTCTTTAATTAGGGTATATATTAATCATCAATTTTTAGTGATAATTGAATCCTCAGTTGACCTTATAATCAATACTTACTTTACCTCGTTAGTGTGCATGTGCAATTTGAAGTGCTGATAGCCTTTAAATTACCTAAGTAGGCTACTAAAAGTTTGACCAACTAATCTACTTCTTGACTCGTTATAGTCATTAGTAAATACTTTCTAACTTTATTACATTTTCTAGTCTATTTTGCTCAAGATTTTTTTTTTCTAAAACATGATTTATTCAAAATAACTCTTTTTTTTAAATTTATTTTTTAAAAAATTTCAAAGCTTTTACTATTATTATTTATTATGTTTTTATTTTATACATATTTTTAATAATAATTTTTATATTTATATTTGTTATTATTATTATTTTTAAATTATTTTTAAATTTTATTTTTCCTACCTCCCAACATAATCAATATTATCCTTAATGTAGAAAGAAAAATGGAAGGATGCAATTTTTATTATTTGTCCAACATGGGCCTTGAAGCTTTGATTCTCCTCTAGTTTAGCTATCTATCTAAAAAAAAATAAACTAAAAAAATAAATTAGATATAAGAAATATTGGGTTGCCTTCCAACAAGCGCTAAGTTTATTGTCTTTAGACAGACACCATGAAGCTCAATTCATTATGGATCTGTTAATATTGTTTGGTCAATGATTCGATTTAATGATATCCCTTCAATATATGGTTTATGCCTTTGACCATTTACCTTAAAGAAATTTTTAGATCTAGGATCGTAGAGTTTAATTACACAATGTGGAACATTTGATTGACTATATGAGGTCCATCCCATCTAGATTTTAACTTTCTTAGAAATAATCGAAGCCTTGAGTTAAATAACTAAACTTTTTGCTTTGGCTCAAAGATTTTTCTTAAAATGTGTTTATCATGAGAAGCTTTCATTTTTTCTTTATAAATTTTTGAATTTTCATAAGCTTCTCGCCTTAATTCATCTAATTCACTCAATTGTAACATCTGGTTAGAACCAGCTTGATTTAGGTTAAAATTTAATTGCTTTATTGCCCAATATGCTTTATGTTCATATTCTACCAGAAGGTGACATGCTTTTTTATAGATCAATCTATAGGAAGACATTCCAATAGGGGTTTTATAAGCTATCCTATAGGACCATAATGCATCATCTAATCGATCTGACCAATCTTTTTGATCAGATCTAATAATCTTTTGTAAGATATTCTTAATCTCCCTATTAGATACTTCTACTTGGCCACTTATTTGCAGATGGTATGGTGTAGCTATCTTATGTGTCACTCCATACTTTTGTAGTAGCATTCAAAACTAGTAGTTTGTGAAGTGGGTACCTTCATCACTAATGATAGTACATGAAAATTTGAATCTAGAAAAGATATTTTTTTGAACAAATTTTAAGACTACTTTATGATCATTGGTTCATATTGCCATTGCTTCAATCCATTTAGAAACATAATCGATAGCCACCAAAATATATTCAAAACCATTAGAGGGTGGAAAAGGTCCCATAAAATCAATTTTCCAAACATCAAAAATTTCAACTATCAAGATAGGGTTCAAAGGCATCATGTCTTTCTTTGAAATGTTTCCTAAGGCTTGACACTTAAGACATTCTTGACTAAAAATATCAGCATCTTTAAATAATGTAGGCTAGTAAAATCCACTTTGCAATACTTTGGTCATAGTTTTTCTTTCAAAAAAATATCCTTCGCAAGTAAGAGTATGACAGAATTGTAAGATACTCAATTATTTAGACTCAAAAACACATCTACGAATGATCTGGTCGGCATAAATTCTAAAAAGTTTAGTATCTTTCCAAAAATAGTATTTAATTTGAGCAAAAAATTGATCCTTTTCACTGTTAGACCAGCCATCAGAAATTTGTCCTGTTACTAAGTAATCAATAATATCTACAAACCAAGGAGCCTTTGCATGTGAAACTACTAACAATTGCTCATCTGAAAAAGATTCTATGATTGATGTAGGTTCAATATCTTTGATAAAGATCCTAGATAGATGGTCTGCTGCAACATTTTTAGATCCTTTCGTATCTTGAATTTCTATATCAAATTCTTGTAGCAATAAAATTCATCTAATCAATCATGGTTTAGTAGCTTTCTTTGAGAGTAGGTATCTTATAGCTGAATGATCTGAATATACCATGATTTTTGATCCTAACAGATATGATCTAAACTTTTCTAAGGCAAACACTACCGCTAGTAACTCTTTTTCAGTTATAGTATAATTCATTTATGCTTCATTTAGAGTTTTACTAGCATAATAGATTACTAAAAGATATTTGTTTATCCTTTGGCCCAGGATAGCTCCTATAGTAAAGTCTAAAGCATCACACATGATTTCAAAAGGTAGTGACCAGTTTGGAGGTTGAATGATTAGGGCTTTGATCAAAGCTTCTGTCAAGAATTCATAGGCTTTAAGACACTCTTCATCAAAGTTAAAAGGGACATCCTTAGCTAGTAGATTACATAGAGTCGAGAAATATTAGAAAAGTCTTTAATGAAGTGACGATAGAATCCTACATGGCCAAGAAAGGATCGAATTTATTTGATAGAAGTGGATGGAGGTAGTTTAGAAATTAAGTCAACTTTTACTTTTTCAACCTCTATCCCTCTCTTAGATACTATATGTCCTAACGCAATCCCTTCTTGAGCTATAAAGTGGCTCTTTTTCCAGCTTAAAACTAAATTAGCCTCAATACATCGTTGTAATATTCTCTTCAAATTGTTGAGGCAACTCTTAAAAAATTTCCAAAGATTGAAAAATTATCCATGAATATTTTCAAAAAATCTCTCATGCACCTTTGAAAGGTCGTAGGTGCATTACACAATCCAAAAGGCATTCTATGGAAAGCAAAAGTTCCATAGGAATATATGAAGGTGGTCTTTTCCTGATCTCCTGGATAGATTGCTATCTGGTTATATCCTGAGTATCCATCTAGAAAACAAAAATACTGTTAGCCAGCTAGTCTCTCCAAGATTTGGTCAATAAAGGATAATGGGAAGTTGTCTTTTCGGATGGCTGTATTCAGTTTTCTATAGTCTATACAGACATGCCACCCAGTCGAAAGTCATGTTGGTACTAGATCCTCATGTTCAGTGCAGACAACCATGAGTCTAGATTTTCTTAGAACAACTTGTGCTGGACTCACCCAATGGTTGTCAAAAATAGGATAAATAATACCAGCATCTAACCATTTAATTACCTCTTTCTTGATTACTTGCATATTAGGGTTAAGCCATCTTTGCATTTCTCGAGTTGGTTTGGCATTATCTTCAGTGTAAATGCGGTGCATACATATTGATGGACTAATGCCTTTTAAATCAGCAACGGCCCAACCTATGATTTTTTTATATGTTTTCAAAATATCTACTACTTGGTCTTCCTATTCAGGAGTTAGGTCAGAAGCAACGTTCACTGGAAGAATTTTTTTTGATCCTTAAAATACATACTTAAGTGATTTAGGCAAAGATTTTAGTTCAAGTTATGGTGAGGCCTGAATTGAAGGACGTAATGGTTCAATTTTTTGCTTAGATAAGGGCTCAATTTTCATTGACCAAGATAATGTATGTGATGGATGAGGTGAATCAAGTAGTACATTCACCTCCTGATCTGAGATTTCTTTGACAAGCTTATTTAGAAGATCATTCTTGAGTAAATCTAAGGAGCAATTAGATTCAACTATCTCATCTATCTGATCGATTACAAAGCAATCTTCCTCCTCTTGAGTGTGCTTAGAGACATTAAAAATATTTATTCTTACCTTTTGATCTCCAAAAAAAATATCCATGACTCTTGTCTTATAATTGATATTGGCATTAGCAGTAGCTAGGAATGGACAACCTAGAATTATGGAATTTTAGTTTAGCTCTTGGGATGGTTCCATATCAAGTATGAGGAAGTCTAGTAAAAAATAATATTTATCTACTCTAACTAAAACATCCTCAATTAAACCATATGGTATTTTTATAGATCTATCGACTAATTGCAAAATAACTGATATTGATTTAAGTTCTTCTATTTCAAATTTTTCATAAACTGAGGTTGGAAGTAGATTTATACTAGCTCTTAAGTCTAATAATGCTCGATTAGAGGTTATGCCTCCTATAACACATGAAATTAATGGAGCACCAGGATCTTTCATTTTCTGAGGTAATGGGTCTAACAGGACTGCACTTACATCCTCAGATAGTATAATTCTTTTAGTTCGTGACTCATGCTTTTGATTATAAAGTTCTTTGAGAAATTTAGCATAAGCTGGAACATGCTTAATTGCATCGAGGAAGGATAAATTAATATGCACTTGTTTAAATAGTTTCATTAACTCCTCGTTACGTGCTTCTTGCTTTTTATGGGAAGAGCCTGCTTCTAAGTCTTGAGGAAATGGGGCTTTGGATTTATATATCTTGGATAACTCATCTATTCTCCTCTTTTCTTTATCGATCTCATTAGAACTAGTATCAGTACTAGTTCTAGGCTCAGGTTCTTTTATGTGATTAGCTTCAGTACTAACCTCTTCTTTAGAATTTTCTTCTTGGCTAGCATCAGTACTAACCTCTATCACCTAGTCCTGGTATGGATCCTTAAGAATCCTATCACTTCAAAGTTCAGAAATTACTTTGACATTCTCTAATTGGGGATTCTTAGGTGGAATGATGGATTGCTGACTGAATCCAAGTGGTTGATGGACATTGGATGGATTATTTTTAGGATTGATAATCGGTTGGCTTGGTAACTGACCTAGTTCTCTTCTCATACTAGACTCAGCTAATTATCCTATTTGAGCTTCTAGCTTGGCGATGGATTATTGTTGATTCAGAATCGATTATTGTTGAGATAGGATTAACTGTTGCAGCTGGTTAAATCGATCGTCGGCTAGATTGATCTGTTGAAGAGGTGGGTATGAGGGCTGATTATAATGTGGTGGCTGGAAAGGTTGACTAGGCTGTGTTGTCCAGCAAGACAACCCAAGAGAAGGGGTGAATTGGATTTTTCAAAATTTAAGACAAGTTAAGTGCTATTTTCAAAAACTAGTGAAGTGATGGAATATGTTTTAGTTCTATGTAACTAAGTATGCAAAAATACATAAATGTAAATGCAATGAAATGAATGAAACAAAGCAATCACAAATACAAGAAAATTTATAGTAGTTCGGTGCTCCTTGCACCTACATCCACTCCCCAAGATCCACTTAAAAATTTCACTATAATCTCCCCAAGATTACAACCAAATAGTTTTCCAAGGCTCACTATAAAAAACCTAATTGGTTTTACACCGACTCACCAACCACAATCAATTTCCAAGCCAATCTTTGACTTACAATCTAATTTCTAGGCTTGGATGGGCCTTCTCTTAAGCTTCAAAACTCTATTGAAGCTAAGTTACAAGAAGAAGGAAAGTTGAACAATAAAAATGAACAAAAAGCTCCTTTGATGAGCAAGTAGGTCGATGAAGCTTTTGGAATCTTCTTTATTGAAGGCTTTTAAGCTTTTGAGCTTGTCTTCTTGCTGAATGGAATCTCTTGTTTGATATTTCTTAAAGATGGGAGTGGAATGCTCTCTTTTCAATGCTTTTTGGACTCTTTCTCTTCACTTTTTATTCCTCTTAATGATTGAATAGTCATATCACTTTCTCCAGGTGTTTTGTAGCTTATTTCCTACATTTGGTAGGCTAGAGAAGGCCATTTGACTATTAAAGAAGTGAAAATAGTTGTTTGAACCATTTCTGCATAGTTCTGAGCATTCTACAGAAACTAGCCATTAGTCGACTTGAGCCTTAGCTCGAGACATTTTACTCTGCTCATTTTTCTACTCAAGATCTTTTACTCTGCTCGTTCCTCTACTCGAGGGCTGAGGCATGAAAATCATATTCTCTATATTTTACTGAGACCTCGACTCATGGATCTCGAGTTCACTCGAGCCTCCGCTCAAGACTATTTTAATTTTTGTCCCAAAAATCATGTCCTCTATATTTTTTCTATGACTTCGACTCGTGAACCTTGAGTCGACTCGAGCTTTCGCTCAAGACCCTCCAAACTTCATCCTAAAAATTCTATTCTCTATATTTTTCTATGACTTCAGCTCGAGAACCTCGAGTTGACTTGAGCCTCCGCTCAGGATCGTGCCATCTGAAACTTTGGTATGCTAGTTTTGTATCAGCTTGAGCTGAATAAGAAGTCGACTTAAGGACCTTTTATGTTGAAAAATTATAACTTGCCCAAATATTTTTCTCTTCAATTTTTCTTTTGATATGTCTCTTTCAAGCCTTGCTTTAGTTATTATTCATGCCTCAAAAGCCTTCAATGTTTCCTCAATAATCCTTAAATGCACTTTTTAGAGATTTTTCATTTGATACTCTATAATTCACCCTGAAATATGATCTCAACCAATTCATTAGTCAAAATAATATACTCAAATATTTTGTTCATCATCAAAATCAATCCTTGGGGTTAACAATCTTTCTTTTTTTGATGATGATAAAACTTTGAGTATATGGGCAAGAGATACATAATGACATAAATGCATTTGGGGACATCTTTAATATGCTAAAAATTAATCCCTTTTCATAGCTTCATATTTAGCTCCCCCTCAATTTATGCTCACATTTTAAATATATTTTATCATTTTGGAGTTAAATTTTTAGTTTGTGCTTATTTGAGCAATAATCTACCAACATTTATTATTTATATGTAATAAGCATGAATTCTCTTCATTAAGCAGCCATGTGTCAAGCTTGCATTTGGTATATAGAGTATGTATCATTGGACAATTTATATAATTAATTATACTTTGTTTAAAATTCTATTAGCATGAGTACTAAATGACATACACTTTATATAATTAAACATGCTTAGTTCAATACAACAAGATTAATATATGCTCATGTACATCTTACATTTTATAATTTATCCAAAAGAACAAAACTGGTAAAACAAGCTAAAAATTTTGGATTTCATAAGCTAAAAATTATGAATTTAAATATTGAATGTGTGTATGCTCATATATACATATCTTACTCCTTTTTGTTATCATCCCAAAAGGTAGCCATTGCATGAAAGCATATCAAGAGATTTATTCAGTGAAGGAGTAAGTAGCCATATAAATATGTTTTTCATTGCATTCATAAAATGAGTGTATTCTCAACACACAAAAATACAATAAAATATCAAGTTTAAAACAAGACTAAGTTAAACCATTACATATATATGAGTGTCCAAGAAACATCTAATATAGAGTGACATACAAACACATACTCCTCAAGAAGTACCTAAAATAGATATAAGGACAACAAATAATAAGACATCAGCTCCGTATGAGGCTACTCATCATTAGAAGGGATCTCTAATATCTTGGATGAGGCTCGTGAGGTGGAAGGTCTAGCTCTCCTACTTTTGGTCCTAGCAGATGGCCCGACTACCTTGAGAAAGTAGGTCCCACACGAGTATAGATCCTTAGTGGTGGTCTACTCTCACTCATAGATACTTGAGTAGACTAACGAGGTGACATAAATGGAGCTAGAGAATAAGGCATCGCTGCTCTGGCTGCTGCTTGTTGGAAAATATGTCCTAAAGCCAATCATCTAAGTGGTAGATGATTGGAATTAGTATATGAAGTATCTATAGTTATTTGGCTGGTTCATCATAAAAGTTCTATCTTCCTTAAATGAATTCTTAAATTATGATGAAGTTCTTGGAACCACAATCAATCAATAAAAAAAAATTTATCGAATGGTTCTTAAACTATTTATAAGCAAATGATCAGTTATTAACAAAGATAATAACTTATTGAGTGCAGGTCGCTGTATGCCATATACGTTGGTTGTCCTCGTAACCAAGTAGTATGGAGATACTGGTATAACATCTAGATGAGATATAGAAGTACATCTGTACTGAACGTGACTAATGTAGCACTCTACTATCAAGAGTAGCTAGCTAAGGCAAATAGGTATAAGTGTCCCTCTGACTTGAGATCAGCATGGTGACTTATAAGCAACTCATTGTACTTTGGTGCCAGACTGCCTGTATTTCTAATATAGGTTTGAAAGATTTCTGAGTATAGTTAAGTACTTGTGAAGTCAGTGTATGAGTCAAGATGGGATTGACCACTCTTGATTAACTTTAGCAGGAGAATGACTCGTGTTTTAATTTAGCAAAATCTAGGTCTAGGTAATTCTCATGAGGAGTCATGAAATTTGCAAAATTTTGAGGTACAATAGAGATAACTTGTATGAGTGTTGACAGCATACTCGAAGTTATCTTGAGTATTATTAGTCATAGGAATGAATTATACAGTAACCACGGGCCAGGATTCTAAGAATGTTGCTTTGCATACATTTAACCTATCCGGACATCAAAAACCATTGCTAGATGGTTACTTCGACTGGTACAGAAATTGATTCCTATGCTAGCAACTTAGGTTTGAATCTTTGGAGTTACACACATTAGAGATTGTAATTAGATCAGATGGTTAATCAATGATTGAGAATCATTCTAAGATCAAACATTTAATGCGATTGATGTTTGACCTAATGCAAGTATTATAGGAGGATCGATTAGTAATTGGATTACTAATTGACTTAATTTGATTAAGCAATCAAGCTGAGATCAAGTCTAATTAAATTAGATTCAATTAAAAATAGTTTGAACTTAATTGGATTAAGTCTAATTGATTTATTAGATAAGCCAATTGCATGGAAGAACAAGTCCTTGTTAGACTAGGACTTGAGTGCACCCAATTCCAAATTGACTTGGGATTTAAATCAGATTTAAATATGATTTAAACATGATTTAATTAGGCTCCTAGTTGGACTAAGATCACTTTTAATTAGATTACATTTAATCTAGTTTAAATAGAATTTGAATTGGGTTCAAACTTATTTTGACCTAGTCAAATAGGATTCTCAGTTGGACTGGGACTTTCTCACTTTCCTTGTGCCTAAGAAAAGCCCACACCCCACATTAATTCCTGATGTTTTCATGATGTTTTCCATTCTTAAGAGAAGGTCTCATGCCCCAATATCTAGTGATTTTGGAACAAATTTGAATTGGTCAAATTGGTTAAGAAGTTGAGCTTGGATTCTATATGATAGAGTCCTTAAAAACTACAACTCTTTCTCTCCCTCTCTTGTTATTTTTTTCCCACACCCCTATTTCCTTGTTCACCCATTTTTGTTTACCTATTTGTACATGGAAACCAAGGAGGCATGCCCAAAATTTTTGGAGGCATCCAACTCCCCTAAACTTTCTCCATTTGACTTATTCCTTGTTAGGAATTTAACCTAAGGAAGGAGTCTCATATGGGCGCCTATTCTTTAGGAGGTGTGGGCATCAGTTATCCTAGCTATTCCTTGCACCCTCTATGGCTTTTTGCATGAATGGTTCTGATAAAAAATTAAGGGGGTGTCCAAGGGTTGGACTTCTCCATAGAATCAATCTTTGACTAGGTCTTTTGACCTAGTCTTATTTGGTTGAGGGGCGCCTCCTATTTGATAGGTGGTGGGCATCAAAAACTTAGAGAAATACATAAAAGTTCTAGAGAGAAATAAGGAGTTGTCATGGGTGGTTGTGACGCCAAGATCCTTAGAAGAAAAAGGTTTCTTTAGGACATGAAGTGTTCATGTCCTGTTGAGAAGAAAGCAAGAGAGAAGATTATCTTCTCTAGGTTTTTCTTTGTAAACCCTTTTTTTCCTCTAATTTTGAGTGAATTGTTCCTCTAAAAATCAGAGAGAAGAGGCATGATAAAGTGGTGAGGAGGTCTCCTCATGTTGGGGTGCAAGTTCTTCTTTAGGACAAAGCTAGGGTTTGTCCTGGTGAAAGAAGAATTATAGAGAAGAATTTTTAATGTTTTTCTTCTGATCTTATTTTTGAGAAAAATAAGAGAGAAGAATCTCTTCTTCCTCCTTATTCTTCATCTCTTGGAGTATCCAAGAGATTCAAAGAATTTCTTTCAGATTAACCATCCAGATGGATCCGCGAGAAGCTAGCACTTCGAGCGGATCTTCGTTCGATGAACTTTCGATTTTATTGTAGCCTCATGTGGATCACCTGTAGAGGTTGGATGCATGTGCAGCTCCAAAGACAACAATGAAAATCAACCACGGAGTTCTCGACTCATGCAAAGATAAGAGATTTGATCTCTTTTCTCACCTAGATGCGATCTAGGGTTTAGATCTAGAACTATTCTAGATCTAGGGTATTGATTTGATCAATACCAAAATATTTATTTCTTTGATTTAAAATGCAATATGACATGTTATAAGTCCTAGATGTAGGGTTTAGTAATTAGATTACATGCAATTATAAATTAAATGGTTTAATTTATAACTTTTGCTGCATTATATTTTAAAAAAAATTGAAATTCATGCATGAAACCCTGCATATTTTTCATGACTGCTGCTACTGGTATTGCTCCTGGAGCAAGTTTCTTAATCTTTTCTATCAGATTACCCATAGCTTCAAGCATTGAGATGATGCCCTACTGCTATGCCTGTCCTATCTTAATAATGGCTGCCATCATCTCTATCTCTCCAAAGTCGACTCTCCCCCTGAGCTAAGCAAGCTCCTCAATAATACTAGAGTGATCAGTGGGTGTGACATATGTATACTTCTTCTGCTCTAAAATGGTGAGCCTCTGAGATATAGATCTCATCTCTGCCTGCACACCCTCCACCCTCTTAGATAAATCATATTGTCTTTACTAACTTTGATAGAAATCATATCTACCAGTCTCTCCGTAGATACAAAGTCAGTAGGTGGTGGTTGAGAGAATCTGTCTGTGGGTGGAGCTCAAGGAGTCATAAGCATACTAGGGTCAAGTGCATCTCTAGGTGCAATAGGGTAGAGGGCTCTCTTGCCTCCACTACTCTAGGCACTCTCCTCTTTTGACTAGAAATGTTCTTTACCCATCTTTCTTCCTCCATATGATACTGCATTCTGGTCAGATCTCTCATGTCATAAACATCAGAATGGGATAACCTCTTACTGCCTTCATTCTCCAAGGGTACTCCTGCTGTCTCAAAGATCCTGATCAAGGCCATGTCATAGGGTAAACACACCTTGTTCCTAGATGCTGCCTCTCTCATTTGATGCATCATAATCCTTAGCAAATTTATCTATATTCACTGAACCATCAGATACATCATACATAGCTCTCTTTTAGACGCAAAGTCATGCCTTCCTAACTAAGGAATGAAAATACCACCAATGATATGATGTAAAACTCTCATCTCCACAGATAAGGTAGGTGCTAGGACATCCCCTACGATGTCATCTCTCCCTACAATAAGCCTCAACCCTTCCTTCTTGTCAGATAGCTTATTCGAAATGTGTTCTTGTCAAGTAATGCTAAAAATGTATGCCAAACCCTCTTCTGTCACTTCAATCTGTATTCAATTTGATGGTGGTCACAATTTCAAAAGATCCTCTTTTTAGGTTTTCATAAAATTTCCTAACTAGCTTAGGGTACATAAGGATGTTTATTGTACAAAATTTTTTTCACCCCATCCTATCAATCCAAAATTCAATAGAAAAATTATAACTCTCAAAGAACTCGAAATTAATTCTCCTTCCTATGGCAATTGCTTTAGTGGCCATCCTACCAACAAGTGAAGGTGGTGGAGGGGGTGAACTCGGTATACCTTGATCTTGTTGAAGTTCTTCCTATATGGGTTCCTCGGAGGGTTGAGAAACCTCAATAGGTTGGGATACCACCCATTCCTTTCGGGCTTTCCTTCTCTTGTCTCATTCTTTGACTCCACAAGTGTTATAAATCTTCAGAACTCCTCGCCTTTCTCCAACCATTTTGATCTATATTCGAATCCTAACTTCATGAATCAAAGGAAGTAGTTGGTGAGGAGGCAAGCAGACACTATTTGATTGAGTTTGGAGAAAAGAGGAGCCCTCTGCTCACCAAAACGAAGGATCCCTAGGGCATCGTGAGCAGTCACGAGTCTGTTTTAATGCCTGTGGCCCCCGATCCTTGAGTCGACTCGTGCTTTTGAACTAGTTTGCTCAAGTCGACTCGAGCAATGGTTCTGAAACTTTTCAAGTTTCAGTAAAAATTTGGCATTCAAGCAATGTCTAGTTATTTTTCTAGATATTGATTATATATATAAAATTTGGTTCTTTTGGATTTAATTTGATTTATCTTGAATTATGAAAAATTAAATTTAATCAGGTTGATAGGAAAGTCCTAAGTCTCTTCTAATTATGCTAAATCATTCTTCACAAAGGGGTTTTGTAAATATATCAGCTAATTATTTATCGGTATAAACAAATTCAAGTATCACAACATTATTTTGTACATGGTCTCTTATGAAGTAATGTCTTGTTTCAATATGTTTAGATCTTGAGTGTTGAGTGGGGTTCTTGGTTAAATTGATTATACTTGTATTATCACATCTTATGGGTATCTTATTAAGTTTGAATCCAAATCTTTTGATTATTGTTTGATCTAAAGAATTTGTGCACAACAACTTCCAACGGCAATATATTCGGCCTTAGTAGTAGATAAAGCTACTGAGTTTTGTTGCTTACTAAACCAAAAAATTAAATTTACTCCTATGAATTGATATGTGCTACTAGTGCTTTTTCTATCAAGTTTACAACTAGCAAAATCAGCATTAGAATATCCAATTAATTCAAATTAAATGATCTATCATACCATAATCCTACATTAAGTGTTCCAGATAAGTATTTAAAATTTTTTTTAACAGCAAGCAAATATGATTCTCTAAGGTCTGATTGATGCCTAGCATACATGCAAATACTAAATACTATATCAGGTCTACTTGTAGTAAGATAAAGAAGTGAGCCAATCATACCTCTATACAATTTTGTGTCTACTTTCTTATCCTTCTCATTTTTGTCAAGTTTACATGATGTACTCATTGGTGTGCCAATTGGTCTTGAGCTCTCCATCCCAAACTTCTTAAGTATTTTTTTTTGTGTATTTTGTTTGGTTAATGGAGATCCTTTCTTTATTTTGCTTAATTTAAAGTTCTAGGAAGAAGTTTAATTCTCCCATCATGCTCATCTCAAACTCATCCTGCATTAGCTTGGCAAATTCTTGACAAAGAGATTTATTAGTGGCACCAAAAATGATATCATCCACATATATTTATACAACTAATAGATTGTCATCTTTTCTTTTCAAGAATAAGATTTTATCTACATTTCTCCTAGTAAATTCATTATCTAATAAGATTTTTCTTAATCTTTCATACCATGCATATGGAGCTTATTTTAGTCCATATAAAGCTTTATATAATTTAAATACATGATTTGGAAATGTATGATTTTCAAATTCAGATGGTTATTCAACATGCATTTCCTCGGCTATATAATGATTAAGAAATACACTCTTTACATCCATTTGATATAATTTAAAATTCATGAAACATGCAAATGCAAGCAATGATCTAATTGCTTCTAATCTAGCTACCGGGGCAAATGTTTCATCAAAATCAATATCTTCTTTCTGATTATATTCTTTTGCCACTAATCTAGCTTTATTTCTTATAATGGTACCATGTTCATCTAGTTTATTTCGATATATCCATTTAGTTTTAATTATTGGATGGTCATTTGGTCTATCAACTAGGATCCAAATCTTATTTCTTTCAAATTGATTTAATTTTTCTTGCATGGCATCTATCCAACATGAATCATTTTTTGCTTCTTCTATTGATTTAGGTTTAATTTATGAGACAAAAGCTAAGTAATTATTTATATTTCTAAGATAAGATCGCATTTTTATTCCTTATGATGGATCACTAATTATTAGATCTTTAGGATGTCCATGTTCATACTTCCATTCTTTTGGTAACTCCTCTCTTAGGTTATGAAAAGGCTCTTCATTCTTTTCTTCTTCATTATTTTGAGGTGGTACATCTTTTAGTGTGATATTACCTATCTTATCATTTAGATCACTTACATCCTTATCTAGGGTTTTTTTTTTAGATATTTTGTTATTATATTCATCAAAGATAACATGAATTGATTCTTCAACAACGAGGGTTCTCTTGTTAAAGATTCTATTAGCCTTATTTGATGAAAAATATCCCAAGAAGATATCCTCATCTGACTTGGCATCGAATATTCCTAAGTTATCTTTTTCATTATTAAGTATGAAATACTTACATTCAAAAACATGAAAATAGTTGATATTTGATTTTCTATCTTTTCAAAGCTTATATGGGGTTTTCTTTAAAATAGGCCTTATTAAAACATGATTTAATATGTAACATGTAGTATTTATTGACTCAGCCCAAAAATATCTAGATAAATTATTTTCGCAAAACATAGTTCATGCCATTTCTTCTAATGTACGATTTTTTTTTTCTACTACATTTTGCTGTGGAATTTTAGGTGCAGAAAAATTATGATCAATTTTTTTTATTATAAAAATTTTAAAATTATTAATTTTTAAATTTGGTACCATGATCACTACGTATGCATATAATTGATGTGTTCTTTTCATTTAAGACCTTTCAATAAAATTTGAAAAATGCATGGAAGGCTTCATCTTTTTTGTGCCAAAAACATCACCCAAGTGAATCTTGAAAAATCATCTACAATAATAAGACCATACTTTTTGCCTCCAAGACTACTAGTCCTTGTGGGTCCAAATAGATCCATGTGTAGCAATTCTAAATGTCTAGAAGTTGAAATCATGCCTTTTGGTTTAAAGAAGTTTCTAGTTTGTTTTCCAAATTGACATGCATCACAAATATGATTCTTTTCAAAATTTATTTTTGGTAATCCTCTTACAAGATCTTTCTTGATTAATTTTGAAAGTAAATCCATACTAGCATGACCTAATGTATGATGCTACAACTAACTAGTTTCATTGACTTTGGCATTTATTGTCATAAGATATTGACCATTTTTCATGTGTAGATCATCGTGATTCACCATGTATACATTGTTGTGTCTATGTCCTATGAACATGATACCATTGTCATTGGGACTAGAAACAATACATAATAAAGATTCAAATGTAACCTTAAATCCTTTATCACAAAATTGACTAATACTAAGAAAATTATGTTTTAACTCATCAACTAGTAATACATTTTGAATAGAAGTAGAAGGAGTAATACGAATGTTATCAACGCTAATAATGTGTGCCTTTCCATTATCACCAAATGTAACCACTCCTTCTTTAGGCTCGAAAGTGATAAATTGAGATTTATGATGCGTGCTAATTATAGCTATGGCAACTGCACCAGTCGATTAAGTAATAAAGTAAGTGAGTAGAGTATCGTCTCTAGAGGATTGAAAAAAAAGTACTGAAAATATTCTTTCCTAAACTTTATTTAGAAGATCGATTTATAAGATTTTAAAAAAAATAAAAAAAAAAAAAATAATTAAAAATTTATAAGAAAATAGAGAGTATATAATTTTTAAGATTTTAAACTCAAGAGTAATAGATTACTAAGGCAATTGGTTCACCAACTCAATTAATACAATATTCAGATTATTAAGTTAATTTTATTTCATGTGACGGTGGAGTCTCCTAGATTATTCACTATCCTTTAGTCCAGGCATAGCAAAACTATCAATATTTATTAACTACCCTTTGGTCCAAGTATAATTTAAATAAATATTATTGCATTAAGTTTTTGTAAAATCCTCTAATTAAAATACACTGCATCCAAAGTGCACTAAAATTTTTGCATGCATATGAATTCTAAATCAATTCATAATAAAAGATATATAAATGAAGAAGCAATAAGATAGATATACTTGGTCCGTATCATCTATGTTCATCAGATCAATTAGAAGATGGTCAATAATCTATAAGCATTAAGATCAGTTCTATATACTCCTCATGAATAAAATTTAAAATTAAAACTAAATCATATTGAATATTGTATCAAAAAGAGTGGCTACACCTTAGCTTTAGTAAAATAAAATTTAGTTCATGGTAACAAGATAAAAAATATTAAATAAAATAAAAGGCATGAAGAAATTAGACTATTTGTTCGCTAAAATTAATCGTCCATTGCTCTTGGTATGGAGAACTCAATGAAGAAGAAGAGCAGCTTCGTATACTGATCGCTCGTCGGAAGAAAAACCATGAAGAAAGGAAGAAGAAAAGAAAAGAAAAATAAAATTAAAGCACTCTTCCTCTCTCTTCTCTCAAACCCTATTTTTCTTCCTCAAACTCTCTAAAACCCTTCCTTAGCTCTCTCTCTCTCTCTCTCTATATTCCTCTATTTTCAACTCTTTGTTATAGGTTTCCTAAAACTATTCCCAAGCTCTCTATTTTGGTTCTCCACCTATTCTCTTCGGCAACAGCAGGCAGCAGACCTTTAAATAGGCTAATCCGAGTGGTCTTAGGTTGAAATTCCATTGAAATCGGGTTTAAAACTCTCAAAATAACTCAAAAAGAGCTCTGGATCAATTCTAACCATTGGATGTCAATCAAACAGGCCAAAAATCACTGAAAAACCATTTTAAAAATCCAAATCAAGTCAAAATTCATTTGGATCGTCGGATCAGCCTTGAAGATCGAATCTGGACCATCAAATCATGCCCAAAGAAGCCTCTGATTCTTAGTTTAAAAATTGGATCACCTGGCCGTCATTGGATCTTGACCTGTTGGAAGATCAACCATCCGTTAGCGCCTTATTCTCCACCGTCGGATGAGAAAGCAGCAAACAGCATCCGTCAGATTTGGCAAAATTCTTAGAATGCCCTCTATAAATCGTGCACGAGCATGATGTTGTGTAGACTACCACTTTCTTCAACCAATCAGAATGCACTCGTCCTTATGAAATCCCTAATATACCCCTCGCCTGGGTTACTGTAGTGGTCTATGGGCCACGAAAAATCCTGACGTTAGTGCAACATCAGCGGAGTGTCAGCAGATGGTCGATCTGGTTCTAAGTGCGATTGCACCGAGACAGTTTGATGAGTCGATTTGAGCCAAACTGCTGGCATTTAAATATTATTTATTATTATTTTTTTATTTCCTTTGAAATTTAATTTTGGGCTCATTTGAAGTCTGTTTTGCTTGAAACTTATTTCATCTGAACCAGAAAAATAAGATCTTCATATTAGTGCCTTCTTTTCTACATAAGATTAATAAAAATATTAATTTCTTAAAAATAAATTAATTTATTTTTTAATTTAATATTTTTATTAATATATTTTTACCACTTATCACACTCTTCAACTGTCGGAAATGCACACTCTTTCCATACGGATCGACATGGCTACCGGTGATTAGCCAAGCAATAAGAAAGTACTTCTCAGAGATTAATACAGAAGCACGATCAAACAATTCAAGGAATAACGAAGAAAAGAAGAAGAGATTTTCGAAAGAAAAGAGTTTTTATTCAGTATATTTTAGCACCATTATAACCTTGACCTATTTTCAGTATATATACTTTACAAAGGATCAAGTCCAAGCTCACAGAAAAACTTTTCAAACCTAAACAACCTACGTACATAAATAATAACCCACGAAAATTGAACTGGCCCAGTTTCAAACTGAGCCGGCTAACCTGCGACTGGGATGGCTCAGTCCCAGACTGAGCCGATTCAGTTGTGTACCATGCCAACATCCCAAAAATGCTATTTTTTGGCTGAATTTTTCGCTAAGACCTAGTTGATCCAGTCTTGGACTGAGTTAGCCCAGTTTTTAACTTAGTCAGCTCAGTCTCAAGATGAGTCGATTTAGTTTCTGAACTTTGCTAGGAGAGCTGATTTCTCTTTCGGCTCGCTTCCATCTTTCCATGACCTATCTTCTCATATTTTCAAGACTTGGGAGTGCTACTTCTGAGCTCACATTCTCCACCTTGGTGCTTCCAAGTCCTTATGAATTTATCTCTTCTCAACAGACCCATCCGTGCCACCCATCTCTGAAAACTATCATTGAGGAGTACTTTTGTGAGTGCATCAGATTGATTCTCCTTGGTATGGACCTTCATCAGTTCCACTTCATCTTTCTCCACCAGATCTCTGATCCTATGGTACCTCATGTCTATATGCTTTGTGCGTGCATAATAGACTAGGTTCTGTGCCAATAGCATAGCACTCTGACTGTCACTAAATAGTGTAACCTTGCTCTGCTCCCCCAACTCATCAATCAGCCTCCTAAGCCAAAGGGCTTTCTTTGCAGCCTCCGTTATCCCAATGTACTCGACCTCTATGGTAGACAAGACCGTGATTGGCTGAAGGGTTGATCTCCAAAACACCGATCCACCATATACATAGAAAAGATATCCAGTAATAGACCTCCTTGTATCAAGATCACCAGAATAATTTGCATCAATAAACCCTTCCAGAGGATCTAAACCTTCATATATCTTCACAGATTGTTCTCCAAATCCTCCTAGCTACCCACTAAATACCAAACCATAATCCCTTATTCCATGAAGATATCTTAATATCCATTTCAATGCTTTTCAGTATTCCTTCTCAGGGTTAGCCATGTATCTATTAATCGTGCTCACTACATGTTCTATATCTGGTCTACAGCACACCATAGTGTACATCACACTGCCTACAACATTTGCATAAGAAACTCGTTCCATGTACTCTCTCTCCTCTTCTGACTGGGAGCTTTGTAACTTGGAGAGAGATATATGGCTCGACAATGGTGTCTCTGTAGGTTTGGCCTTCTCCATCCCAAACCTCTCCAAAATCTTCTGGGTATACTTTTCTTATGACAAATGGAGCACTCCTTTGCACCTATCTCTGCAAATCTCCATTCCAAGGATTTTCTTAGCTGGATCCAAATCCTTCATCTCAAACTTAGATGATAATATCCTTTTCAATCTTTTCACAGCATCCATGCTTCTACTGGCTATGAGCATATCATCTATATACAATAATAGGTACAGGGCATCCTCCTCATCTACATTCTTGATATAGACATAACAATCATGTTCACATCTGCTGAAATCCAGGCTCAAGACAAAGCTATCAAACCTTTGATACCATTGATGAGGAGATTATTTTAAGCCATATAAAGACTTCCTGAGTAAACACATCTTTTCTTCTTGTCTCATCTCTATGAAACTATCTGGCTGCTTCATGTAGATTCTTTCCTCCAAAGTTTCACGAAGAAAAGTCGTCTTCACGTCCATCTATTCCAATTCCATGTTATGCTGTGCCACCAGTAACAGCAAAACTCGAATAGATGTATGACGCACCATAGAAATTTTTTTTTTTATGTAGTCAATCTCTTTCCTTTGTGAGTATCCCTTTGCTACCAGTCTTGCTTTGAATCCGACTCTTTGTTCTGAAGGTGCTTCTTTCTTTATGAACACCTACTTTGAGCTAATAGGTCGAGCACCCTCTGAAAGATCCACCAGCTGCCATATCTGATTCTTCTCAAGTGATTCCATCTCCTCCATCATGGCCTATATCCATGAATTATGATTTTCACTCTCCATGGTCTCTGCATAATTCTCTGAATCTCCATTAGCAGTGATGAGTGCATAGGAGATATCCTCATTAATGCCATATCTGACCAACCTCCTAATAGTATGCTAGAGCTTGTGCAAAGCCACTCACACTGACATATCTCTATCTGATGTCTATGGCTGCTCCTGCATATCTGTCTAAACTGCCGGCCCTCCATGCTGATTTTTAATCTGAGATAATACTTTTTTGTCCAACTCCATCTCAACAGGAAGACTCTTGTAAGTGGATGTAATCTGCATTCCATCATTCTCTAACTAACCACCACTATTCACCTCCATTTCTCCAGTTCCATCTATCTCAGACCTCCTTAAGATGCTCTTCTCATTAAAGATAACGTCCCTGCTGATCACTGACTTCTATGCCTAAGAGTCCCATAGCAGGTACCTCTTGACTCCTTGTGGATATCCTATGAATGTCATCTTTTGAGATTTCAGGTCCAATTTACTCCTCTCATTTGCCTCCACATGTGCATAGGCTGTACAACCAAAGACTTTCAGATGGCCAGGCTTCACCTTCTTTTCACTCCAGACCTTCTCTGAAATGCCTCCATTCAGCTTATAATGAGAGGATCTGTTCACAAGAAAATAAGAAAAAGTTAGAGCATCACCCCAAAAGAATTTTGGGAGTGATGTCTGCAGCCTCAAACTCCGTGCCTTTTCGGTCAGTGTCCGGTTCATCCTTTTCATGACACCATTCTGCTGGGGAGTTATCTTCATCATGTAATGGTGTTTGATGCCATTTTTCTTATAGTACCTCCTGAACTTCAGGCTAGTATACTCTCCTCCATTGTCCGACCTCAGACACTTCATCTATCTCTCTGACTCCTTCTCTACTTCAGCTCTCCAGGCTTTGAACTGGACAAATACCTCTGATTTTTCTCTAATCAGATAAACCCACACCTTCTTTGAGAAATCATCAATGAAAGTGACAAAGTATTTTGCCCCACCTCTAGCTGATATAGGAGTTGGTCCCTACACATCTGAGTGCACTAAATCTAGTACTCTCTCGCTGTGCTTGGTACTTTGGGCAAACTTCATCCTATGCTCTTTGCCAAAGATGCACGGCTCACAAAGATCCATGCCCTTCTTCTTTAGGACTGGGATCATACCTTTTCTGCTTAGTTCAGTGAGCCCACAGTCACTCATATGATCCATCTGATAGTATCACAATCGATATAAAATCTACTCCTCCTGTACTGCTGTTAGCACCTCTGCACTATCATTCACCACTAAGCCTTTCATTCTATAAAGATTGTTGCTCAGTCTTCTACCTCTCATCACCACCAAAGCTTCCTTGGAAATTTTCAGACATCCACTCCTAGCCTGGCTACTAAAAACATAACCCTGCTCCTCCAAGTAGCCCAAAGAAATCAAATTCTTTTTCAACTTCGGTACATGCCTGATATTTGGTAATGTACGAATGATTCCATTGTACATCCTCATCTTGATAGAGCCAATTCTAGCTACTTTGCATGGATGATCATCTCTAAGGCTGACACTTCTATCATTAGCCTTTTGGTAGGTAGCAAACCACTCTCAATGAGAAGTATAGTGGTACGAGCATGCTGAATCCAATATCCACATAGTATTGTACTCTATGGATCCATCTGATACAACTAGCAGATCTTCTCCATTGCTCACAGAAGCTGTATCATCTTCCTTGCTGGTCTTTTCTTTTTCTGATCTTAAAAGGAGACAATCTCTCCTCAGGTGTCTAGGCTAATGACATTTATAACATTTCAATATCATCTTCCTCTGATTGCGAGACTTTGACCTACCCTTGGATTTTTCTGTTGTCTTCTCCTTTGATCTTCCCTATCTTTCGTTCACAGACAAGATCTCAGACTTAGGATCTTCCTTGCAAATCTTTTTCCTTTGCTTATTTGATCTGAGCACACCAACAACCTTTTCATAGTTTAGGATCTCCTTTCTATAAACTAAAGTTGCTATGAGACTATCATACAAACCTGAGAGAGAATATAATAGCAACAATGCCCGATCCTCCTCGTTGATCTTCACATCCAAACTCATCACCTCAGAACACCCCTGATTAAACCTTTGAATATGTGTAACACGATCTTCACCTTCGAGCATCCTCAGACTATACAGTTGTTTCTTCAATCACAACTTATTCATCATTTTCTTTTCCATGTATGTGTTCTCCAGTCTCTCCCAGAGCCTCTTTGTCGTAGTTTCTGTGCAAACCTCGGGCAAAACCTGATCCACCAAGCACATCTGGATTGTGCTAAAAATAATTTCCTTCAACTCTTTCCAATCCTCAGCACTGATCTTTTCTGGCCTTTCTTTTGTCAAGATCTTGTAGATCCTTTGCTGAACTAATAAGTCCATTACTCTTTGCTGCCATAGGATAAAGTTCCCCTTGCCATCGAACTTCTCAAAATCCATCTTGAATCCACTTGATCCCATGACTTTAAATAAGTCAAGAATAGATCCCTAACACCTTTCACTATCACACACACCAGCAAAATTGTCCTTCAAAAAAGATCTAACTAGCCCTAGATCCTCTTTCCAAACTTCTGTATCATCGTTCCTCCATGTAAACAATCTCCACCTCAATCTAGAGACAACCATGAAGCAAACTAAAAGTTTTAGGATAAAATCTGATGCCACAGATCCTGAATGTAGTAAACCTTAGGTGTCTTCCTTCCTTCTACACAACACCGCTCTGATACCAAATATCAGTAATGCGCGCTCTTCCCACATGGATCGGCATGACCGTCGGTGATTAGCCAAGCAACAAGAAAGTACTTCTCAGAGATTAATACAAAAGCACTATCAAATAATTCAAGGAATAGAGAAGAAAAGAAGAAAAGATTTTTGGAAGAAAAGAGCTTTTATTCAGTATATTTCAGCACCATTACAATCTTGACCTGTTTCCAATATATACTTTACAAAGGATCAAGTCCATGCTCATAGAAAAACTCTCCAAACACAAACATTCCATGTACATAAAATAAAAACCCATGAAAACTAAGTTGGCCTAGTTTTAGACTGAGTCGGTTAACCTACGATTGGATCAACTCAGTGCTAGACGGAGCCAACCCAATTATGTACCATGTCAATAGCCCAGAAATGCTACTTTCTATTTGAATTTTTTTCTGAGACTTAGCCGATCCAATCCTGGACTAAGTCGACCTAGTTTCCAACTTAGCCGGTTCAGTCTCAGGATGAGCCAGTCTAGTTTCTGAACTTTGCTAGGAGAGCTGATTTCTCTTTCGACTCGCTTCCATCATCCCATGACCTATCTTCTCATATTTTCAAGACTTGGAAGTACCACTTTTGAGCTTACACCAACTTAGTCATTGCTAGTCCCTTAGCAATACTTTATTTAATATCATGTTTCAATAAGATCATCCATCATAAAGATAGAGCTAGGATTAAAGATCAAAAAATTTAAAAAATATCACTAACTAAGCATTAAGCTTCAGAAGCAAATTTCATGATTAATACAATTAAAAATTTTCTTAGAGTATATCAAAGATCTATAGCACTTATATTTGTGATGACTAACTTAGCATTTCAGTGTTAATATAAAGGATAAAAGTATCCTCTCTTATCACCTATTTTGATTAATTTTCTATACATTCATAATTTTAAACTCATGAATTAAGGTAGCTTTTACACTGCCTCATTATTTTTTTTTTAATCTATGCTAAGCATCCTGGCCTTTCCTCCATCATTTTACGTGAATCTCCATACTTGACCTAGGTGCAGAGATCCAGTTACTAAGCTTTGAAAAATTCACATATACTCTATCTTTTGTACTTTATTTTTAGGCAGGTAGCTCTATTCTTAAATTCAAATTTCTTTGATTAGAATGTATATTAATAATCAATTTTTAGTGATAATTAAATTTTTAGTTGACCTTATAATCAATACCTATTTTGCCTTGTTAGTGTGCATGTGCAATTAGAAGTGCTAATAGTCTTTAGATGACCTAAGTAGGCTGCTAAAAGTCTGACCAACTAATCTACTTCTTTAACTCGTTATATTCATTAGTAGATACTTCTAACTTTTATCACTTTTTTAGTCTATCTTGCTTAAGATTTTCTTCTTGACACATGATTTAAATTTTTTTTTTTTAAAAAAAATTTCTTATCTCCAACTTATTCTACATTGTCTCAATGGAGAAAGAAAAATAAAGAATGCAATAAAGGATAGGAAGGAATATATCAGATTTGGTTCAGTCTGGTTCTTTGAAGCTTTGAAATTTGGCTTGAGTTTTCATTGATTTTTCTCTATAAAATTGAAAATAAATATCAAAGCAGTAAAAGAGCAACAACAAATTACTAAAAAATAAAAAATCAAAAATCAAAACTAAAAAGAAAAGAAACAACCTATCTAGTAGTTCTGATTTATAGTCTTCAGCTTGACTTTCTTTGAGTTCTGAGCTGAATCAATTTGGTGCCACTTCAATCGAAATACTTTCATGTTTAGCTAAACCCTCTTTCAATTGGACATTGTTAGCTTTCATAGTCTCAAATCTATTTTCTACAGAATACTCATAAACTAAATTATCAATAACATCAATTCGAAAACAAGTTTGATTATCATCAGGATGTTTAATAGCTTTAAAAATATTAAAAGTAACTTATTCTTCTTGGACTCTAAGAATTAATTTTTCTTATTGAACATCTATTAAAGCTCCTCCAGTAGGTAAAAACGGTCTCCGTAAGATAAGGGGTACATCATAATCTTCTTCCATATCAAGAACAATAAAATCAATAGGAAAAATAAACTTGTTTACCTTTACCATGGCATCCTTCACTATATCTCTTGGATATTTAATGGATCTGTCAGCTAATTAAAGAGTAATAGTGGTAGGCTTCGGTTAGCTTCCTGAAAATAAGAAAAGGCATAAGATTAATACTTGCTTCTAAATCACATAAAACTTTATCAAAACTACAATCACCAATAATTCAAGGGATAGTAAAACTCCCTGGATCTTTTAGCTTCTATGGTAATTTATTTTGAAGTATTGCTGAGCATTCTTCATTCAAATTTATTCTCTCATGCTTCTTCAGCTTTTTCTTATTTGTTAGAATTTCTTTAAGAAACTTGGCATACCTGAACATTTGAGTGATAACATCTACAAAAGAAATATTAATATGTAAATTCTTTAAAATTTTAAAAAAGTTAGAAAATTTCTTTTTTGGATGCTATATTTATCTCTCTGGGAATGGTAGTGGCGGCACATAGAGCTTCACATTTGGATCGGCAAACTTTATACCTAGAGACCATTCATCTGCTAGTTGTTTTGGTGACTGACAAAATTTAGTTGATGGTTCCTTATTTTAGTTGGCTCTTCAGTCTCTTTCTTATGATATGGCTCATCCAGCTTTTTACCACTTCTTAAAGTGATAGCATTGACTTGCTCTCTTGGATTAATCTCTGTGTTGCTAGGCAACGATCCTTGAGATCTCTCGGAGATTATCTTAGCCATTTGACCTATTTGCATCTTCAAATTTTGAATTGCTGCTGCTTGGTTCTGCCTAAGCTTGGCTTCCAAATTCTTTATAGTTGCTTCTTGGTTTTGCATGAATTTGACCATAAGCTCCTCCATGTTGGACTTCTTTTCAGGTACTTAGAATCTTAAGGGTGGCTGTTGTGTTGCATTTTGATTGCTCCATGAGAAATTTGGATACTACCTCCACCCTTGATTGTATGTGTTGGAGTAGGGATTATTTTATTGTGGCTTGAAAAAATTATCAACATAATTAACTGTATCAATAGCTTTAATAAAAGGATTATCTGTCTGGCAGTTGTTTGTACCATGTCCTCCTCCACACAGGTCACAAGTGATGCTCTAAACATGCATAGCTGTTCTCTTCAAGTTGTTGACTTCGGCTCTAAGGGCTATAATTTCAACTAGTAAGGTTGGCATGCAATCTACTCCCTGCATAGCTACTGGTCTTCTCGGCATCATGCGTTCTATTTGCCATTGATAGCTATTTGATGATATTTCATCGATCAGATTAAAAGCTTCTTTCTCCATTTTTTGATTAGTGGTTCCTCCTGCTGCTGCATCAATCATAGAATGATTAGTAGGAGATAAATCATTATAGAAAGTTTGTACCTGAAGCCATATGGATAGTTGATGATGTGGACATCTCCTCAATAATTTCTTAAAATGCTCCCAAGCCTCATATAGTGTCTCCATGTCCATCTGCATAAAAGAAGTGATATTGTTGTGCATCTTGCCAGTCTTGGAAGGTGGAAAGTACTTGGCTAGCTATTTTTGGGCTAGAGCATCTGAAGTTGTGATAGAACCTATAGAAAGAGAATGAAGCCAATTTTTAGCTTTGTCCTGTAAAGAGAAAGAAAATAATCTTAATCTAATAGCATCATTCGATACTCCATTAATTTTAAAAGTATCACAAAGTTCAAAATAGTTAGAAATATGGGGATTTGGATCATCATGCACATGCCCACTGAATTGGATAGTTGATTGAATCATTTGGATCATTGTTGGTTTTATTTCAAAGTTGTTTGCTTGCACAGGCGGTCTCCTGATGCTCGAAGCTGCATCGGCTACAGATGGTGTGATGTAATCGTTTAATGAATGATGTGCTGCTTGAATAGCTTCTTGCCATCCCTCGGTCGCCATATCCAAACCCAGATTTATGTCATTAGGATCTTCAACTACCATGTTCCTTTCTTATTGTATTCTTCTGATGGTCCTTTCAATTTTTGAATCTAAAGATAGTAAGTCATTATGTCCAGTACATGTCATGCACCGAACAAATCTAGAAATAAAGTAAGAACAAAAATTTAAAATAAAATTCTAAAGTAAAGCTAGGATTAAAATTTTAATATTATTTTAGATATAATTCCTAGCAGTGGTGCCAAAAACTTGATGCATGCTAATCTATAGCTATGACAAGTGCACCAGTCGATCAAATAATAAAGTAAGTGAGTAGAGTATCGTCACTAGAGGATTGAAAAATAAGTACTGAAAATATTCTTTCCTAAATTTTATTTAGAAGATCGATTTATATGATTTTTTAAAAAATAAAAAAAATAAAGAAATAATTAAAAATTTGTAAGAAAATAGAGAGTGTATAATTTTTAGGATTTTAAACTCAAGAGCAATAGGTTATTAAGGCAATCGGTTCACCAACTCAATCAATACAATATTCAGGTTATTAAGTTAATTTTATTTCATGTGATGGTGGAGTCTTCTAGATTATTCACTATCCTTTGGTCCAAGCATAGCAAAACTATCAATATTTATTAACTATCCTTTGGTCCAGGTGTAATTTAAATAAATATCGATGCATTAAGTTTTTGTGAAACCCTCTAATTAAAATACGCTGCATCTAAATCTCACTAAAATTTTCGCATGCATATGAATTCTAAATCAATTCATAATACAAGGTATATAAATTAAGAAGCAATAACATAGATGTACTTGATCCATATCATCTATGTTCATCAGATCAATTAGAAGATAGCTAGTAATCTAAAAGCATTAAGATCAGATCTATATACTCCTCATGAATAAAATTTAAAATTAAAAATAAATTATATTGAATATTATATAAAAAAGAGTGGCTACACCTTAGTCTTAGTAAAATAAAATTTAGTTCATAGTAACAAGATCAAAAATATTAAATAAAATAAAAAGCATGAAGAAATTAAACTATTTGTTCACTGAAATTGATCGTCCTTGCTCTTGGTGTGGAGAACTCGATGAAGAAGAAGAGCAACTTCGTATACTGGTCGCTCGTCGAAAGAAAAATCATGAAGAAAGGAAGAAGAAAAAAAATGAAAAAGAAAATTAAAGCACTCTTCCTCTCTCTTCTCTCAAACCCTATTTTTCTTCCTCAAACTCTCTAAAATTCTCCCTTAGCTCTCTCTCTCTCTCTATTCCTCTATTTTCAACTCTTTGTTATAGGTTTTCTAAAACTATTCCAAAGCTCTCTATTTTTGTTCTCCACCTATTCTCTTTAGCAAGAGCAGGTGGCAGGCCTTTAAATAGGCTAATCCAGATGGTCTTAGGTCAAAATTCTATTGAAATCAGATTTAAAACACTCAAAATAACTCAAAAAGAGTCCTGGATCAATTCTGATCGTTGGATGTTGATCAAACGGGCCAAAAATCACTCAAAAATCATTTTAAAAATCCAAATCAAGTCAGAATTCATTTGGACCATCGGATTAGCCTTGAAGATCAAATTTGGGTCATCAGATCGTGCCCAAAGAATCCTCTAATTCTTAGTTTAAAAATTAGATCGCCTGGCCGCCGTTGGATCTTGATTGGCTGGAAGATCAGCCATCCATTAGCACCTTGTTCTCCGCCATTGGATGAGAAAATAGTGAACAGCATCCATCGGATCTGATAAAATTCTTAGAATGCCCTCTATAGATTGTGCGTAAGTCTAGCATTGTGTAGACCACTGCTTCCTTCAGCCAATCAGGATGCGCTCGCCCTCATGAAATCCTTGATATACCCCTCGCTCAGGTTACTGTAGCGGTCTATGGGCCACGAAAAATCCTAATGTCAGCGGGGAGTCAGCATGCGGGCAGTTTGATTCTGAGTGTAGTCGGGCTGGGCCGGTTTGATGAGTTAGTTTGAACTAGACCGGCCGGCATTTAAATATTATTTATAAATTTATTTTTATTTTCTTTGAAATTCAATTTTGGGCTTGTTTGAAGTTCATTTTGCTTGAAATTTATTTCATCTGAATCAGAAAAATAAGATCTTCATATTGATGGCCTTCTTTCCAACATAAATTAATAAAATATTGATTTATTAAAAATAAATTAATTTATTTTATAATTTAATATTTTTGTTAGTGTATTTTTATCACTTATTAATTTGTCACTTATCATGTGCCTTGAATAGCCACTATCAAGATACCAAAGTTATTTCTTATCACGGGCTGCGAGACACTCCTACAAAAAAAAGTCAAGTTGAGTTTTTAGGTACCCAAGTCATCTTGGATCCTTTGGGATTAGTACTCATGATTTTTTTTGGAATCCAAATCATTTTAATTATTTTTCTATTTAATTTTTAAAATCACATGTATAGGATTTATGATCAATTTTATCACAATAGTAATATGAGATATTTGGGATAGAATTTGATGAGGCTTTGATAAATAGATTTTTCAATAATTTTTACTTCTTATGAGGTTTGAATCCGAATCCAGTCTTATTAAAAATAGCTCTTTATTTATTTAGTAGTATATTTAATTTTTTAGAACTATAAGTAAATCTTTCTACAAATGGTTTGACTCTTGCTAATTCATCATTCAATATCTGATCTTCATTAGTAAGCAAATTCAATTTTTCAAAAATCATTTTCTTTTCATGAATAAGTTTAGAATTTAACTTTCTCAAATCTTTATTTTTTAAGATTACTTTTCTATATTCAATCATAAGTTCAGAAAAAGCATCTTGTAATTCATCAAATATAAAATCTAAAGAATTTTCAGTATTTACCTCCTCATGATGTGCCATTAAGCAAATATTGGCCACCTCTTGTGATTTTTCTTCGGAACTAGAATCCTCACTATCGCTCCAAGTGGCCATCATCGTCTTTTTCTTGAACTTTTTGGATGTTTTCTTAAGGAGGAGGCAGTCCACTCTAAAATGGTCCAATTTCTTACACTCGAAACAAATGGGTAGTTCCTTCTATTCCACTTTCTCCTTTTCTTTACTTGGCTCATCTTTGAAAGTCTTCTTCTTGAATCCTAGATTCTTCTTTCTCATAAACCTCTTGAACTTTCTTGCAATCATGGCCAAGTCTTCTTCTTCCTCCTGTTCATCGAATTCCTCACTTTCATCATTCTTGGAGGTAGTTGTCTTGAGAGCTATGGTCTTCTTCTTCTTGGTTTTCTCCTCCATATTTTGTCTCATGTTTAATTCATGAGTTATTAGAGACCCAAGAAGCTTTTTCAATGGTAGCTTGTTGAGGTCTTTGGCTTCTTGGATGGGGATGACTTTTGCTTTCCAAGCCTTCGAAAGTGACTTAAGAATTTTTCAAACAACCTCATTATTAGTATAAGATTTATCTAAGCCTTTTAAATTATTTATAATATTGGTAAATCTAGTAAACATTTCAAAAATAGATTCATTTGATTCCATCTTAAATAATTTATATTTATGAATAAGCATATTTATTTTAGACTTCTTTACTTGATTGGTACCCTCGTGGGTGACCTCTAGCCTATCCCAAATTTTCTTAGCCAATGCACATGTAGAGATTCTATTGAATTCATTAGGGTCTAATGCATAATATAATACATTTATTGCCTTAGCATTCAATTCTATCATTTTCATGTCATGCTCATCCCAATCCTCTTCTAGTTTGAAAATTTCATTATCTTTTACCTTAATTGCGAGAGTGTGTGGATCTTTGATTATCACTCTCCAAAGTTGATAATCAAGTGCTTGAATGTAGATGCACATGTATGCTTTTCAATAAGTATAATTTATTCTATTAAACAAAGATGGATGATTGGTTGATTGCCCTACGGTAAGAGATTCACTCATTTGGGTTGCTATTTGATCTCAACTCTTGATTGTTAAATCAAATGAAGTATCAGGCTCTAACACCACTTGTTGTCCAGCAAGACAACCAAAGAGATGAGGTGAATTAGGTTTTTTAAAATTTAAGATAAGTTAAGTACTATTTTCAAAAACTAGTGAAGTGATGGAATATGTTTTAGTTCAATGTAACTAAGTATATAGAAATGTAGAAATATAAATGCAATGGAATGAAAGAAACAAAGCAATTACAAATACAAGAAAATTTATAGTGGTTCGGTGCTCCTTACACTTACATCCACTCTCCAAGATCAACTTAAAAATTTTACTATAATCTCTCCAAGATTACAGCTGGAGAGTTTTTCAAGGCTTACTATCTAAAACCTAGTTAGTTTTACATACTACAAAAAAATAGTGATTTTGCGATCAATTTTGCGATCAAATTTTTTCGTTGAAATTTATGATCAATTTTGTGATCAAAATTTTTACAATTGATTTTACAATCAAAAATTTGAATATAAAAATAAATTTATAAAATATTAATTTTATAAAATTTTATAATTAATTTTTTGAACAAATTTTTGATTGTAAATTATTTGATCAAAAAATCAATCAAAAAATCCAAAAATTATTTATCTAAAATTTAAAATAATTTAAAAAATTTTTGATAAAAAATTATTTTTTTAGCATAAATTTTTTAATCAAAAAATTGATTAAAAAATCTTAAAATTATTTATTTTGAAATTTATAATAATTTTAAATAAATTTGATCAATTTTTTGATTAAAAAATTAATTTTTCTTGATCAAATTTGTGGTCATAAATTTTTTGATCAAAAAATTAGTCATAAAATCCCAAAATTATTTTATAAAATTTAAAATAATTTTAAAAATTTTTTGATCAATTTTTGGTTAAAAAATTAATTTTTTTATCAAATTATTGGTCATAAATTTTTTGACCAAAAAATTAATCAAAAAATCCCAAAATTATTTTTTTAAAATTTATAACAATTTAAAAAAAATTTTGATAAATTTTTTGATGGAAAAATTAATTTTTTTGAATGAATTTTTGGTCAAAAATTTTTTGACTAGAAAATTAATTATAAGATCCCAAAATTATTTTTATAAAATTTAAAATAATTTTAATAAATTTTTGATCAATTTTTTGGTCAAAAAATTAATTTTTTTGATCACAAATTTTTCAACCAAAAAATTGATTGCAAAATCTAAAAATTATTTTTTTAAAATTTTAAAATAATTTTAAAAAATTTTCCATCAATCTTTTGGTTGGAAAATTAATTTTTCTTGATTGAATTTTTGATCACAAATTTTTTGATCAAACAATCAGTCAAAAATCCTAAAATTATTTTTTTTAAATTTAAAATAATTTTATAAACATTTTGATTGATTTTTTGATCAAAAAATTAATTTTTTTCTATCAAAATTTTGGTTGTAAATTTTCTAAAAAAAAAATTGGTCAAAAAATCTTAAAATTATTTTTTTAATTTAAAAAAATTAAAAAAAATTTGGCCAATTTTTTGATTGGAAAATTAGTTTTTTTTGATCAAATTTTTGGTCATAAATTTTTCGATCAAAAAATATCAAAATTATTTTTCAAATTTAAAATAATTTAAAAATTTAGCGACCGATGTTTTGGTTGGAAAATCAGTTTTTTTAGCTAAATTTTTGATCGCAAATATATTTTGCAGTCAAATATAATTTTTCTCTTTTTTTGTTAAAAATGGTATCATTTTAGAATTTGAAATATATTTTCATCATTTATTATCTAAATAATTATAATTAGTATATCATCATAAAATACCAGCTCGATCCGGTTGCCCTAGTTATGTTGATTAATAAAATTTAATTTCGATGGTCACGAATGACCATATGATGATCTGATAGATGAGACCATCGATGGATTTGAAAACTTACAATGATGATTTTGATGATATTTATAGTATACTATCAAAATTTTACTTCAATTAGACATCATTATCATGATCAATTTAACATGGATGATTTAGACCATTAAATAAAAATTAAGTGATCAAAAGGCTAAATGATATTCAATTATAAGATAATTTTTTAGATAAATGATCTTTGCTACTATTTTAATCATTTGTATGGTGATGATCGTAAAATTCAAACTACATGTATATGAACCATCGACGTTAGGCTGATCTTATAAAAGCACAAGTATAATTACCTAATGACTTTAAGAATGAGTATTAAGAAACATAGTTTTAAATCATTCATATATACACTATTTGAATCTTACGATCACCACCATACAAACGATCAAAGTAGTTGCAAAGATTATTTATCAAAAAAATTGCCTAATAATTGGATGCCATTTGGACCTTTGATCACTCATTTTTTATTTAACGATCCAAATTATTCCATGCTAAATTGATCATGATAATGATGTCCGATTAAAGTAAAATTTTGATAGTGTGCTATAAATATCATCAAGATCATCATTGCATGTTTTTGAATCCATCGGTGGTTTCTATTTATCAGATTATCATATGATCGTTCGTGGCCATAGAAATTAAATTTTATTGATCGATATAGCTAGGACTATCGGATCGAGCCAGTCTTCTATGACGATACTCTAACGATACTTATTTAGATAATGAATGATAAAAATAAACTTTAAATTCTAAAATTATACCATATTCAGAGAAAAATAGAAATAAATTATATTTGATTGCAAAATACATTTATGACTGAAAAATTGATCAAAAAAAATTAATTTTTCAACCAAAAAATTTATTAAAAAATTTTTAAATTATTTTAAATTAAAAAAATAATTTTGGAATTTTTCTATCAATTTTTTGGTTGGAAAATTTATGACCAAAAATTTGATAAAAAAATTAATTTTTTGATGAAAAAATTGATCAAATTTTTTTTAAAATTATTTCAAATTTTTAAAAAATAATTTTAAGATTTTTTGATTGATTTTTTTATCATATTTTTTTTTAATTTTTTGCAACCAAAAAATTGATCATAAATTTAAATTTTCAAAAAATTAATTAGCACCCTTTTTTTGGTGATTTACCTAGTTATTTAATAAAAAAAACTTTATGAGCAAGGTGTCCCACCCCCAGCCTTGTCCCAGTCAGCCCCAACACCCATCTTCCCCTTCTCAGCAATCGCCCGCGATGGGACCCCCTCCCGTCCCCGGAGGCTGCTCGCGATTGCCTTCCCTCGCTGGCTCATCGTGACTTACCCCCTTCCCCTCCTCGGTGACCGCCCACGTCAGCCTCTCCTCATCGGCCTGCCCGCGATGGCCCCTTTCCCCTTGTCCTTGTCGCCACCTATCACCGGGGGTGTGCGGTGCTGGAGGCATGAAGTAGTGGCTGGGGGGCGGTGAGGGTGGCTGGGGGCAGGGCAGGTGGTCGGGGCGATGCAAGTGGCCAGGGGCAGTGCGGGCGGTGTGGGGGTATGGGGGTAGTACTGGTGGTGTGAGCGACCTTGGGGTAGTGCGAGCAGCTAGGGGACAATGCAGGCGGTGCATGTGGTCGAAGGGTAGGATGGGTGGTCAGGGGTGGTGCGGGTGGCCCGGGGGTAGTGCAGGCGGTCGACGAGTGGCCAGGGGGCAGCGCGGGGGTGGGGTGTAGGGGATCGGAGGGCGGCGAGGGGAGGATTCCGCTGAAGGTGCATAGGAGGAGGACGAGAAAAAAGTAATAAATAAAATATTTAAAAAATATTTAAAAAATTATTTAAAAATATTAATAATTTATTATTTTATAAAAAATAATATAAATTTAAAATTTAAAAAAATTAGCGATCAATTTTTTTAAAAAAATATTTTTTAAAAATTTATGATAGAATTTTTGATCGATTATTTTTTAAATTTTTAGTTTAATATCTTTTTATTAATTTAGCGATCGATTTTACGATCAATTTTTTTTAAAAAATATTTTTTAAAAAATTTATGATCAAATTTTCAATTGATTATTATTTAAATTTTTAGTTTAATATTTTTTAATTAAATATTATTGATCAAAAAATTGATCAAATTTTTTTAAAAATTATTTTAAATTTTAAAAAAATAATTTTAAGATTTCTTGATCGATTTTTGGGTAGTAAAATTTTTTTAATTTTTTGCAATCAAAAAATTGATCATAAATTTAAATTTAAAAAAAATTAATTGGCACCTTTTTTTGATGATTTACTCGATTATTTAAAAAAAAAACTTTATAAGCCTGGCGGCCCATCCCCAGCCCCATCCCAGCCACCCCCGACCCCCATCTTCCCCTCCCAGGTGATCACCTACGACGGGCCCCCCTCTACTTCCCAAAGACCGCCCACGACGGCCTCCCCTCGCTGGCCCACCATGATGGCCCCCCTGCTCTCCCCGATTACTGCCCGCGATGGCCTCCCTCATCGACCCCCGCGACTGCCCCTTCCCCTCCCCGACTTACCGCTCGCGATGGCCTCCCTCGTTGGTCGCCACGATGGCCCCCCACCCCTCCTCGGCCTGCGATGCCCCCTTCCCTTCAGCCTCCCCTCGCTGGCCTGCCTGCGACGGTCCCCCTTCCCCTTCTCCTTGCCGCCACCTTTCGTCGATCTTCATCGTCTGGGGACTAGGGGCAGCACGGGCAGTCGAAAGAATGGGGTGCGGTGCGGAGGCATGGAGCAGTGGCCTGAGGGAGTGCGATGCCGGAGGTGCGAAGCAATGGCCCGAGGGAGTGTGGTGTCAGAGGCGTGGGGCAGTGGCCAAGGGATGGTGCGGGTGGCCCGGGGGCAGCACGAGTGGTGCAGGTGGCCGGGGGCAGGGCGAGCGATCGGAGGGCGGTGCGGGGGGCCGGGGGTAGCAGGCGGTGCAGGTAGTCGGGCAGCGCAGGTGGCCAAAGGGCAGCATGAGGGGTGGGGTGCGGGGGACTGGAGGGCGGCGGCACTGGTGAATAAGGGCGGCGAGGAAGGCTTCTACTGAAGGTGCATGGAAGGACGATGGAAAAAAGTAATAAATAAAATATTAAAAATAAAATATAAAAATTATTTAAAAATATTAATAATTTATTATTTTATAAAAAATAAAATACATAAAAAAAATAATATAAATTTAAAATATAAAAAAAATTAGCGATCGATTTTATAATCAATTTTTTTAAAAAATATTTTTCAAAGAAATTATGATCAAATTTTTGATCGATTATTATTTAAATTTTTAGTTTAATATTTTTCATTAATTTGTGATTATTTTTTTTAAAAAAATATTTTTCAAAAATTTATGATCAAATTTTTGATTAATTATTATTTAAATTTTTAGTTTAATATTTTTCATTTATTTAGAAATTATTTTTTTAAAAAAAAATTTCAAAAAATTTATGATCAAATTTTCAATTGATTATTATTTAAATTTTTATTTTAATATTTTGTAATTAATTTAGTGATCGATTTTGTAACCATTTTTTTAAAAAAAATATTTTTTAAAAATTTTATGATCAAATTTTTGATCAATTCTTATTTAAATTTTTAGTTTAATATTTTTTTAATTAATTTAATGATCAATTTTTTTAAAAAAATATTTTTTTAAAAAATTTACTGTCAAATTTTTGATCGATTTAAAAATTAAAAAATTATAAATTTTTGTTTTTAGAAATAAAAATGATTTTTTATAATTTTTTAATTTTTAAAAATTAGATTATTTATTTTGTTATATTTTTTAGAAATTAGCAACCAATTTTTTGGTTGGAAAATTGATTATAAGTTTTTTAGTTTTTTTAATTTTAATAATTGTAATAATTTTTTTGATCGGCAAATCGGTCGCTAGATTTTGCAATCGAAAAAATTAGTCGAAAAATATTTCTAACAAATTTTTTGCAAACAAAAATTTTTGGTCACAAAATCGATCGCTAAATTATTCGCTACCAATTTTTGGTTTTTAGCGATCGATTTTTTGATCGCTAAAATTCTATTTTCTTTTTGTGATACTAGCTCACCAACCACAACCAATCTCCAAGCCAACCCTTAGCTTACAATCCAATTCCTAGGCTTGGGTGGGCATTCTCTTTAGCTTCAAAATCCTATTGATGCTAAGTTACGAGAAGAAGAAAAGTTGAATAATAAAAATAAACAAAAAGCTTCTTTGACGAGCAAGTAGGTCAATGAAGCTTTTGAAATCTTTTTTGTTGAAGGCTTTACAGCTTTTGAGCTTGTCTTCTTACTGAATGAAATTTCTTGATTTGATGTTTCTTGAAGATGGAAGTGAAATGCTTTTTTTTCAATGCGTTTTGGATTCTTTCTCTTTACTTTTTATTCCTCTCAATGATTGAATAGTCATATTACTTTCTCCAGGTATTTTATAGCTTATTCCCCACATTTGGTAGGCCATTTGACTGTTAGAGAAGTGAAAATAGACGTTTAAACCATTTCTGCATAGTTCTAAGCATTCTGCAGAAACTAGCCGTCGAATCTCAAGTCGACTCGAGCCTCAGCTCGAGATCTTTTACTCTGCTTGTTCTTTCACTCGAGATCTTTTACTCTGCTCGCTCGAGGGCTTAGGCATGAAAATCATATTCTATATGTTTTATTGAGACCTCAACTCATGGACCTCGAGTTGACTCGAGCCTCCGCTCGAGATCATTTCAACTTTTATCCCAAAAATCATGTCCTCTATATTTTTTCCGTGACTTTGACTCATGAATCTCGAGTCAACTCAAGCCTCCGCTCGAGATGCTCCGAACTTCATCCTTAAAATCCTATTCTCTATATTTTTCTATGACTTCAGCTTGAGAACCTCGAGTCGACTCGAGCCTCCACTCAAGATTGTGTTATCTGAAACTTCTACATGCCAGTTTTGTATCAACTCGAGCTGAATAATGAGCTGGATAAGGAGTCGACTCGAGAACTTTTTATGCTAAAAAATTATAACTTATCCAAATATTTTTTTCTTCAATTTTAGTTTTGAGATGTCCCCTTCAAGCCTTACTTTAGGTGTTATTTATGCCTCAAAAGCCTTCAATATTTCCTCAATGATCCTTAAATGCACTTTTCAGAGATTTTTCATTTGATACTCTATAATTCATCCTAAAATATGATCTCAATCAATTCATTAGTCAAAATAATATACTCAAATGTTTTGTTCATCATCAAAATCAATCCTTAGGGTTAATAGGCTGACCTTTGTTATAAGCATAGTTATGGTACTAGGGTCTATTCTGATAATTCTGTACTGGTGGAGTTTGGGTCTAAGCCTGAGTCTATTATGATTTCCAAGAAAAATTAGGATGGTTTCTCCAGCTTGGGTTATATGTGTTTGAAAATGGGTCATTGATCAGTTTGGAGTATTCTTGAGCAGCTTGAACTTATTCTAGGATGAAAGATGGAAATTATGCGACTGTGGGACATTCACTCACATTATGGGTTGGGCTAGCACAAATAGAATAAATCTCTTGATAATTAAAAGATGGTGTGTATTCTATAGGAGATTGTTGACCTAGATTTAGGAATTGATCTAATTTTTTTGTAAGTAAAAGAAAAATCCTATTTTCTGGATCAGGTTCATTCAGATCTAATTTGACTAAGAAAAATATTTTAAATTTTTTTTTTCTTAGATCTAAATCAGATCTGATACGTTTTAGATCTGATTTGATGAATCTAATAAAATAAAATAAAATAAAATAAATCATATTTAATTTATATCTTGTTCTTGGGTAATCTTATTATCCTATGATGATTCTGCTGATTTTCTGAGGTTTCGGATGTAGCCACGCAATCGCTTGGCCTTTACCGATATCCACTCAGGCAGAATCTGAAGATCTTCTTCTTCTTAATCTTTTCTCCAAAGATTAGATCTGGATCTGATCTTGAAGATCTTCAAAATGATTTTTGAAGATCCGATGTCGTCTCTTGCAGCAGTGCTGTCTTCTTCCTTTCTTATCATCTTTCTCTTGCATGGATTACACCAAACTTGAGCCCAAAGCCTCTTGGGCATGGAGAGAAGAGAGAGGATCAGAGGTAGACATGGAGGAGAGGGGAGAAGACTATGTGGCATGGGCAAAGGGAGATCTCTCTCAAACCTAGGCGTAGATAGGGTTTATATAGACCCTATTGTGCCATGCAGTGCCACATCATCTCGGCCAATCATGTCACTTGGTGCAATCATATCTAAATCTGATTGATGGGATGATATCACCTGATCCAATCAGATGAGAGTCCCTCTCAAACATCCTAAGGTGGTGCTAAGACTGGTCAAAGTAGAGTCTTTGGCGCCACCTTGTTTGATATCATGAAGCAACCTGGAGTTCCATCTATATGGGACTTAGGCATCATTATCCTTGGGCGCACGTCTCCCTAGGCATGCGCCCCCTTCTTTCCTCTTTCTAGTAGGGGGAAAAAGATCAAAGCTCTCTCCTATGGGTGCAAAACACATGGGTAGATGTCTAAGTGTCAAAGGTCAATGTTTGACCAAAGTCAAAAAATAAGAATTAGCAGGTGATGGAAAATGGTAGGTGTTATCTCAAATTTATCTCATAAATTAAGATAATTCTGTTCTAACCTAGACAAGCTTCAATCAGACTAAGTAAAGGTACCCAAGTGAGGCCAAATACATTTGACTCAATCGAGATAACTTTTGATGATTGTTGAAGGAGAACATTAGGCTCAATCATGTGCTAGCATGATTTTCTTAAACCTAATTGAATCTAATTCAAATCAATTGAACTAAGTTAGTCCAATTGATAATATCCAGATCCAAATCCTTATTTGTGTGATCTAGTTAGGTTCAGTTCCATATGGTAGTGAGATATGTCACAATCTCTATCATCGACATCATCAAAATCCCTTCTGATGGATCAGAACTTTTTTGATTCAAACAACTAGAATGATCGATCATCCAAATCATTCTAATTGCTCCCAAAATCCACCAATGACACCTAGTAGTATATGGTGGCAATCCATCAGAACTGAAAACAAACCTCTCAGTGTAGTTACCTGTGTGATTAAGTTCTTCTATCTTGAGCTCCGATTAGATTAGGATTAAGGTGAACATGTCAAACCCTAATATCCATCATATGAATTAATCATTAGATTCAAATCCAATGTAAAAATCTTAATAGAAACTTTTTCTATTATTTTACTCTGCCATGGTCATGGGCTTATGGATTTGATTCTCGTGATCATCATAGGACTACTCCTCATCTACCAAGATAGATAGATTCTCTCTTGGTGCAATCCAATTCCTACAATGAACATGCTATAGCCAACATACACCTCAAGATTCCGAATGGCTAGGAGACCGAGTCATGGTGTAGTCAAACTATAACACCCTCAAGGTGAACTGTCGATGCACCTCAGGTCAAAGAACTAGATACACCACGGTAGCTTCGAGCTAGTCATCGACGAGAAGGTAGACTTCCTAATGACTGCTCGAGGTGGTCATGCTCAGTGCCCTCATTCTCTAACGAGTACCTATACTCTCGCTTCGGTGTCTCTACACCATAGACTTAAGACTCATCTACTATAAAGAAGTAATTGTACATCAATCTTTCAAATCAATCATCATCCTCATGATGATCCTATGGTTAAGAGCCTTTTTTTATGAGTTAATAATAAAAATTCATGTCTTAAATTTTCAACTCTTAAAAATAAGAATTATCATTGCCATTAACTCAAGGGATGTATCACAGACACAAAATATATATTATGATAGAAAATAATCCATCTTATTATTTATAGTCAAAATTATAATTTTGCCTTTATAAGTATATAATAAGTATAAGCTAATTCTGGCTTCTAGAGCACACATATCTAACAAACTTCCACTTGACCTAAAGCCAATTAGCTATAATTCTAAGTCCCATCTTCTCAAGGTGGGCTTTGATCTTCTGCTGATCCAACAACTTTGTAAGTGGGTCTGCTGCATTGTCTGCGGAGTCGACTCTCTTGATCTTGACGTAACTCTTTTCAATGTAATCGCAGATGAGGTGGTATCGCCGCTCGATGTGCTTGGATTTTTGATGAGACCTTGGCTCCTTAGCTAGGACTATGGCACCATTGTTATCGCAGTATAGAGGAATGGCATCTGATGGCATCACTCCGATCTCTATGACAAATTTCTTGTACCAGAATGCTCCCTTCACAGCTTCTGACGTAGCGATGTACTCTGCTTCCATGGTGGAATCTGCTATCACAGTCTACTTGGAACTCTTCCAACTGACAGCACCATCATTACACACAAATAGACTCCCAAATGTCGACTTTCAATCATCTGCATCAGACATAAAATCTGAGTCTACATACCTCTGAACTTGGAGTTCTCCATTATCAAAAACCAACAATATATCCTTAGTTCTTCTCAAGTACTTAAGGATACATTTCACAGAAGTCCAGTATTCTTCATCTAGATTCAACTGATATCTGCTCGTGACACTCATAGCATGAGCTATATCAGGTCATGTACATAACATGGCATACATGAGGCTTCCTATTGCTAAGCATAAGGGATCTTGCTCATACGTTCTATCTCCTTAGGTGTGCTAGGGCACATCTTCTTGAAAAGATGAATGCCATGTCTGAAGGGTACCAAACCCCTCTTAGAGTTTTCCATGCTAATCCTCTTTAGCACTTCCTCTATATACATTTTTTGTGAAAGTCCTTGCATCCTATTTGGTTTATCTCTATAGACCTTAATTCCTAGAATAAAGGATGCTTCTCCTAGGTCTTTCATGGAGAATTCTTTGGATAATCATATTTTAACTATGGTCAACATGGAAATATCATTTCCAACAAGGAGGATATCATCCCATATTTTTGAAGACACATGGTTCTTCCTCATTCTTGATGAAACCAAATAATTTGATTACATCATTAAAATGAGAATTTCAGCTTTAAGATACTTGCTTAAGTCCATATATGGACCTTTGCAGCTTGCAAACTTTGTGATCAGCATCACTGAATGTGAAACCTAGCGGCTAGTCCATATAGATATCTTCCTCAAGGTATCCATATAGATATCTTCATAATCGAAATAGATTGCAATAGCAAGCAATGTGTGGATGGATTTTAGCATAGCTACTTGCAAAAAGATATCCTGATAGTCAATGCTTTCGCGTTGACTATAACCTTTTGCTACTAATCTAGCTTTGAATGTCTCCAAATTTTCATCTGCACTAATCTTTTTCTTGTAGATCCATTTACACTCAATAGATACTATACCTTCTGGTGGATCTACCAAGGTCCAGACTTGGTTTGAGTGCATCGAGTCAATTTCTGACTTCATTGTCTCTAACCATTTCTTGGAGTCGATATCCGATATCGCCTCATCATAGGTTTTAGGATCATCACCATGAATCCCATTACCTACGAGAAATATTTTCTCTACTTTCTCTGAAATAGTACCTAAGTACCTCTTAGAGGGATGGAAAACCCTTTTCGATCTATGAGGTGGAGGAGGTAGTGATTGTATTGGCTCAACCTAATTTGGTTCCATTTGGTTCTTAGCTCGTTGCTCTTGTGAGACTTTCTCCTCGAGCTTGATTTGCTTTCTAATGCCGCCATCTTGAATAAACTATTTTTCAAGAAAGATGGCATGTCGACTTATAATCACATTATGATCTTTTGAAAAGTAGAAATAATATTCTAATGACTCTTTAGGATATCCTATGAATCGAGCTCTAAAGGATCTATAGTCTAGCTTGTCTGCTTGTTGTCTTTTGACATGAGCTAGACAACCCCAAATTTTGAGATGACTCAGACTTGATTTCTTACCATGTCATATCTCATACGGTGTGGTAGGAATGATTTTAGAAGGAACCCTATTCAGTAAGTATATTGCAGTTAATAGATTATATCCTCAAAAAAAATCAAGAAGATCTATGAAGCTCATCATGGATCGAACCATATCTAATAGGGTCCGGTTCCTCCATTCTGAAACCCCATTGAGTTGAGGTATTCCAGGTGGAGTCCATTGAGAGATTATACAATTTTGCTTTAGATAATCAAAAAATTTTTGACTAAGGTATTCACCTTCTCGATCTGATCGAAGAATCTTAATAGATTTTTCAGTTTGCTTTTCTACTTCATGTTTTAATTTCTTGAATTTTCAAAAACTTCAGACTTGTATCTCATAAGGTACACGTATCCATATGAAGATAAATCATCGGTAAAGGTTATGAAGTAGACAAAGTTGCTTCCAGCCGGCACATCAAATGGGCCGCATACATCAGTATGTACTAGGGCAAGTAGATCCGTGGCCCTTTTCCCATGTCCTACAAAAAAGAGCTTAGTCATTTTGCCATGAAGATAAGATTCATAAATTGGATATGACTCGAAAGTCAACAGACTCAATAGACCGATTTTTTCTAATTTGTTAACCCTATCTTCTACTATATGACCTAGTCTTAGGTGCCATAGATATCTATCATTTGGACTATCCCTAGGTCATTTTGTTCTTATGGCATTCACATTTTGCTCGATATTAAAAATAGATACATTAATATGTAACTGGTAAAGATCGTTAATAAGAAAACTACTTGCAATTTTATTTCTTTCATAAAGAATGTTACAATGGTTCTCAAGAAAACTAATTACATAGTCTTCTAGTGCTAAGCATGAAACAGAAATCAAATTCCTGCTTGCTGCAGGCACATAATAACAGTCCTTTAATACTAAGTCTAAACTAGATGGTAGTCGAAGAGGGTATGTTCCCACCGCCACAGCAGCAATCCTTGCTCCATTTACAATACATAGGATCATCTCACCATCCCTCAGCCTCTTGCTATCCTCAAGAACTTGCATGGAAGTGCATAAATGAGCACTAGAACTAGAGTCAAGCATCCAATTGGATGTAGAAGAAATCATAAGGTTAGACTCAATAACGAGCATACCTCCAAAAGGACCTGCCTCCTTCTTATTCTTTAGGGTAGCCAGGTAAGTAGGGTAGTTTCGCTTCCAGTGGCCGTCGGTATTACAATGAAAATATTTTTCTTTGTCAGCGACCTTCTTCTTCAACTCTACTTTCTTTTTCTTTCCTCCTTCCATCTTCTGCTTTTTCACAGACTTCTTCTTCTTTCCAAAAGATTTTTTCTTGAAAGAAGTTCATTCCATAGCAAGCACTGAGCTTTTAGAACCTTTCATGAAAAGCTCAGCAGTAACCAGCATGTTCATAAGCTCGGTCAGAGAATTTTGAAGTTTATGCATATGGTAGTTCATAATGAACTGCCTATATGCATCAGTCAAGGATTGCAGAATTATATCATTCTGCAGATCCAGGTCCAACTTCACTCCAAGCTTCTCAAGCTCTTTTAAATTCTTGATCATCATCAGATAATGATCTTTGGCTGACTGTCCATCATGCATTTTAGCCTTGAATAGTCGTTTAGTGACTTGATACTTGGCTGCGTGACTCTGTTCACCAAACATCTCTTGTAGGTGAGCCAACATTTGGTGGGTAGTCTTGATATCTTCATGTTGGCGCTGAAGCTCATCAGACATTAAGCCCAACATGTAGTATCTAGCCTTGTTATCTTCGTCCATCCACTTGTCAAGAGATGTTCTCTGTTCAGCAGATGGACGAGCTGGTAAGATGGGGGGTCTTGATCCAATACATGAGTTAACTTCTCAAAACCCAAAATGATTTTGAAGTTCCAAAGTCAATTCTTATAATTAGGTCCGGTCAGTTTATGGGTGTCCAGGATACGTGCTAGTGGATTAGAGGCAGACATTTTTCTATAGAGAGTCAAAGTTTCTAGTTAGATATTATAATTAAGACTTAATCAATTTATTTAAAAATTTTATTTTTTTAAAATAAATTAGCTTCTATTATTTTCTTGGATACTTACACTCTCTCTATAGAGATGCAAAAATTTTTATAATTAATAATTTCTAGTGGGTAGTGCGATCCCACCAACTGTCTCATCACCTCACCTAATAGTTATTGGTGATGGATTAGCCAATAGGTAAACAACTCTTGTTCAATGATTCTCTAATCATGGTGCACCTAAACTTGATCTCTAATTTATGAATCTCACCGTATCTGAAATATTGATCTACTCCTTAGTTAAGTCAAACCCACCATTTGCATAAATTAGATTCCTAATTGGTCTCTCAATATATCCAAAATATTGAGCCAAATTCATCCTCCAGTCCATAGCATCCAATGCCTAATAGATATTGTTGCATCTTTTTGGTGCAACTGAACCACTGTAACCAGTCGAGAACAATCAACCCCAAAAAAAGCCCGCACATCTACAATGGTGGAAGACCTTAGACTTAATCTTTTCTTAGGGAGATTTGATTTAAGTCTCATTAAACTAGACTTACAATAGCCATAACAATTATGACTAACCTAGTGGGATGGGTTAGCTTGGATTGTTAACCACCTTATATCAGAACTGGATCGATAAATATGGCCAGATAAGTAAGATCGGTGGTAGGGATATGCCATTAACTCGACAAGAATGTATTTGAGTTGAGTAGCTTTCAATTAAAAATTAGTCGATTGTATCTACCAAACTTACCTTAGATACTAAATTATTAAGCCAGAACCAATCAGGTTAGCCTACAATTCAAACTCTAACCACTGAGCCTAATTAGGTCTTAGCTTGATCGATCACTCACGTGACTCGATCTTGACCCAGACTTAATCCTATTAGGTTGGTTAAATAAGCACTCTCGATTCCATCTAACCAACTCTTGATTCGGTTTGATCAACCGCTTAGACCTAATTAAGCTACCTCAGCCCAAACCCAATTTTATGAATATATCTTAAATTTAAAAATTATTAATTTTAGACTTAATATATTTTATAATCTTAATTTTTAATTAAGTTTAGGGTTTACAAACAAAATATGTAAATAAAATCCTAGGGTTTTACAAAAAATAAATTTGGATTTCTGATTAAGGACGAACGCGCAGCATCCCTACACATCATAAGAATACCCCATCGAATGGAAGAAGGGGGCATTTAAATCCTACTTTATTCTTATGACTGGACGATCGAGGGGAACACCTTAATCAGAAATATGAAAACTATAAAACTAGTTAGATCTACATCATATATCTTATATATAAAAATTGATCTAACTATAAACATGTTTTGCATACATCTCATATATCATATCATGCATATTTTTAGATCTAAATTATTTTATAATCATCTAAAAAATTAAATTTAAATTAATCATATTAAAATAAATTTTATTCTAGATAATTATGTAGAACTATTCTACAACTAGTCTAAACATGCATTCATCATATCTCATATGAACCAAAAATTAAGTAATTTTATTTTTTATTTTTTAAATCTTATTATAATATTTATAATATTAAAAAATAATAAATAAATAGATCTAAAAATTATAACTTAATCAAATTAAATTATAATCATGCAAGACTATATATAGAATAATTTTATTCTATAACTAGTCATGCATCTTGTACAACTTAGATCTAAATTATTTAATTTTTAATTTTTTAATTTTAGATCTAATCACATCCATGTGATATTTAAAATTATATAATTATTAGATTAAAAATAAATTAAAATTAAATCTAAATTATTTATGGGAACATGGCTCTGATACCAGTTGAAGAAAAAATTCTATTTTCTAGATCAGATTCGTTCAGATCTGATTTGACCAAGAAAATATTTTAAAATTTTTTTTCTTAGATCTAAATTAAATTTTGTACTTTTTATATTTAATTTTATAAATATAATAAAATAAAATAAAATAAAATAAATCAAATTTAATTTATACCCTATTCTTGGGTAATCTTGTTATCCTATGATGATCCTGCTAATTTTCTAAGATTCTAGATGTAGCCACACAATCATCTGGCCTCTATCGGTATCCACTTAGATAGAATTTAGAGATATTCTTCTTTTTAATCTTTTCTCCAAAGATCAAATCTGAATCTAATCTTGAAGATCTTCAAAATATTTTTTGATGATCCGATGTCGTCTCTTGCAGCAGTGCTGCCTTCTTCCTTTCTTGTCGCCTTTCTTTTGCTTGGATCGCACCAAACTTGAGCCCAAAACCTCTTGGGCATGGAGAGGAGAGAGAGGATCAGATGTAGGCATGGAGGAGAGGGGAGAGGGCTATGTGTCATGGGCAAGGAGAGATCTCTCTCAAATTTAGGCACAGACAGGGTCTACGCCATGCAGTGCCACATCATCCTAGCCAATCATGTCACTTCGTACAATCAAATCTAAATCTGATTAATGAGATGACATCATCTAATCCAATCAGATGAGAGTCCCTCTCAAACATCCTTAGGTGGTGTCAAGATTGGTCAAAGTAGAGTTTTCGGTTACACCTTGTTTGATATCATGAAGCAACCTGGAGTCCCATCTATATGGGACTCCAGGCATCATTATCCTTGGGCGCACGCCTCCTTAGGCATGCACCCCCTCCTTTCCTCTTTCTAGTAGGAGGACAAAGGTCAAATCTCTCTTCTATGGGTGCAGGACACATGGGCAGATGTCTAAGTGTCAAAGGTCAATGTTCGACCAAAGTTAAAAAGACAAGAATTAGCAGGTGATGAAAAATGGTAGGTATTGTCTTAATTTTATCTCATAAATTAAGATAACTCTTTTCTAACCTAGATAAGCTCCAGTCAGACCAAGTAAAGATACCTGAGTGAGGTCAAACACATTTGGCTCAGTCGAGATAACTTTTGATGATTATTGAAGGAGAACATTAGGCTCAATCGTGTGCTAGCATGATTTTCTTGAACCTAATTGAATCTAATTCAAATCAATGAAACTGGATTAGTTTAATTGATGATATCTAGATCCAAATCCTTATTTGTATGATCTAGTTAGATTCAATTTCGTATGGTAATGAGATATGTCACGATCTCTATTATCGACATCATCGAAACCCCTTTCGATGGATTAGAACTTTTCTGATTCAGACAACTAGAATGATCGATCATCTAAATCATTCTAATTGCTCCCAAAATCCACCAGTGACATCTAGCAGTATATGGTGGCAATCCATTAAAATTGAAAATGAATCTCTCAGTGTAGTTACCTATGTGATTAAGTTCTTCTATCCTGAGCCTTGATCGGATTAGGGTTAAGATGAACTCGTCAAACCTTAATATCTATCATATGAATTAATCATTTGATTCAAATCCAATGTGAAAATCTTAATAGAAACTCTTTCTATTATTTCACTCTGCCATGGCCATGGGCTTATGGATTTGATTCTCATGATCATCATAGGGCCACTCCTCATCTACCGAGGTAGATAGATTCCCTCTTGGTGTAATCCAATTCGTACAATGAACATGCTATAGCCAACATACACCTCAGGATTTTAAATAGCTAGGAGACTGAGTCATGATATAGTCAAACTATAACATCCTCAAGATGAACTACCGGTGCACCTCAGGTCAAAGAACCAGACACACCATTGTAGCTTTGAGCTAGTCATCAACAAGAAGATAGACTTTCTAATGACTGCTCGAGGTGGTCACGCTCAGTGCCCTCATTCTCTAATGAGTATCTATACTCTTGCTTCAGTGTCTCTACACCATAGACTCAAGACTCATCTACTATAAAGAAGTGATTGTATACCAATCTTCTGGATCAATCACCATCCTCATGATGATCCTATGGTCAGGAGCCTTTTTTTATGAGTTAAGAATGAAAATTCATGTCTTAAATTTTCAACTCTTAAAAATAAGAATTATCATTATCATTAACTCAAGGGATGTATCACAGACACTAAATATACATTATAATAGAAAATAACCCATTTTATTATTTATAGTCAAAATTATAATTTTACCCTTAGAAGTATATAACAAGTGTCAGTCAATTCTAGCTTCTAGGGTACACATATCTAACAGTAAGAAGATCGACTTTATTTACTAGGTTCATATCAACCTTAGAGCTTGATTCTAGATTTTTGATTTTATACATTCCTGCCCATTTTTGATGAGAAATTGATCTTTTATAAGAGGATAATGAAGCATGGTTAATCAAATTTTTACTTAGAGTTTCAAACAAGGTATAAGTTTCATCCTCACTTTTGCTCATAAATGCACCTCCATAGAATGTATCTACTATTTCTCTGTATTATTCTCCTAAACCTTCATAAAAAGTTTAAACAATTTGCCACTTAGATAGACCATGGTGTGGGCATTTTCTAGGAAGTTTCTTAAGTCTTTCCCATGATTTTTGAATTTGTTCTTCTAGAAGCTGAGCAAATCCAATGATAGCTCGCCTCATAGTGTTGGTTCAATCGGTGGGATAAAATTTCTTAAGGAATTCATATTGCATCTTTGCCCATATTTAAATTGATTTTCCTATTATGCCAAGCCAATACTTGGCTTTATTTTTTAATAAGAAAGAAAATAAGATCAGTCTAAGGGCATCATTAGAAAAATTTTGGATTTTACCATAGAGTAGATTTCTAAGAATTCATCCAAATGCTTGTAAGGATTTTCATTGGTGTTCCTATAGAAAGATGGGAGCATTTGGATTGTGGTTGACTTGATTTCATAATGGCTAGCAGAGATATCTGATAATTGGATACAAGTCAATGGATTATAGGTAGAAGGAATAAAATATTCCTTCATCTGCTTAGATGGTTCTTCATTATTTCCAGCTATTTGATTTTCAGATTTTATATGAATCAGTCATTCAATTTTGGGATTTGGTTTAACTAGGTCAGGTAATAGCAATCTCCTACTGTGCATATACTAGTACAATCCTAATGTGTTATTTTATTTTTTTATAAATATTTTTTTATTATTTTTTATTATTTTAGAGAAGGAAAGAGAAAAGAAAGAAGAGAGTTCTAAAGAAGAGTCTTGAATCTAGAGATGATAGAGAAAAATTAATTATATTTATGTTTAATGTTAATTAGCAAATAAGTTAGACAAACAATCCTAACTAAGAGTTGTCCTAGATCTAGATAACTCCTAACTGCCAAGGTTACCTTCAAGCCCTTCAAGTAGAGAATCATCCAATCAATTAGCCGTATAAGGTTGGTTGGAGTCCTCCCATTGCTTGCACTATTCACCAATCGCAGGTAAGCTAGTGGAACCAATTATAAACCATCTTTCTTCGGAATGTAATCTTTAAACCACTTTTCTTAGACACTAGTTAAGTTGACTAATCCTATCTAGTCCAACTCTTAGGGTTCTTTATCCTATTGAGCTCGAGTTCCTAGGGCCGATGTCTAATTGATTTTAATCTAGAGACTTAGGTCAATGATGGATGCTGGTTGGTTGTTTGTGGACCAAGAAAGGATGATCAAATTTTTATCTTATCTTGATTAATTGGGTTGTGCCCTTAATTTGATTTAATATGAATATACACAAAAAAAAAATTTCAAGCAAGGGGTTCTATGCAATTTAAACTAGATGCATGCAACTAATTAAATTTTAAGAAGCTTATCTTGCCTCTAGTAATCATCAAAAGAAAAAAAATAAAAATAAAACTAATATGATGCATGCTCTAAGAAATTAGGATTTCTACTCTTATCATGAAATTTTTAATTAGATTTAAATAGATAATTTTTAATTAATTTAAAAATAAAATAAATAATAATAAAAAAATTTAGGGTTTAGGATTAATCTCACCAAATAGGATTTGAGGCTTCCTCCTTGCCCTTATCTTTTTGTTCCTTTTTTCTTCTTTTCTTTTTTTTTATCTACAAAATAAATAAAAAAAGTTAGTAAATAGTAATAAAAAGAAAAGTCAAAGAGATCAAAAATTTTAATTTTTATACCTCTCCGGTAATGGCATCAAAAACTTGATAGATTGCGATACCATCATTAAAATATCATAATTATTAGTTTAATTTTAACTTTTTTAAAATAATTTAAAGTGCATAGATTATAGCGAGTCGGGTAGAATCCATAGGAAGGTAGTGATTTTATTTCAAAATCTTTGATTTTATTTAGAAAAAGAAAAGAGTTTGGAATTAAAATTTAAGTCAGAAAATAAAATTGCAAAATTTAAATGATGTAGAAGAAATAAACTTTGGTACTAAGATCTACTATTTAGATCTTAGGATCTACTTGCAAAGAAATTAAAAAGTAATTAAAATAAAGCAACAAAATTTATAGAGTAAGAAATTAAAGAACAAAAATTAAAGGAGCAATAAAATAAATTTTATATTAAAACTCAAAATTCAAATACAATAATTAAAAAAAAGAAAAAGACATAAAAACTAAAAATACTCTTAATCTTCATATTAGCAGTCGCGTGAAGATGGCATAGAACTCAGGCTCTTCTTCTCGGTACTGTCTGTCTTGAAACAACCTTCAACCAAAGTCTGACTCCTTACCGTAGCTTCTTCTGAATTAGATGTCTCAACTCTGGGGTCCTGGGGTCTTCAAATAGGTGTTGGAAGGCTGGAGACTGTTCTGCTAGGCAATGTGAGGGTAAAGCTTTGTATGGATCCTTATTCATGAAGAAAGTCTAGTAAAACTTGGCTTAAAACTCTGCCTAGATAAATTTTGGTGAGTCCCATAAGTTCTGGCCATCAGATCTTGATCAAATGGTCCCAAAATCATCAAAAACTATGTTTAATAAGCCCAAATCTAGTCGAAATTAATGTAGACCATTGGATCATGCTTGATGGAGGATTTTCAATGTTGGATCATCGTTGGGTTCCTTAATCATCACTGGGAGCTTCCAAGGCCATCAAATCGTTATCTGGCATGAGCACCGCTATTGGATGAAGATTTGGCACTAAATGGCTTTGAATCAAAGTAGAAAAAGACACGGACCATCCGATCTTGACCAGAATCCACCATAGCCATTCGATGGCATAATAACTATTTCCATGGACCGCGTGGACCAACTGCACCATGGACCTCGACCAATCAGCACTAAGCCTGTGAAATTATGAAACTACCCTTATACGCCACGATGAATTTTCTATAAACCCCTTAAGGGTCTTAGTCCACCATATGGCATCCTCTGATTGGTTGTCTGGTGCTGAGCTGGCGCACAGTCTATTATAGACCATGTAGTCTGCTGATGTCATGATGATATCAGCATTGGAGGGGAATTGGGCTAGTGGGCTGGCTATGCGTGTGGGCTTTGGGCTTGGCAGGCCGGCTTGCTGGCGTGTTGACTGGGCTGGCATGCACTGACTTCTATGGCTGGGCTAAGTGCACCGGCTAAACCAGCTGAGCTAATTCAATTTTCTATTTTATTTATTACTATTATTATTATTTTTTATTTCTTTAAAAATTTATATTGGATTTATTTTAACTCTGATTCGCTCCAAATTTATTTCATTATGATCAAAAAATAAGCTCTTTTTATTGCTGAACTTATTTTTTATATCAAAATAATAAAAATATTAATTTATAAAAATAAATATAAATTAATTAATAAATTAATATTTTTATTAATAAATTTGTGATACTTATTAGCCCCTATTTCTTTTGAAGATCCACTTACATCCAATGAATTTAATCCCTTTAGGTGGGTCAACCAATGTTCACACGTCATTGACCTTCATAGACTCAATCTCAAATTTCATGGCCTCAAACCATTTCTTGAAATTAGGTCTCTACATTACATCCATGTAGGTGATCGGATCCTCATCATTCTAATCGAGTTTAATAGGATCATCATCTTGGACCAAAAAACTATAGTATCTGTATGGTGGATGCTGTACTCCACCGAATCATCTTAATGGTGTAGTTACACTAGGCTCTAGATTTGATCTAATCAAATCTAGTTCTAGTTTAGTTAACTATGTCAATTTTTCTACCGATTGAACTTTCTTAAGTTCAACCTTAGAGGTAACGATTTCTTCACTAAGAAACTTTTTTTCTAAAAAGATTGTCTTATTGCTGACGAACATCTTTTGTTCTTCAGCATGGTAGAAGTAATAACCTCTACTTTTCTTAGGATATCCTATAAATACATACTTATTGGACCAGGGTCCAAGTTTATCCATATGCAAATATTTGACGTAGGTCGGATAATCCCAAACCCGAAGGTGAGAGAGTGTAGGCCTGTGCCCAGTCCATATCTCATATGGAGTCTTTGGAACAAATTTACTCAAAATGTTGTTCAATATAAAACATGTAGTCTCAAGAGCATAACTCCAAAATAAAATAGGCAGACTAGCAAACTCCTTCATAGATCGAATCATATCCAACAAAGTTCAATTCCTCCTTTTCGATACACCATTAAGCTGTGGTGTTCTTGGAGGAGTCTACTATGAGAGAATCCCATTCTTTCCTAGAATGTCAAAAACTCACTAGATAGATATTCACCTTTTCGATCTGATCAAAAAATTTTAATACTTTTTTAATTTCTTTTCTACTTCATTATGGAAGTATTTGAATATTTTAAATAATTCAGACTTATATTTCATAAGATAGACGTACCCATATCTAGATAGGTTGTCAGTAAACGTAATGAAATAGTGATATCCACCTCTGGCAATAGTATTCATAGGTCCACATACATCACTATGTATGAGACTTAGAACTTCACTAGCTCTTTTATCCTTTTCAGTAAAAGATGATTTTATCATCTTTCCTAGAAGGTAGAATTCACAGGTCGGCAATGACTCACAATCATTGATTTTAAGGATTCTTTTTTTGGCTAACCTATTTATCTTGTTCTTATTAATATGACCAAGCTTGCAATGCCAAAGGTAGGCATCTATGATAATATTTAGTTTAGGATATTTATTAATTGTATACATTACACTCACAGGCTATGATAAAATATAAATATCATTTTTTGGCTATCCATGTATTATTATAACATTATTTATAATGATATCATAATAATCTTTCTTTATCGATAAATGATAATCGACTTTGGCCAAAAGCACAACAAAAATTATATTCAACAAAAAAGAGGGACAATAATGACAATCATCTAGAGAAATGATATTACAATTGAAAATAAATTGTAATATCATTTATTCTTAAAGCTAGAATTGGAACAGATCTTTCATCTCCAACATTCAGGAATTGCTTGTTATTCTTAAATTTTCTATTAACTTAAAGTCCTTGCAATGAATTGCAAATATGCATTGGACTTTCAATATTCAATACCCAGGTAGTAGTATCACAAACAGAAAGATTACAAGGTGTTATTATTTAATATCCTTGATCAGCAACTCCTTGCTCTTTTCTCTTGTTCAGTCTATTGGAGTCACGGAAAGCAAGGTACTATGGATAGTGCCCCTGCTTCTTACAGTTGAAGGATTCTACCTGATTTGGGTCAATCTTGGACCTTTTGTTTAGACTAGGTATAGAAGCCCCAACACGAACCTCTTCATGAACCTGAACAATTTCAACTTTCGATACATATTATCGAAGTTGCATCCCATAAGTATAACACTGTCGAATAGTGCATGGAGCAACTTAGGTTTGGCCTTAACTACACATAGGAGAACCAAAAATCTAATTAGTAAATAATTTATTAAACCTTAAGATTTGGACTTTAATCAAAAGATTCTTTGATTATTTTATACGAATTGATAGCCTCTATCTCTAATTTGAGAAATTATTCTAATTTTTTAGTAGGTACTAGAATCTACATAGACTGCATATGGGCCCGAGAAAAGCTCTGGCTAACTCATGTGCATCTATGGATAGGTTCTTAATCATTTTTTTAAAAAATAATTTTTAGTATTAGATTTTGCCTCAGGTATCATTTTAGTAGGCTAGGACCTCCATTGAAAGTTTTGGTTAGATCCAATCATTAACATGATTGAGTTTGGTGCATCAAATGAATGATGACCAGGCCTGAAAAAAGCTTTGGCTAACCTGATCACCATTTAGAGAGTGTGACCTAATCATCATATAATGAATAATAATTTTAATATCTTGATGAATACCAAGCGTAAGGCACCTCTATTATCCACCTAGACTATTAGACCCATTACCATCCATCTTAATAGGAGGCTACGAGCTAGTTATCACTATAATTATCTCATTTTAAGGATCTAATAATTTTAGAGAATTTGCTTAATAGTTTTAGAAGAAGAAAGTCAAATGAACTAGCTAATTATGATCCTCCCACTGACTTTACCAAGTCAGATTAAGGAAGACAATAGATAGGCTAGTCTAGGAGCACCTAAATTAGTCACACTGATTTACCTAGCTGATATGGGTCAACTCGAATTGTCAAGTGATCCAATCAAGGTACAACTTCATGAAGAAGGCTAGGTAAGTGAGATCGGTGGGAGGGATATGCCATTAACTCATCAAAGATCGAATCAGTGTGGGTAGTTTTCAATTAAAAATCACTGATCAAAATGGCTAGACTTACTTTAGACACCAACTAGTTAATTAGTTTTGATTGGATCAACCTACCATTTTGGGCTAGACCATTTAGTCAAGAACCAAGTCCATTTTAGTTCTCATTAGAGACATAGACTTGACCAACTACAACTATTGTAATTGATCTAAAGAGATCTTAATCTAATCTAGGACAATAATTGATTATATTTAGTTAGTTCTCTAATTAAGTTCATTCTTTAATCTAACCTTAAGTCTAACCCAATTAATGGATCTAATTCATTCTAACCCATTAATCCAAATGTTATGATTTGTGTCTTAGGATCTTCAATTCATAATCCTAGATCCTAAACAAAATAATTCTTAATTCTTAATTAAGTTTTGGGTTGAGGGTTGGGGTTCAATATTTCAAAAATAATTTTTATGTTTATAAAATATTTTTATAATATAGTTCTATCAACCAAGTTGTATGCTTGATTCATAATTAATATGCAAATAATAAATAATATAAATATGAATCTACTTTAGGTCTAATCTAAACATATTCATGATCATGTACATCAAATTGAAACTATTTCAATTCTAAACAACCATAAATCACCTTAGATCTAATCTAAGATGTTTATGATCATATAAAACTAGATTGAAATACCTTTTAGTAAATCATAAAATTTCTTAGATTAAATGAAAAATTTTATGATTAAGAATTTATATCAGCATGTACTCGGACAACCTCTCCACTATAAGGAGGTAAACCTTGCAGCAAAACAACCTTATAAGATCAGTCCGTGTGATCTTTTTTTTTAATTTTTAGATTTAATATTAGATTATAATTTAGATTTAATCTAAATAATAGATCTAAAATATGTAAAAAATTATATCAAAAAGACCTAAGCTTGGATACCAGTTAAAGGAAAAATCTAAGGTTTCTAGCATGTATTTTGAAATCTTTTTCAAAATCAAAACAACAAAAGCTATAGATTAATCTAGTTAATCCATGAAATATGCAAATAAACTCTAGATCTAGGATCTAATAATATGATTAAAGCATACATATAAATCTAAAAATTAAATAAAATACAAAATAATAATGTTGATTATATCAACATCAAACAAGAAAAACTAGATTTGATCTAGTCTGCATTTGAGATCAAACCTCATTACCTTTTTTGTAGATTTAGATGTCCACTTTCTGATCTGAGATTGAGGATGTTGCTTCAAGTCACACATGCATTTGGCCTCTATGAGAAGTCCACACAAAGCCCCAATCACGATCCAAAGTCCAATAATTTTGAAATCAACACAGTGTGCTAGCACTATGTTGATCCTTCGTCGATGGTTGATGCTGAATCTCCTTCTTCAATTGACTTAAACTCTTCAAGGATCAAAGGAGGAGAAGGAAGGATCTGGAAGAAGCCTCTTCCCATGTTCTACTCTCAAAAGCTTGTAGAAGAAAATCTGAAATAAAAATCGTAGAGAAGACCCTTCTTCTCTAGGCCCTTTTCTTTCATCTAGGCACAACAATTTATGCCTTTACAAAATCCCACACCCTCAACTCTAATATGCCTAAGGTCTCCATGCCCAAGCTCTCTCTCTCTCTTAGATCTAAAATCTCTTAAAATTTTATGATTTAACTTTCTTTAAATAGAGAGTTAGAGAAGAGTCCCTGTCTAGGTCAAATACCTAGACAAAGAGTCCAAATAGAATAAGGATAGGGGCATCCAACTCTTGGGCACCTCCTCAAACTTTTTTAGCATGAATTCTAGATATTTGATGCATAATTAAATCCTCTTTATTTTACAAAAATTTTAGAAAAAAATCAAATTGATTGGTGTCATAATGGATACGAGTTTTGGGTCTGTCCAAACTCTATCAAATAGAGTCTAGATCATCACTACTTCTTAGTTTTGATCAAATCCAAAACCACAAACTATATAAGAGGGATATGGGGGCAAGGACAGGCATGGAAGATTTCTAGAAATAAGATTTTTCATGAAAAAATTCATAGAAAAAGTATAGAGAAAGGGAAGGTGGTGCCAAGGGAGGAGTCCTAGTTTAATTATGACTACATGCTTTGACTAGTCAAACCAAATCATTAGCCCAATTAAAATAGATTATGATGTAACCTAATTAATGAAATTTCTAATTAAACTAAAAATTTAATTAAATTATATTAATTTTTTTAATTTTAATTTAATTTTTTAATTAATTTAAAAATTGGATGCACTCAAGTCCTAGTTCAACTAGAAATTATTCTTCCTTACAATTGGCTTATCTAATAAACTAATTGGACTTGATCCAATCAAGACCAAACCAAATCTAATTGAATTTTATTCAATTGGACTTAATCTCAATCATTTGGCTCAATCAAATTAAGCTAATTAGTAATTTGATTGCTAATCGATCCTCTTGCAATACTTGCGCTAGGTCAAACAATACTAACATTGATTGTTTAACCTTAGAATGATTTTAAATCGTTAATCAACCATCTGATCAGATTAAAACCTTTAATTTGTGTGATCTCATAGGTTCAAACTTAAATCGGTAGCATAAAAATAAATTTTTATATCAATCGAAGTGACCATCTAGTAATGGTACTCGACGATCGGATATATTAAATGTATAAAGTAATATTCTTAGAACCCATGTAGATATGATTTCTATATAATTCATCCCCTTGATCATAAATACTCATAGGATGGCTTAGGATTTAACTATCAACTCTAAATAAGTCATCCATATTGTATTTTAAAATATCAAATCCATCTCATAGATTATCCTGGCCAAGATTTTGCTAAATTGAAATACAATGATGCATTATCTCCAAACTCTTTGGAGTGGTCAATCCTATCTTGATTATTCATTGACTTCATAAGTACTTGACTATGCCTAAAAATCTTTCATCACTGAATTAAAAATTTAGGTAGTTCAGCACTAAAGTACGGTGAGTTGCTTGCAAGCCACCATGGCGATCTCAAGTCCAAGGGATACTTATATTCATATCCCATCAAAGCAATTTTTGATAGTGAAATACTCCAAAAATAGTCATGTTCAGTGATAATATACCTTTACATCTCACCTATATACCATATCAGTATCTCCATACTTCTTGGTTAAGAGGATAACCAATTTATATGACCTATAATGATTTATACTCGATAAATATTATCATCCTAATTAACAACGTATCTTTTGATCATAAATAGTTTTAAAGACTAATCAATAAATCCTCTCATTATTGAATCTAAATAGTTCGAAGGACTTCATAACAACACAGGAGTGCATTAGAAGATGTAGACTTATGATGAAATTATAAAATAAATACTTTGTTTATTAATAAATTATTTATATTTATAAAATAGCACAACCATCAATAGAATGATGATTAGCTTTGGGATATATTTTCCAACATACATGAATTAGCCTCCTTATGACCTCTCAAACCAGGCCTTAAGATCGCTAGGATAAAGCCCTATCCTAGACCCAAATAGAAAATCCATACATTTCTTCCTGCAAAAATGAAGATATCTCTAACTGAGACCAAGACATCTTGCTTGCAACTGGGATGACTCATCTCAGAACCAAGTCCTCTCCCTTTACATGCTCTACTAAATGCCCCTCTCTATTTGGATGAACTCTGAGATCGAGACATCTCTAACTGTATGCTAGCCCTTTTCTTGGGTGATTCTTCTTCCTGACTCTGGTTCTTTACTCTATCTTATATTTTCAAGTCTTTGGAGCACCAATCAAACCCATCAAGGTTCTCACACCTGAACCTCAAGTCCATGGAGAGCTAGACACTGCCTCCATCCTAGGATAACTCCCATTCTAATCCTAGGACCACACCTATCCTAGTATCCTGGAGTTAACACCTTGACTCGATCCATAACCTCCCAAGGCTTGGGAGTATCACACCAATCCTTATAAATCCAACCTATGCACTATGCATAGACTATGTGTACTATAATCCCCACCAAGTCTTTGTAGATGGTGTGGTGCTCCCAAGCCTTGGAAGGCCATAGGAGGAGTCAGGGTGTTGGCTCCAAGAAGACTAGGATAGGTATAGTCCTAGTGCTAGGATAAGAGTTATCCTAAGATGGAGGTGGTGTATCCCTTCATAGACTTGAGGATCAGATGTGAGAATCTTGAGGGGCGTGGTAAGTGCTCTGGAGTCTTGGGACATAAGGTGGAGCAAGGGATCAGAATCAGGAGAAGAATCAACCAAGATAAGGAGTTAACACATAGACAGGCTGGCTCAGAAAAGTAGTCGAGCCAGCTCGGGATGAATTCAAACTGGCTCTCTTAAGCAGATAGAAGATAGGGTTCGGATGAGATATAGTCGAGCCAGTTTGGCTTTTGATAGAGCCGGCTCGATGGTGGCGAATAGAACTGAATGGAATTTTCTATTTGATCTCGGATTAGGATTAATCCAAGGGATCTTAAGACCTGATCTAATAAAATCTTATGAGGGCTAACTCATGTATCGGTCAGGTTTAGATCTAGGAGATGAGAGCATGGAAGACATGGGTGTACATGGGCTTGGTGACTGCTTTCATGTATTAGGTTAGCCTAAGAAATTTTTTTAGTTGGGATATGGATTTATTAGGATTGATGTACTGTAATAGAAATCCTAGGGTATAAATCTTGGTTTAACTACACCATAACTCAATCTCCTAGCCATTTAGAATCTTAAGATGTATGTTGGCTATAGCATGTTCATTGTAGAAATTGGATTGCACCAATAGGAGATCTATCTACCTTGGTAGATGAGGAGTAGCCCTATAATAATCATGAGATTTAGTCCTTAAGCCCATGGCCATGGCAAAGTGAAGATGATAGAAAGAATTTTTATTAGGATTTCACATTGGACTCAAATCAAATGATTAATTCATATGATGGATGTTGGGTTTGACGAGTTCATCTTAACCCTAATCCTATCGGAGCTCAAGATAGAAGAACCCAATCACATAGGTTGCTACACCGAGAGGTTCACTTTTAGTTCTGATGGATTGCCATCATATACTGCTAGGTGTCATTGGTGGATTTTTGGAGCAATTAGAATGATTTTGATGATCAATCGTTCTAATTGTATGAATCAGAAGAGTTCTAATCTATCGATAAGTATTTTGATGATATCGATGATAAAGATCGCAACATATCTCATTACCATAAAGAACTGAATCTAATTAGATCACACAAATAAGAGTTTAGGTCTGGATATCATCAATTGAGCTAACCCAATTTGATTGATTTGGATTAGATCCAATCAGGTTCAAGGTAATCATGCTAGCATACGATTGAGCCTGGCTTTCTCCTTCTGTAATCTTTCTGATTCATCACAATCGAGTTAAATTTGATTTGATTTATTCCTGTATCTTGAATGAGTTTATTTTTATCTGACTAGAACTAATTTAGATCAAATTAATTATAGAAATTAAATCATTTTCTAGTGCAATTGGACTAGGATCAAAAGTTGACCAAATTAAGAAAACTGAGGGTCACCTGATCAGATGTTTCTAGAAAATTATTTAGAAATTATTTTGATCTAATTTTTGAATATGTGATAGGGCTTGAGTCATGCTATAGGTGTGCCAAATTTTGTGATTTATGGTGGTTTTTTGATAAGGTTTTGATAGAGTTTTATTTGGATCAAACTCTTGAGGGAAGAGTCCTAGGTGTAATGGACTCTTCCTTATCTACACATGCCGCCACCTTCCAAATTAAATTTTGGTGACAAAACTAGATGAGATCTAGGTTTCTATGTGGATAATAACTCTTAGAGTTCTTTTGATCAAATAATAAGTGATTTGATCTAAGGACTCTAAATGATGTTGGGTTTAAGAAACCTTTCTCATGCCAAAGAGGGCATCGCATGATTTTATTTTTCATGTAGAGGTGCTATCATCCATACCATATCCCACACCCCCTCTATCCTCTCTCTCCCTCTTTTCTACATTTCTAAAAGGTTAGGCATAAATCTGAGAAGAAGGTCCAAGGTTATTGGTGCAAGATTTAGGATCTACGTAACGGTATTTGTAAGACGGATGGACAACCTTCAAAAATAATTTTGAAGGATCTACAAATCAAATAGATTTGATTTTTAGAGGAGAGGTTTGCAAAGAGAATACATTCAAATCTTACCCAAGTAAATATCAATAGAGGCCAGGCACGTGCGTGGCTCCTTTCAGAATCTCAGAAATCAACAGGATCATCGCAGGATAATCAGATTACCCAACAAGGTACTTAAAATTAAATCTAATTTAATTTAATTTTTAATTTTTAATATTAGATCATCATGATAAAATCTAAAAACTCTTAGATCTAATTAGATCATAAAAATTTTTATAAAAAAATCTATCTCAGATCTAATTAGATCTGGACAATCCTGCGGTGGAAAATCAGATTTTTTTTTCAACTGGTATCAGAGCCAGGTTAGCAGTTCTTCAAATATTTTTTAGATCTAATTTAATTTTTATTTATGATTTGATATTAAATAATTTTAGATATCACATCAGATGTGATTAGATCTAAAATAAAAAAATTAAAAATTATATGATTTAGATCTATAATATATAAGATGTATGACTAGACTAGGAATAGAATAGTTCTATGTGTAGTCTAGCATGATCATGTTGTTAATTCGATTAAATATAATTTTAGATCTATTTTATTTTTATTTTTTTGATATTATAATTATTGTAAATAGATCTAAAAATAAAAAATATAGTTTTTAATTTTTAATTTATTCGTTTGAGATATGAAAGATGCATGCTTAGACTAGTTATAGAATAGTTCTATATAATATCTAAAATAGTTTTATTTTTGATATGATCAAATTTAAAATTTTATTTTTTAGATTTAATATGTGATATTTCAGATCTGAAAGCATGCATGGTTTATTGAGTTATGATACATGAGATGTATGCAAGACATGTATGGGTTAGATCTTTTGTATATGTGATATATGATTTAGATCTAATTAGTTTTATTTTAGAAAATATATTTTTGATTAAGGCATTCTCCTTGGCCATTCAGTCATAAGAATAAAGTAGGATTTAAAAGCCCTCTCCTTCCATTCGATAGGATGTTCTTATGATATGTAGGGGTGCTGCGCATTCATCCTTAATCAGAAATTAGAACTTATTTTTTGTAAAACCCTAGATCCTGAAATTCTAAAATTTTATTACGTATTTTATTCATGAACTCAAAACTTAATTAAAAATTAAGATTATAAAATTAATTAGGTCTAAAAATTATAAATTTTTAGATCTAAGATATCTTCATAAAATTGGGTTCAGGCTTGGGTATCTTAATTAGATCTAGTGGTTGATCAAATCGAATCAAGAGTTGGTTAGATGGGATCAAGGAAAGCTTAGAATTGACCAGCCTAATAGGATTAAGTTTGGATCAAGATTAAATCACATTGAGATGTGACTTAATCAAGTCAAGACCTAATTTGGCTCTATGGTTTGAGCCTAGATTGAAGGCTAATCTGATTGATTCTGATTTGATAATTTGGTGTCTAAGATAAGTCTGACAGATACGATCGACTGGTTTTTAATTAGAAGCTACTCGATCTGAATGCATTCTTATCGAGTTATTGGCATATCCCTTCCACCAGTCTCACTTACCTGGCCATTTGTGTTGACCTGGTTCTGATTTGAGGTGGCTAATAATTCAAGCCAACCTATGTCACTAGGTTAGTCATAATTATTACGACTAAGTCAAGTCAAGTTTAAAGAGACCTAAACTAAATCTAACTAAGAAAATATTAAGTCTAAGATCTTCCATCATTGTAGATGTGTGGGCCCTTTTCAGGATTGATTATTCTCAACTGGATACAGTAGTTCAGTTGCACCAGAAAGATGCAACCATGTCTATTAGGCATTGGATGCTATAGGTTGGAGGATGGGTTGGGCTCAATATTCTGGATATGATGAGAGACACAATCAGAAATCCAATTCATACAAATGGTAGGTCTGACTTAACTAAGAAGTGGAGCAATATTTTGGGTATGGTGAACTTCATGAATTAGAGATCAGATTTTGGTGCACCATGATTAGAGAATCATTAGACAAGAGTTATCCACTCATCGATTGACCCATTACCAACAACTGTTAGATGAGGTGATGAGCTAGTTGGTGGGACTGCACAATCCATTAGAAATCAATAATCATGAAGATTTTTACATCTCTGCAAAGAAAGTATAGGGATCCAAGTAAATAGTGAGAGCCTAATTTATTTAAAAATGAAACTCCTAAATAAATTAGTTAAGTCACAAAATATCTGCATCCAATCCACTAGCCCTGGATACCCATAGACTGATCGGACATAACTACAAGGATTAGCTTTGAAACTTCAAAATAATTTTGAATTTCGAGAAGTTGATTCATGTGTTGGAATAGGATCCTTCCACTTTACCAGCACGTCTGTCCATTGATTAGAGAGCATCTTTAAAAAAATGGATAGATGAAGATAACAAAGCTAGGTATTACATGTTGGGCTCGATGTCTGATAAGCTCCAGTGCCAACATGAAGACATTAAGACTAGCCACCAAATGTTGGCTCACCTGCAAGAGTTGTTTAGTGAACTAAGTCGCACAGTCAAATATCAAGTCACTAAAAGACTTTTTAAGCTTTAGATGCGTGATGGGCAGTCGATCCAAGATCATTACCTAATAATGATCAAGAACTTAGAAGAGCTTGAGAAGCTCAGTAACAAGTTAGATCAGGACCTGTAGATTGATATAATTTTACAGTCTTTGACTAATATGTATGGGGAGTTCATCATGAACTACCATATACATAAACTTCAAAATACCTTGGCTGAACTTATGAACATGCTGGTTACTATTGAGCTCTCTATGAAAGGTTCAAATGGCTCAGTGCTTGCTATGGAGCAGACTTCTTCCAAAAGAAAAACTTTTGGAAAGAAAAAAAATCCACGAAGAAGCAAAAGGTGAATGGTGGGAAGAAGAAGAAGGCTGCTAATAAGAAAAAATATTTTTATTACAATATAGACGGCCACTGGAAGTAGAACTGCCCTCTTTACCTAGCCAACTTGAAGAATAAGAAGGAGGCAGGTCCTTTTGGAGGTATGGTTGTTATGGAATCTAACCTTACGATTTTTTCTGCATCTAATTGGGTGCTTGACTCTGGTTCTAGTGCTCACTTGTGTACTTCTATTCAGGGTCTTGAGGATAGCAGGAGACTGACGGATGGTGAGATGATCCTACACATCAAAAATGAAGCAAGAGTTACTACTGTGGTCGGAAGAACATATCCTCTTCAATTACCATCAGGATTTGATCTAGTTTTTAGAGATTATTTTTATATGCCTGCAGTAAGCAGAAATTTGATTTCTATTTCATGTTTAGTATAAAAGACTATGTAATTAGTTTTCTTAAGGACCATGGTAATATTCTTTATGAAAGAAATAAAATTATAAGTGATTTTCTTATAAATGATCTCTATCAGTTACATATTGATGTTTTTATTTTTAATGTCAAGCAAAATATAAATGACATAGGATCAAAGCAACCTAGGGATAGTCTAAATGATAGGTATCTTTGGTACCTTAGGCTAGGTCATATAGCTGAACATAGGGTTAACAAATTGAAGAAATCCGAACTATTAAGTTCATTGACTTTCGAGTCATATTCGATTTATGAATCACGCCTTCATAAAAAAATGACCAAGCTTCCTTTTGTAGGACATGAGAAAAAGGCCACAAACCTACTTGCCCTAGTACATACTGATGTTGCGATCGATTTGATGTTCCGACCAAGAGCAATTATGTCTACTTCATCATCTTTATCGATGATCTATCTAGGTACGGGTATGCATATTTGATGTGACATATGTCTGAAGCTTTTGAAAGATTTAAGAAATTCAGACTTGAAGTAGAAAAATAAATAGTAAAATCTATTAAGATTCTTCGACCAGATAAAGGAGGCAAATACCTTAATTGAAAATTCCTAGACTATCTTAAGGATAATGGCATAGTCTCTCAATGGACTCCATCTGAAATGCCTCAACTCAACAAAATTTTAGAATAGAGAAATCGGATCCTATTAGATATGATCCGATCCATGATGAGTTTCACAAACATTCTTGAGTTTCTTTTAGGATATAGTCTGATGACCGCTATATATTTACTGAATAGGATTCTCTCTAAAATCGTTTCTACCACATTGTATGAGATATGGCATGGTAAAAAACCAAGTCTGAGTCATCTCAAAATTTAGAGTTGTTCGGTCTATGTCAAGAGACAACAAACGGATAAATTAGAGTTTAGATCCTTTAGAGCTTGGTTTATTGGATATCCTAAAGAGTCATTAGGACATTATTTCTATTTCTCGAAAGATCATAATGTGATTGTAAGTCGACACGTCATCTTCATTGAAAAATAGTTTATTCAAGATGGTGGCATCAAAAGATAGATTAGACTCGAGGAGAAAGTCTTCGATGAGAAATGAGCTAAGGAACATATGAAATCCAATCAGATTGAGCCAATCCAAACACTACCTCCTCCACCTCATAGATCAAGTAGAATTTTTTGTCATCCTAAAAGTTACTTAGGTATTATCTCAGAAGATGTAGAAAAAATATTTCTTATAGAAAATGGGGTTCATGGTGATGATTCCAAAACTTATGATGAGACGATATCAGATATGGACTCCAAGAAATGGTTAGAAGCAATGAAGTCAGAGATTGACTCAATGCATTCGAACCAAGTCTGGACCTTGGTAGATCCACCTAAAGGCATAGTACCTATTGGATGTAAATGGATCTTCAATAGAAAGATAAGTATCAATGGGAATGTAAAGACATTCAAAGCAAAGCTCATAGCAAAAGGGTATAGTCAACACGAAGGCATTGACTATCAGGATACTTTTCTGCTAGTAGCCGTGCTCAAATTCATTCGTACATTGCTTGTTGTTGCAGCCTATTTCAATTATGAAATATGGCAGATGGACGTGAAAATGACATTCTTAAATGGATATCTTGAGGAAGATATCTATGTGGAACAACCGCTAGATTTTACATCCAATGATGATGATCACAAGGTATGCAAGCTGCAAAGGTCCATATATGGACTTAAGCAAGCATCTAGGAGCTAGAATGCTCATTTTAATGATGTAATCAAATCATTTGAATTCATCAAGATTGAGGAGGAGTTCTGTATTTTTAAAAAGATCGGTGGGAGCATTGTTGTCTTCCTCATACTATACGTGGATGACAGCTACCTAATTTGGAATGATATTTCCATGTTGACTATAGTCAAAATGTGGTTGTCTAATGAGTTCTCTATGAAAGATCTAGGAGAGACATCTTTTATTCTGAGAATTAAGGTCTATAGGGATAGATCGAATAGGATGCTGGGTTTCTCATAGAAAATGTACATAGAGGAGGTGCTGAAGAGATTCAGCATGAAAATATCCAAGAGGGATTTAGTATCCTTTAGACATGGCATTCATCTCTCCAAGAAGATGTGCCCTGGCACACCTGAGGAGATTGAATACATGAGCAAGATCCCTTATGTTTCAGCAATAGGGAGCCTCATGTATGCCATGCTATGTACACAACCTAATATTGCCCATGCTATGAGTGTCACGAGCAGATATCAGTCGAATCCAGGTGAAGAGCACTGGACTTCTGTGAAATGCATCCTTAAGTACTTGAGAAGGACTAAGGATATATTTTTAGTTTTTGATAATGGAGAACTCTAGGTTTAGGGATATACAAACTTGAATTTTATGTTCGATATAGATGATTGAAAGTCGACATCTGAAAGTCTGTTTATTTATAATGATAGAGCTGTTAGTTGGAAGAGTTTCAAGTAGATGGTGATAGCAGACTCCACCATGGAAGCAGAGTACATCGCTGTATCAGAGGCTATAAAGGAGGCATTCTGGTACAAAAGATTCACCACAGAGCTCAAAGTAATGCCATTAGATACCGTCCCTCTGTACTACGACAATAATGGAACCATAGCTCTAACTAAGGAGTCGAGGTCTCACCAGAAATCTAAGCACATCGAGCGGTGATGCCACCTCATCCATGATTACCTCGAGAAGGGATACATTGAGGTCAAGAGAATTGACTTCATAGATAATGTGGCTGACCCGCTGACAAAGCCATTGAGCTAGCAGAAGACTGAAGCCCACCTTAAGAAGATGGGACTTGGCTTTATAATCAATTGACTTTAGGTCAAGTGGAAGTTTGTTAAATGTGTGTCCTAAAAGTCAGATTGGCTAAACACTTGTAATACACTTCTAAGGGCAATTTTATTATTTTGACTATAAATTAATAAAAGGATATTATAGTGTGTATTTGAAGTATCCATGATACATTCTTTGAGTTAATGGTAATAACAATTCATATTTTCAAGAGTTAAAAATTTAAGATATGAATTCTTATAATTAACTCATAAACTGCTTCCAATCGTAGGATCATCATGAGTATGGTGATTGATCTGGAAGGTTAGTGTACGGTTGCTTTTTTAGAATAGATGTATCTTGAGTTTATGATGTAGAGACACCGAAGCGAGAATACAGATACTCGTTTGAGAACAAGAGCACTGAGCATGACCATCTCGAGCAATCATATGAAAGTCTATCTTCTCGTCGATGACTGGCTCGATGCTATAGTGGTGTATCTGATTCTTTTACCTGAGGTGCGTCGGTAGTTTATCTTGAGAGTGTTATAGTTTGACTATACCATAACTCGATCTCCTAGCCATTCAGAATTTTGAGGTATATGTTGGCTATAGCATGTTCATTGTAGGAATTGGATTGCTCCAATAGGAGATCTATCTACCTCGGTAGATGAGGAGTAGCCCTATGATAATCATAAGATTGAGTCCTTAAGCCCATGGCCATGGTAGAGTGAAGATGATAGAAAGAGTTTCTATTAGTATTTCACATTGGACTTGAATCAAATGATTAATTCATATGACGGATGTTGGGTTTGACGAGTTCACCTTAACCCTAATCCTGTCGGAGCTAAAAATAGAAGAATCCAATCATACAGGTAGCTGCACCGAGAGGTTTGCTTTTGGTTCTAATGTGTTGCCACCATATACTACTAGGTGTCATCGGTGGATTTTAGGAGCAATTAGAATAATTTTGATGATCAATCATTCTAATTGTATGAATCAGAAGAGTTCTGGTCCATCGAAAGGTGTTTCGATGATGTTGATGATAGAGATCGTGATATGTCTCATTACCATATGGAACTAAATCTAACTAGATTACATAAATAAGAATTTAGGTCTGGATATCATCAATTGAGCTAATCTAATTTGATTGATTTGGATTAGATCCAATCGGTTCAAGATAATCGTGCTAGCTCACGATTGAGCCTGGCTTTCTCGTTCTATAATCTTTTTGATTTTTTGCAATTGAATCAAATTTAATTTGACTCATTCCTATATCTTGAATGGATTTATTTTTATCTGACTAGAACCAGTCCAGATTAGATTAATTATAGAAATTAAATCCTTTCCTAGTGTGATTGGACTAGGGTCAAAAGTTGACCAAATTAAGAGAATTAAGGGTCGCCTGATCAAATGCTTCTAGAAAATTTTGTATAATTTTTTTGATTTAATTTTGAGACATGTGATAGGTCTTGAGTCATGCTACGAGTGTGCCAAATTTTGTGATTTATGGTGGTGGTTTGACTAGGTTTTAATAGAGTTTGATTTGGATCAAACTCTTGAGGAAAGAGTCCTAGGTGCAATGGTCTCTTCCTTATCTACTCATGCAGCCACCTTCTAGATTGAATTTTAGTGACAAAACTAGATGAGATTTGGGTTTTCATGTGGAGAATAAGTCCTAGAGTTCCTTTGATCAAATAATAAGTGATTTGGTTAAAGGACTCTAGATGGCATTAGGTTTAAGAAACCTTTCTCATGCCAAAGAGAGCATCGCATGATTTTATTTTCCACATAGAGGTGATATTGCCCATACCATATCCTACACCCCCTCTATCCTCTCTCTCTCTCTCTCTTCTATATGTCTAAAAGGTTAGGCACAAATTTGAGAAGAAGGTCCAAGTTTTTGGTGTAAGATTCAGGATCTACGCGATGGTGTTCATAAGATAGATGGGCTGCCTTCATAAATAATTTTGAAGGATCTATAGATTAGATTTAGGTCTAATCTTTGGAGTAAAGATTTGCAAGGAGAAGATGTTCAGATCTTTCTCGAGTGAATACTGGTAGAGGCCAGGTGCATGCGCGGCTCCTTCCAGAACCTCAGAAACCAATAGAATTATCGCAAGATAATCAGATTATCCAACAAGATACTTGAAATTAAATATAATTTAATTTAATTTTTAATTTTTAATATTTGATCACCTTGATCAAATTTGAGAACTTTTATATTTAATCAGATCATAGAATTTTTTGTAAAAAAATCCATCTCAGATCTGATCGATTTGGACGATCTTGTGATGGAAAATCAAATTTTTCTTCAATAACTCACTTGTTCTTTCTCCATATCCACTAAATAGAGTCTTGGTCATTTTATCCATAAGACATGATTCACAAGTTTCTAATGATTCATAATCATAAGGATCAAAGAACCTTGCTTTGTATAGCTTATTAATCCTGATCTCACTAATATGATCAAGCCGATAATGCCAAAGTAAAGTAATATTTAAGTCTTCTCTCTTACATTTTCTATTTTCATCAACATGAAATATATTGTCATCCAAACATAGAGTCAACAAACCATTGTTAAAAATGCCATTGTATATAATTTCATTAGAATATTTGATAAAGCATCCATTGCTCATTACATCAAGATTATAATCTTGTTTTAATAACAAAGGTATAGATACAATATTTCTAATGATCTTAGGCATATAATAATAATTTGTCAGCTCTAAGATCTTCCTAGAAGGTAACTTCAAAAAATTTATCCCTACAACTTTCGCTTGGATAGTCTCTCCTCCAGCACCGTAGAGCTTGAAGTCATCTGATGCGTGCGTGGGCGAGTGACTCCGAATAGAAAATTTCAGGATTGCGCGATTTTGGAAAAATGGGCGTAACTTCCTCATTATAGGTCGGATTGACCCGATTCTAAAAGTCACAGATCAAGGACTCGTAGATCTACAACTTTTGTGTTTTGAGTTTCCACAAACAAGCTCTGCGGAGTGAGAGATTCTGGGGGGAAGTGGATGAGGCATTGTGTTTGTGGGGATGTGTGTAACTCGAGGATATGGAAGGTTTATCACCTATGCCTAAAGGCACAAGCCACCAGCCAAGGATAAAGGACCGAGATAGTTGCAGTTCACCACCAAGGCTTAAAGGAAATTCCACCGGCCAAGGATAAAGAACTGTTTGATTCACCACCAACGACGTTGGATAAAGAATCGAGATAATAATTCAACTCACAAAGAGGAATTTTCATTCATTCAACCAGTCTGATTACAAAATGAGAATATGTCTCATTATATAGATATTAGACTCAGAATTGAAAACAACATGGGAACTACCCAAACATTAAAGACTAAACAAAACAGAAATAGCATTAAAGGTCTAGGAACTAGGGAATGCAATAAATGACATGGGGACTAGGAGTCTTATCTCTTCAGCCTTCAAAATTCGTCCACCAACAATAACTAGCAAATATCTACTTCCAAAGAGTATTAAATCACTATGGAACTGATCCTGAATAACTCCCCTTTGATATATCATCGATCAGCAACGAATTTTGATATTGGTATCATCATTCCTTAACCCATCGAAGCAAGTTGTAACCGAAGTTAGTCTTGGCATGAATAAGTACCGATAGTGTTTGTTTTGCCGAAGGAATCTGCTCAGGACTTAAGGATTGATCAGTAGTCTCGGATGCTCCCGCATCATTCCCCCCGGGTTGTTTGAGATTTGTCCTCAAATCTGACAAGTCATCATCCTCCAAGTAAGGAGAAAGATCACCTACATTAAAAGTTGCCGAAACTCCCATAATTCTCCAGGAAGATCAATCTGTAAGCATTTTTTTGCCAATTCTCTCGAGAACTTCAAATGGACCGTCAGCTCAGGCAATAAGCTTATTCTTCGCTGAGAAGCGAAATCTTTCCTTCTTAAGTGTAACCACACAAGATCACCTGGTTGAAATGAGCCTTCCTCCGATGTTTATTAGCTTTCTCCTATAAGACTCGTTAGCCTTCTCGATCTTGCTTCGAATCTGCTCATGGAGTTTTTTCATTGATTCAGCTCTCTCTTTGCCATCAAAAGTTCACTTGTGAATTGGATGGAATAGGAATTAAATCAATCGGTGTGAGCGGATTGATTCCATACACAACTTCAAAGGGTGATCGACCAGTAGTAATAACTCGGTGATCGATTATAAAGCGAACTCAGCATGTGCAAGCTTCAAATCCCAATCTTTTAGAGATTTACTAACCATTCCTCGAAGTAACGTAGTGAGAGTGCGATTGGTTACTTCCGTTTGGCCATCGTTTTGAGGATGACAAGTGGTGCTGAATAGAAGTCTGGTTCCAAGCATTCTCCATAAGGTCTTCCAGAAATACTAAAAAACTTAGAATCACGATCAGATACAATGGTCTTTGGTACTCCATGAAGGCAGAATGATCTCCTTGAATAAAAGATCAGCCACATGAGATGCATCATCCGTCTTGTGACATGGAATAAAATGAGCCATTTTAGAAAATCGATCAACGACCACGATAATGGCATCTTTTCCTCCTGAGTTCTTGGAAGAGCCACAATAAAATCTATGCTCCATCTTCCCAAAGGCTATAATGGTACTGGGAGGTGTTATACAGCCCTTGATGGAAATGACTCTTTGCTCTTTGACAAGTTGCACACCTCAAGATGATAGCATGTACTCTCCACTCATCTTTGGCCAATAAAAGTGCTCTTGAAGGATTTCAAGAGTTTTGTTCATGCGAAGTGACCAGCCAAACTCCACCATGTTGCTTCTCGATCAACAATTCTCTAAATGAACTTTTCAGCACACATAATCGATTTCCCTTGAAAAGGAAGCCATTTTGGAGAGAATATGTACTTGAATTCCATGTTTGCAACTATCGATAATAGTAGAGAACTCCGGGTCTTCAGAATATAGTTCTTTCATGGATTGAAAACCAAGAATTCTAGAATCAAGAACAGCAAGCATACAGTATCTTCTTGATAAAGCATCCGCAACAACATTAGTATGGCCAGGTTTTATACTTCGAAACGAAGAAAAGGATTGAAGAAATTCTACCCATTTGGCATGCCTTGAGTTGAGCTTGCATTGGCCACTAATAAACTTCAAAGCCTCATGATCAGAATGAAGTACAAACTGTTTAGGCCTCAATAAATGACTCCAATGATCAAGAGCTCTCACAATGGCGTAGAACTCCTTATCATAAGTTGAGTAATTCTTCTTCGAATCAGTTAACTTTTCACTGAAATATGCCAATGGTCTTTGTTCTTGAACAAGAACAGCTCCAATGCCAACTCCACTTGCATCACATTCAACTTCAAATACTTTATCAAAATTAGGAAGGGCAAGAACGGGGGACTCACATAGCTTCTGTTTGATGAGTTCAAAAGCGTCATGAGCAGCTCTTGTCCATTCAAAAGAACCCTTCTTCATGCATTCAGTGATAGGGGCCATGATTGTACTGAAGTTCTTCACAAAACGATGATAGAAAGAAGCAAGGCCATGAAAACTCCTTACATCGGTAATGGATTTCGGAACCGGCCAGGTTTTCATTGCATCCACCTTCAATTGATCAACGGAAATTCCATCTTTCAAAACCACATATCCAAGGAATATAATGCTGGAAGAGAAGAACTCACACTTCTCCATTTTGGCATAAAGCTTCTATTCTCTCAAGCTTTAAAGACCTATTTCAGATGAGAAATATGCTCCCTCTTCGCTTCGACTTAATACAAGGAATTCGTCAAAGTATACAACAACAAATCGACCAATAAAAGAACGAAGAACCTCGTTCATAAGCCTCATGAAAGTACTTGGAGCATTAGAAAGTCCGAATGGCATAACCAACCATTCATATAAAACTCCCTTAGTCTTGAAAGCTGTTTTCCACTCATCTCCTTCCCGCATTCGGATCTGGTGATAGCCACTTCGCAAATCTATCTTCGAAAACACAGTAGAACCATATAATTCATCAAGCATATCATCAAGTCTAGGTATAGGATACCTATACTTAATAGTGATGTTGTTGATGGCTCGGCTATCGACACACATTCTGAATGTTCCATCCTTCTTTGGTACGAGTAGAGCGGAATAGAACAATGGGCTCATACTTTCTCGAACATATCCCTTGTCGATAAGTTCATTGACTTGTCTTTGCAACTCCTTTGTTTCCTCCGGGTTGCATCTATATGCTGCTTTGTTCGGTAGAGGGGCACCGGGCAGCAAGTCAATTTGGTGCTCAATACCTCTTATTGGAGGTAATCCAGATGGCAATTCTTCGGGGAACACATCTGCAAAGTCTCTTAACAAGGAATGCATTTTCGGATGTATAGGTCTCTCTTTCTCACTCTTTTTTCTCAACCATAAGCAAAGCAAATACATTTTTCTGTTGGTAATGGCTCTCTCAACCTGTGTTTTACTCAAGAAAAGATTTTCCTACTAGTGTTTCCCTCCCCAGGTTGATTTTGATGTAGCATGCTCGGTTTCAAAGATTCAAGAGTAATGCATTTTCGTTCCTTGTGAAAAGAGTATGTGTTTTTATGCCCATCATGTACAGCCTTTCTATCATATTGCCAAGGTCTACCTAACAACAAGTGACAAGCATCCATGGGAATAACATCGCACAGAACTTCATCTCGATAATTCTTCCCAATGGAAAATGATATAAGGGCTCGTTTGGTTACCTTCACATCACTTCCTTTGCTAAGCCACTGAAGCTTGTAAGGTTGAGGATGTTTCGATGTTGGTAGCTTCAGTTTTTCAATCATGGTTGTCGAGGCGACATTGGTGCAGCTTCCTCCATCGATAATCATTGTACACACCTTCCTGTTAATAGTGCAATGGGTGTGGAAGATGTTCTCCCTTTGCTCATTCTCTTTGGGAGATATCTCAGCATGTAATGCTCTCCGTATCACCAACAACTCGCCATCATCAGCTTTTTCAACGATATTCTCAGATTTCTTTAGCTTCAGAATCATTCTGGTCATGTTCATCGCTGGCCTCTTGAAGTTCCAAATCGATCTTCTCAATTTCTTGAAGAGTCATAACTCTCCGATTTGGACAATTAGCTTGCAAATGCCCATAGCCATGGCACTTAAAACACTTCCTTGTGTCACCATCAACTTTCTTGCTGGTTTCTTTGATGGGTTCACCAACTTCTCTTTACCCTTAGCTTTCGACGAAACACCTTCATATATTTCTTGAGGAAGCACCCTAAAGTAGGATGTCCCCTTCGAGGAGGTTCTGGAAGAAAACCTCTTGCTACTCTTTAGTTGTTTCTCAACCTTCATTGCTAGCTTGCAAACATCTTCGAAAGGACCAATAAGGCTGAAGTTCAACCAAATCAGCAATTTCCTGATTCATGCCACCAAGGAATCGAGCGATGGTTTGCTCAGGAACTTCTGGAACTTCACACCTCATCATGAGTTGTTCGAACTCACGAATATATTCTTCAATACTCATCCCTTGTTGTCTTAGGGAATTCAACTTGAGAAACAGATCTTGCTTATAGGTATCGGGCAAGAACCTCTTCTTCATAAGTTTCTTGAGTTTATCCAAGACTTGATTCGGCTTTTCCTTCTCTAGCTCGCTGATGCTTTAAATTCTCCCACCAATAGAGAAGCATATTTAGTAAGTTTCAGAACAGCGACCTTGCACCTCTTCTCATCCGAGTAGGACTTGAAGTCAAAAACTCGTTCAATGGCATGGAGCCAATCAACAAAGTTGTTAGGATTGAGACTACCTTGAATCCAGGTGCATCTGCTTAATCTCACGGTCATTCTCATGGTGTCCTTCTCTTCTTCTTCTCTGAACTCGGTGCTCAAAAGCACTAGAGTTGCCTCCAGTGGAATTAGAATCATCATTAGAATTGTGATGCGAATCTGAATTGTCATGGTATCGCTGAACATCGGGACACCTTGCTGGTTGCTCTTGTCTTGCTGGGTTCTCTAGGAGATTGAGAACTTGCTCCATTTGCCTTTGGAGATTCTCTATAGCACGATCTCGCCTTAGGTCGTGAGCTTGCTCCAAAGTCAAGCCTCGTGGAACTTGTTCGTCACCCATGATAAGTAGAAGATTACATTACAAAGGAATCACTCAAGATAAGTTCAACCTTGAGCTCTAATACCAACTTGATGCGTGCGTGGGCGAGTGACTCCGAACAGAAAATTTCAGGATTATGCAATTTTGGGAAAATGGGCGTAACTTTCTCAATACAGGTTGGATTGACCCGATTCCAAAAGTCACAGATCAAGGACTCGTAGATCTACAACTTTCATGTTTTGAGTTTCCACAAATAAGCTCTGTGGAGTGAGCAATTCTGAGAGGAAGTGGATGAGGCACTGTGTTTGTGGGGATGTGTGTAACTCGAGGATATGGAAGGTTTATCACCTAGCCTAAAGGCACAAGCCACCAGCCAAGGATAAAGGACCGAGATAGTTGCAGTTCACCACCAAGGCTTAAAGGAAATTCCACCGGCCAAGGATAAAGAACTGTTTGATTCACCACCAACGACGTTGGATAAAGAATCGAGATAATAATTCAACTCACAAAGAGGAATTTTCATTCTTTCAACCAGTCTGATTACAAAATGAGAATATGTCTCATTATATAGATATTAGACTCAGAATTGAAAACAACATGGGAACTACCCAAACATTAAAGACTAAACAAAACTGAGCATTAAAGGTCTAGGAACTAGGGAATGCAATAAATGACATGGGGACTAGGAGTCTTATCTCTTCAGCCTTCAAAATTCGTCCACCAACAATAACTAGCAAATATCTACTTCCAAAGAGCATTAAATCACTATGGAACTTATCCTGAATAACTCTCCTTTGATATATCATCGATCAGCAATGAATTTTGATATTGGTATCATCATTCCTTAACCCATCGAAGCAAGTTGTAATCGAAGTTAGTCTTGGCATGAATAAGTACCGATAGTGTTTGTTTTGTCGAAGGAATCTGCTCAGGACTTAAGGATTGATCAGTAGTCTCGGATGCTCCCGCATCATCATCCTTCTTCAAACTTCTAATTTTCTACGATTTCTGCAAAGATTTGCAAATATGAAAATCATAGTTGGTATCTAATATCAAAGAGTTTGAAATGAAATAATTTAATGATAATATTGTATGTATCTCATACATACCTTTTGGTGTATTATTTGCATTAGTCTTCACAGTTGCAAGGTAAAACTTGCAATTCTTCTTCCAATGACCTACCTTGCCATAGTAAAAGCAGATCATCTATCCGGAGGCCTTCTTTCCCTTCTTCTTCTTATTTATGTCATCTTTTGGATTTAGCCTCCTCTTTGAACCCTTTTTGCATGCCTTCTTCTTGGAGATCCCATCTACAAGAAGAAGAGAAGCCGTATCCTTCTTGATATGGCTCTTTGCTATTTTGAGCATATTTAATAGCTCAAGTAAGAAAGTATTTAGTTTGTTCATATGATAGTTCATGACAAATTGAGAAAATAATTTTGAGAGTGATTACAAGATCAGATCTTAAGTCAACTTTCCATCCATGATAAAACCTAATTGGCCTAATCGAGTGATTAGATCAATCACCATCAATAGATGGTCTTGCATGAATGAACCCTCTGCCATCCTAGCATGGAATAACTATTTAGATATCTCATATCTAGTAGTTCTACTATGTTCTCCATAAAGCTCTTTTAAGTTGAGCAATATGGACTGAGTGTCCATGCCATCTTACTATCTCTATAACTCATTACTCATGAAGGCAAGTATGATGCACTTGATAGTAAGAGATTCATTTTGCCACACCTTGTATGTGGACTTTTCTTTTTCTGTAGCATCTTTTCCTAATGGCTCAAGATCAGGGGCATCAAGAATGTAGGAGAGCTTTTCTTGACTGAGTACTATTTTTAGGTTTCTCAGCCAATCCACATAGTTAGGATCGGTCAACTTATTTGAATCCAAAATTGAATATAGTAAAAAGTTGAAAGAAGCCATTTAATCTATACATAAAAAAAACATTACAATAAGCTAACAACTCGTGATGACTACAATATAATAGGACTTGAATTTAATTGTCTCCTACAATTTTGTCGAATATCATAATCCTCAAATATAATAATCAAGAAAACCTAATCATTTTTCTTAGTGGGATTGAGATCCTAATTCCTTATAGAAGATCTTATGGTTACACAATAATCTTTTTATAAGTTCGAGTAAGAAATCTTTCTAACTTTATCTCATCAATTCTCAAATTTTTTTTTTTTTTTTTTCTTGGCTCTAAAATATTAACAAGTCTTGGTTAGCCAACGAAAACTATAATGTTTTAGTTAAATTAGGATCCTTCATTTCATTATCAGTCATAATGAGATATAACTATCCTTATGGTTAAACAACAAAGCAGTATATCCAAAATGTTGTAAACATCATTATGTACTAGATCAATATTACATCAATCCCCATAATCGGTCTTGTGGTTGCACAACAAACCTTAATATGGTTTATGACATAATAATGAACTAGCATGAAGGAAGGCCTTAATGTAGTGAATATAACACTAAGCACCCAATCTAGAATTAAATCAATCGAATCCATCTATCGAGCTAGCTCGGTCCATAGTCGAGCTGGCTTGACTATGTTTGGTCCGAGCACTGCTTTCTGCCTGCTTGAGAGAGCTAGCTCAGATCCATCTCGAGCTAGCTTGATCTCATCCCGAGCTAGCTTGACTGCATATCCGAGCCAGCTCGATAATATATTGGCTTAGCTCCTAAATCTCGAGGTGCCAGATTCACTGAAGAATTAAATAAATCAAATTGGCCAGGTAAATGGGAGAGAGGTGGGGGTCCTCCCATTGCTTTCGTTAGATACCAATAAATTGGCCAGGTTAGACAACAGAATCAATTAAAAATCATATTTCTTTACCAATCATGAACCACTTTTCTAAACATTGATTGATTAATTTGACATCCAGACTGGTTCTGTTATCAATTAATTATACTATAACTTAATATAATTTTATAGAGAACTTTAATTATTCTCTATGCACATTCTAATTCAAAACATAGAACATGCATGAATTAATCATATCAATCATATCAATATGTATCATCACTCTAGGACAACCATCATCATATAGTGAACATTTGCCACTATGCCAGGGCAACCTTACAGAATGATATACATCATAATCTAGTTATGAATAATTAATCATGATCACATCACATTAATAACATGCTAAAATTTCAAATATGGTCATATTATATTTATAATTTTACCATTAAAGCATAAACATAACAACATATGATTTTAGTCTAATAGCTTGCTCTGATACCAATGTAGGGTTTGGTGTATTAGAAGCGAAAACCATAGATTTCAAAGCAAAATTATAAAATCATAAAAATCAAAACCAAAACTAGACCATTTATTAGAATTTAAATCATATAAATATATATTTATAACATAAATGAAAGCGTATTGCAAATACTATGATTAATAAACCCTAAACTTGACCCTAATTGCCAAGAGCAGTCTGTCGGGGGTTCCACCAAGGTGCTCACGTAGTTTCATACTCAGCAACAATTGATCCACTAGGGATTTTGATCAAGACACTAGCATATCTGATTATTTTAATTAAAATCTTATGATAAGAACTTTAATTATTTGGGTAGAACCTTTCCTAGTCTTTGCTTTCACCCTTGTAGCCTACTCTTTCTTATCTTTTTTTACACCTTATCTTCCTTTACAATCTTCCTAAGCCCTTGTCCTAAAGTAGACCTTTTGTCCTTAATTAGGACTTATCTTAACAAGGAAATGAAGAAAGAAATTGAAAAATTAGGAAGAGTGGTAAGAAAGAAAGAAGAGTTCTGAATGACTTGGACTCTCGGAGTGCACCCCTATTTATAATGTACGTAGGGGTGCCTCAAAAAATTTCTCATACGCATTCCTTATTCTCATCTCATGCCCATTCAAAAATATCATGCCCCATTAGAAGAAAATGCTACGTGGATTTCAAAGAATTAGTATGAAGAGATACCTTGCAGATGAAGGACTCTTCATATAATTCTATGTAACGTTCTTCTGAAGGATCGCAATACTTTCATATTGGCATTCAATTTAATTTCTACCATTGATCAGCATCAAATCGACAGATCCAAAGGTCTAAAAAGGATGGCAGCCAAATCAGAAGATGTGATGCGGAAATTGGGTGTGAGAAGTCAAAGCTTTAGGATGTTTGACTTGGTTCCAAGATGCGCCTATAAGGGAGGGGATGGCAAGGACTTCTTAGTTATCCAAATACTAGATAACCAACGAAGAGATTCATTAGTAGAAGGACTCTTCTGTGCCCTCTCTTCATCTAAAATTCATATAATATAATTTACATGAAATAAATGAAGGTAGATGGCATCAAAACACTTTCCAGCAACACATGTCCAGCCGCATAACCAAAACCTCACGCACCAAGAGAGAGAGTTTTTGGGGCAATGGGTTGCACATTAGATGATGACTTAGGTACCTTTATCATCAAGCCAAGTCAACCTAAATAGTTAGCCAAATTGATTGACTCAAATTAAGATTTTATTAGCCCAATCAAAACCGATT
>QRFJ01003540.1:0-117775 GCA_006176705.1 Cocos nucifera
GCCTAAAAAATTAGATTTAAATTGATATTATCAAATTAAATTCTAATCTAGATAAATATATTGTAGACTATATCACAACTAGTTCTAGACAGGCATTACAATCATATCTCATATGATATTCAAAAATTAAATAATATTTATTTTGCTATTTTTTAGATATTATTATAAACACTTATAATATCAGAAAAAATAGTAAATAAAAATATCTAAAACATGATTTAATCGGATTAACGAAAAGATACTGGCAAGAATATTCTATAGAACTATTTATTTCTAGAACTAGTCATGCAGATCTTCTAATTCTTAAATCCCCAAATTATTTAATTTTAATTTTTTTTTGATTCTGTAGATCTGATCACATCTCATGTGACATCTAAAAATCAATTATTTTCGGAAATTAAAATAAATTTAAAATCAGATTCTAAAACAATTTTAGAACCATGCTCTGTGAAATACCAGTTGGAAGGGAAATCCTGATTTCCCGGTCCAGTTCGATCAGATCTGAATCAGAATCAAGAGATATTATTTCAAAAATTTTTTATCTTGATCCAATCAGATCTTGATATGTTTCAAATCTGATTCTTTATATTTTAAAAAAAAAATTAAAAGATAAATTAATCAAATTAATTACCTGACTGGGTAATCCTATTATCCTGTTGATGATCCTGTTTGCAGCGAAGTTCTGGATCTTAGCCACGCAAGTTCCTAGCCTCTACCGGTATCCACTCGGTTGGATCTGGAGATCCTCTTCTTCCTACACACCTCAAAAATCAGATCTGGATCTGATCGGAGATCTTCAAAACTCTTGAAGATGTCAGATCGTCCTTTGCAGCAGCGCAGCCTTCTTATTTTGATCGCCTTTCTTTGATCTAAATCGCACCAACCAAGTCAAAACACCTTTTGGACGTGGAGCAAGGGGAGAAAGAACATGCATGGAAAAGGAGGGAGAGGCAGCTTGGGGTGGAGAAACTATGATCTCATCATATTTATACCTCATATATAATCTGAGTTGGATACAGGGTCTTATTATAGACTAGCTGGATCCAACTCCTCTCTCCCAAACAATTCACACAATCACAACCCTTTGTGAAATCAGATCTAAATCTGATTGGTGGAAATAGAGTCCCCTGGATTCCTCCTTAGAGGGTGCCTAAGATCAGTCAAAGTTGGTTCTTAGAAGAACTCTAATTGGAATCCAAAAAGGAGATGGAGTCCTTGTCCAACAAGGACTCCTAGGCGCCTCCAACTTGGGAATACGCCTAGGGTGGCGTGCGCCCTTCTCCTTGCCAGGTTTTGGCAGGGGGACAGGCCCCCACCAGCTCTCCAATAGGTGCATGACATGTGGTCAAAAGTCAAAGTGTCAATGGTCAATGTTTGACCAGTCAAAGGTAGACTTTTGACCAAAGTCAAAGAACAAGAAATGGCAGGTGACCAAAAATGGCAGGTAGTGTCTTACAAATAATACAACCTTTTCTGACTTGGACAACCTTCTGTCAGACCATATGAAGGCCTCTGTTTGAGCACAAACTCCTTTGGCTCAGACAGGATAACTTATTTATGATAGCAAAAGAAGAACGTTAGGTTCAATCGAGTGCTAGATCAATTGAACTAGATCAGTTCAATTGATGATCACCAGATTCAAACCCTTATTTGTGTGACCCAGTTAGGTTCAGTTCTGTATGGTAATGGGATATGTCATGATCTCTATCATCGACATCATCGAAACTCCTTTCGATGGATCAGAACTCTTCTGATTCGAACAGCTAGAATGATCGATCATCTAAATCATTCTAATTGCTCCCAAAATCCACCAGTGACACCTAGCAGTATATGGTGGCAACCCATCAGAGCTGAATGCGAACCTCTTGGTGCAGCTACCTGTGTGATTCAGTTCTTCTATCTTGAGCCCCGATCAGATTAGTGTTTAGGTGAACTCGTCAAACCCTAGGCTCTGTCATATGATGTAATCATTCGATTCGAGTCCAATATGAAAATCTAAATAGAAACTCTTTCTATTATTTCACTCTACCATGGCCATTGATTTCTGAACTTGATTCTCATGATCATCATAGGGCTGCTCCTCTACCACCGAGGTAGATAGATTCCATCTTGATGCAATCCAGTTCCTATAATGAACATATCATAGCCAACATACACCTCAGGGTTTCATATGGCTAGGAGATCGAGTAATGGTGTAGTCAAACTATAACACCCTCAAGGTGAACTGTCGATGCATCTCAGATCAAAGAACCAGACACACTACTGCAGCATCGAGTCAGTCATTGACGAGAAGGTAGACATCCTAATGACTACTCGAGGTGGTCACGCTCAGTGCCCTCGTTCTCTAACGAGTATCTGTACTCTCGCTTCGGTGTCTCCACACCGTAGACTCAAGACTCATCTACTAAAGAGAAGCGATTGTACACCAACCTTCCGGATCAATCACCATCCTTGTGATGATCCTATGATCGAGAGCAATTTATGAGTTAATAATGATTATTCATGTCTTAAATTTTCAACTCTTGAAAATATGAATTATCATTACCATTAACTCAAAGGATGTATCATAGACACTAAATACACATATGTGATAGAAAATAATCCATTTATTTATTTTAGTCAAAATTACAATTTTGCCCCTAGAAGTGTATTACAAGTGTCAGCCAATTCTGGCTTCTAGGGCACATATATCTAACAGACGCATGCATGGCTCCTTCCAAAATCTCAGTAATCAATAGGATCATTACAAGATAATTTGATTACCCAATCAGGTACTTTAAATTAAATCTAATTTAATTTTAATTTTTAACTTTTCATACTAGACCATCATGATTAGATTTGAAAACTCTTAGATCTAATCAGATTATTTAGAAATTTTTAGAAAAATCTTTCTCAGATATGATCAGATCTGTACGATCCTATGGTGGAAAATAATATATTTTCTTCGGATACAACTCGAGGGCTTCACATCCACAGATGAGTTTAAGGTATGCAAGCTTCAAAGATTCATTTATGGATTGAAGCAGGCATCTTGGAGTTGGAACATGCATTTTGATAAGATGATCAAAACATATGGCTTCATTAAGAATGGAGAAGTGTTAGATGTGTGATTTAGAAGTCAGATTGGCTGACACTTGTAATACACTTCTAAGGATAGTTTTATAATTTTGACTATAAATTAATAAAAAAAAATATTTTCTATCATAGTATGTATTTAAAGTGTCTGTGATACATCCTTTAAGTTAATGGTAATGATAATTCATATTTTCAAGAGTTAAAAATTTAAGATATGAATTTATATAATTAACTCATTAACTGCTCCCGACCGTAGGATCATCACAAGGATGATAATCAATCTGGAAGATTGGTGTATGATCGCTTTGTTAAGATAGATGTATCTTGAGTCTATGGTGTAGAGATACTAGAGCAATAGTACATGTATTCATTAGAGAATGAGGGCACTGAGCGTAACCACCTCGAGCAGTCATAAGGAATCTACCTTTTCATCGATGACTGGCTCGATGTTGCAGTGGTGTATCTAGTTTATTGACCTGAGGTGCATCGATAGTTCACCTTTAAGATGTTGTAGTTTGACTATACCATAACTCGATCTCCCAATCATTTGAAATCCTGAGATGTATGTTGGCTATAGCATGTTCATTGTAGGAATTGGATTGCACCAATAGGGGATCTATCTACCTTGGCAGATGAGGAGTAGCCCTATGATAATCATGAGATTGAGTTCTTAAGCTCATGGCCATGGCAAAGTGAAAATGATAGAAAGAGTTTCTATTAGGGTTTCACATTGAACTCGAATCAAATTATTAATTTATATGACAGATGTTGGATTTACGAGTTCATCTTAACCATAATCATGTTAGGGCTCAAGATAAAAGAACCCAATCACATAGGTAACTACACCGAGAGGTTCACTTTCAGCTCTGATGAGTTGCCACCATATACTGCTAGGTATCACTAGTAGATTTTGGAAGTAATTAGAATGATTTTGATGATCAATCATTCTAATTGTATGAATCAGAAGAGTTCTGATCCATCAAAAGATGTTTCGATGATATTGATGATAGAGATCATGACATATCTCATTACCATACAGAATTGAACCTAACTAGGTTAGGATTTGGATGTTATCAATTGAGCTAACCTAGTTCGATTGATTTTGATTAGATCTAATTAGGTTCAAGATAATCGTGCTAGCACATGATTGAGCCTGACTTTCTTCTTCTGTAACCTTTTTGATTCATTGTAACTAAGTTAAATTTGATTTGACTCATTATTGTACCTTGAATGGGTTTATTTTCATCTGATTGGAACCTGTTCAGATCAGATTAATTGTAAAAATTAAATCCACTCATAGTGCAAATGTACTAGGGCCAAAAGTTGACCTATTTGAGAGAATTAAGGGTCATCTGATCAGATACTTTTAGAAAATTCTCTATAAATCATTTTAATCTAATTTCTAGTTATGTAATAGAACATGAGTCATACATTGGGTGTACCAAATTTTGTTATTTTTGAAGGTGTCTAGACTAAGTTATGGTAAAGATTGATTTGGATCAAACTCTTAAGGGAAGAGTCCTAGGCGCAGTGGACTCTTCCTTATCTACTCTTGCTGACACTTTTTCGAAGGACTTTTGGTATGAAAACTAGATAAGATCTGGTACTCTATGTGGGGAATAAGATCTAAAATCCCAATAATAAATATAAAATAGTTATTTTGGTCAAATGGGACTCCTTTTGGCATTGGTATTTGATATAAATATTTATTACGCTAAGGCACCTCTACATAAGTTTTATTTTTCACCCAAAAGGCTGTGATCCCTTCCATCTTCCATGCCCCCTCTGATCCTCTTACTCCCCTTCTTCTACATGCCAAAGGTTGGGTGCAAACTAGGGAAGAAGATCTAATCAAATTATGAAGAGTTCAGCATCTATGTGATGGTATTCGTGAGACGGACAAGCGGTCTTCTAAAATTATTTTTATGGTTTTTTAGATTAGATTCAGATCTAATCTTTGACAAAAAGATTTATGAGGAGAAGACGTCTAGATTCTATCCAAGTGGATACTGGTAGAGATCAGGTGCGTGTGTGGCTCCTTTCAAAACCTCAAGAAAAATCAAGATCATCTCAGGATAATCAGATTGCCCAAACAAGGTAAGAAATTAAATCTAATTTTTATTTTCAGTTTTTAATATCTGATTATCATGATTAGATCTAAGAACTCTTAGATCTAATTAGATCATTTATAATTTTTTTAAAAAAGTCCACCCTAGATCTGATCTGATTTATACGATCCTGCAATGGAAAATGAGATTTTTCTTCAAATGGTAACAGAGCTATGTTAGCAGTTTTTCAGATCTATTTTAGATCTAATTTAATTTAAATTTATAATCTAATATTAAAAAATTTTAGATATCATATCAGATGTAATTGTTAGATATATGTGCCCTAGAAGCCAGAATTGGCTGACACTTGTAATACACTTCTAGGGGCAAAATCGTAATTTTGACTATAATTAATGAAATGGGTTATTTTCTATCACACATGTGTATTTAGTGTCTGTGATACATCCTTTGAGTTAATGGTAATGATAATTCATATTTTCAAGAGTTGAAAATTTAAGACATGAATAATCATTATTAACTCATAAATAGCTCCCGACCATAGGATCATCACGAGGATGGTGATTGATCCGGAAGGTTGGTGTACGATCGCTTCTCTTTAGTAGATGAGTCTTGAGTCTACGGTGTGGAGACACCGGAGCGAGAGTACAGGTACTCGTTAGAGAACGAGGGCACTGAGCGTGACCACCTCGAGTAGTCATTAGGGAGTCTACCTTCTCGTCAATGACTGACTCGATGCTGCAGTAGTGTGTCTGGTTCTTTGACCTGAGATGCATCGGCAGTTCACCTTGAGGGTGTTATAGTTTGACTACACCATTACTCGGTCTCCTAGCCATATGGAACCCTGAGGTGTATGTTGGCTATGACATGTTCATTGTAGGAACTGGATTGCATCAAGATGGGATCTATCTACCTCGGTGGTAGAGGAGCAGCCCTATGATGATCATGAGAATCAAGTCCTGAAGCCCATGGCCATGGCAGAGTGAAATAATAGAAAGAGTTTCTATTTAGATTTTCACATTGGACTCGAATCGAATGATTACATCATATGACAGAGACTAGGGTTTGACGAGTTCACCTTAACCCTAATCTGATCGGGGCTCAAGATAGAAGAACTGAATCACACAGGTAGCTGCACCAAGAGGTTCGCATTCAGCTCTGATGGGTTGCCACCATATACTGCTAGGTGTCACTGGTGGATTTTGGGAGCAATTAGAATGATTTAGATGATCGATCATTCTAGCTGTTCGAATCAGAAGAGTTCTGATCCATCGAAAGGAGTTTCGATGATGTCGATGATAGAGATCATGACATATCCCATTACCATACAGAACTGAACCTAACTGGGTCACACAAACAAGGGTTTGAATCTGGTGATCATCAATTGAACTGATCTAGTTCAATTGATCTGAATGAGATTCAATTAGGTTCAAGGAAATCGTGCTAGCACTCGATTGAACCTAACGTTCTTCTTTTGCTATCATAAATAAGTCGTCCTGTCTGAGCCAAAGGAGTTTGTGCTCAATCAGAAGTCCTTCTTATGGTCTGACTGGAGGTTGTCCAAGTCAGAATAGGTTGTCTTATTTGTAAGACATTACCTGCCATTTTTGGTCACCTGCCATTTCTTGTTCTTTGACTTTGGTCAAAAGTCTACCTTTGACTGGTCAAACGTTGACCATTCATCCTTTGACTTTTGACCACATGTCATGCACCTATTGGAGAGCTGGTGGGGGCTTGTCCCCCTGCCAGAACCTGGCAAGGAGATGGGCGCACGCCAAGGGAGGCGTGAGCCCAAGTAAGAGGCGGCATGGAGTCCTTGTGGGACAAGGACTCCATCTCCCTTTAGGATTCCAATGAGAGTTCTTCTAAGAATCCAGTTTGACTGGTCCAAGGCACTCTCCAAGTAGGAATCCAGGGGACTCTAATTCCCACCAATCAGATTTAGATCTGATTTCACAAAGGGTTGTGATTGGTTGGGAGGAAGATGGACTTGGATCACGCTTAGTCTATATAAGAAGACCCTGCGCCCAACTGAAAAAAATAATAAAGAAATAATCAAGAAGCAATCTTCCCACGCCCCAAGGCTGCCTCTCTCCCTTTCTCCATGCCATACTCTCTTCTCCCCTTGCTCTCCACGTCCAAAAGTGTTTTGGATTTGGTTGGTGCGATTTAGATCAAGAAAAGGCGATCAAAAGCAAGAAGGCTGCGCTGCTGCAAAGGACGACTGCAGATCTTCAAAAGGAGTTTTGAAGATCCTCCAGATCAGATCCAGATCTGATTTTTGGAGGCGTGATAGAGAAGAAGAGGATCTCCAGATCCAGCCCGAGTGGATACCGGTAGAGGCCAGGCGCTTGCGTGGCTAGATCCAGAACCTTCCGCTGCAATCAGGATCATCAACAGGGTAATAGGATTACCCTATTCAGGTAAATTAAATTTGATTTAATTTATCTTATTTTATTTTATTTTATTAAATAAATAAGAATCAGATCTGAAACATCCCAAGATCTGATACAGATCTAAGAGAAAAATTTTTGAAATATATCTCTTGATCTGATCAGATCTGAACGAACCTGGACCGGGAAATCAGGATTTCCCTTCAACTGGTATCAGAGCCAGGTTCTAAAAAAGTTTAGATCTGATTTTTAATTTTATTTTAATTAAAAATAATGTGATTTCAGATGTCACATGAGATGTGATCAGATCTGAAATCAGAAAAAATTAAAATTAAATGATTTGGATCTAAGAACATGAAGATATGCATGACTAGTTCTAGAATAGAATAGTTCTATAGAATAGTTTTGCATGTCTTTGATTTAATATGATTAAATCATATTTTAGATCTTCTTATTTACTATTTTCTGATATTATAAGTGTTATAATAACATCTGATAAACAGCAAATAAAAATTATTTAATTTTAAATATCATATGAGATATGATAGATGCATGTCTAGACTAGTTGTAGAATAGTTCTACATAATTGTCTAGATTAGAATTTATTTTGATTAGATCAATTTAAATCTAATTTTTTAGATTATTATGAGATAATTTAGATCTGAAAACATGCATGATTATGATACATGAGATGTATGCAAAATATGCCATGATTAGATCTAAATTTGTATATGAGATATATGATATAGATCTATAACTGTTTTGTAGTATTGTGTTTATTGAATGTTCCTGATTAAGGCGTTCCTCTTGGCCGTCCGGTCATAAGAACGAAGAAGGGTTTAAAGGCCCTCTCTTCCCATTCGATGGGGTGTTCTTATGATGTGTAGGGGTGCTGCGTGTTCGTCCTTAATCAGAAACCCAAAAACTTACTTTCTGCAAAACCCTAGATCCTGAAACCCTAGGATTTATTGTGCATATTTTGTTTATGAACCCTACTTAATTAAGAATTAAGTTTATGGAATATTAATTAGGTCTAAAATTGAGAATTTCAGATCTAAGACATATTCATAATACTGGGTTCGGGCTTGGGTAGCTCAATTAGGTCTAAGCGGTTGATCAAACCGAATCAAGAGTTGGTTAGATGGGATCAACAATGCTTAAATTGACCAGCCTAATAGGATTAAGTCTGGGTCAAGATCGAGTCACGATCAAGCAAGACCTAATTAGGCTCAGAGGTTAGAGTCTGGATTGTAGGCTAACCCAATTGGTTCTGACTCAACAATTTGGTGTCTAAGGTAAGTTTGGCACAGACGACCGACTGGTTTTTAATTGGAAGCTACTCGACCTGAATGCGTTCTTGTACGAGTTAATGGCATATTCCTTCCACCGGTCTCACTTACCTGGCCATATCTGTTGACACAGTTCTGATCTGAGGTGGTCAATAATCCGAGCTAACCCATGCCACTAGGTTAGTCATAATTGTTATGACTAAGCCAAGTCTAGTTTAATGAGACCTGAATCAATTCTCCCTAAGAAAAGATTAAGTCTGAGGTCTTCCACCATTGTAGATGTGCGGGCCCTTCCCGGGGTTGATTGTTCTCGGCTGGATACAGTGGCTCAGTTGCACCGGGAAGATGCAACCATGTCTATTAGGCATTGGATGCTATGGGCTGGAGGATGAGTTGGGCTCAATATTTCGGATACGGTGAGAGACTCAATTAGGAACCCAGTCTATGCAAATGGTGGGTCTGACTTAACTAAGGAGTGGATCAATATTCCGGATACGGTGAGATTCATGAATTAGAGACCAAGTTTGGGTGCACCATGATTAGAGAATCATTGAACAAGAGTTGTTCACTCATTGGCTAACCCATCACCAATAACTGTTAGGTGAGGTGATGAGTCAGTTGGTGAGACCGCACCACCCACTAGAAATCATCAATCGCGGAGATTTTCGCATCTCTACAGAGGGAGTGTAGGGATCCGAGAAAATAGTGGGAGCTAATTTGTTTAAAAATAAAATCCCTAAACAAAATTGGTCAAGTCAAAATTACAGTATCTAACTAGAATCTTTGACTCTCTACAGGAAAATGTCTGCGTCCAACCCATTGGCACGTATCCTGGACACACATAGACTGACTGGACCCAATTATAAAGATTGGCTCAGGAACTACAAAATTGTTTTGGGTTCAGAGAAGTTAACACATGTTTTGGACCAGGACCCTCCCACCTTACCAGCTCGTCCATCCACTGAACAGAGAGCGTCTCTGGAAAAATGGATTGACGAAGATAATAAGGCCAGATACTTACATGTTGGGCTCGATGTCTGATGAGCTCCAGCGCCAACATGAAGATATCGGGACTGCTCGCCAAATGTTGGCTCACCTGCAGGAGATGTTTGGTGAACAGAGTCGCGCAGCCAAATATCAAGTCACGAAAATGACTTTTTAAGGCTAAGATGCGTGATGGGCAGTCAGTCCAAGATCACTGTCTGACAATGATCAAGGACATGGAAGAGCTTGAGAAGCTCGGTGTGAAGTTGGACTTGGACTTGCAGAACGATATTATTCTGCAATCCTTGACTGATGCATATGGGCAATTCATCATGAATTACCACATGCATAAACTTCAAAATTCCTTGGCCGAGTTGATGAATATGCTGGTTACCGCTGAGCTTTCTATGAAAGGTTCTAAAGGCTCAGTTCTTGCTATGGAACGGACTTCTTCCAAAAGAAAGTCTTATGGAAAGAAAAAGAAGTCTGTGAAAAAGCAAAAGGTGGAAGGATCAAAGAAGAAGAAGGCAGAACCGAAGAAAAAGGTCCGATGGCAAAGGAAAGTGTTTCCATTGCAACAGCGACGGCCATTGGAAGCGGAACTGCCCTACTTACCTGGCCACCCTGAAAGAACAAGAAGGAAGGTCCTTCTGGAGGTATGCTCGTTATTGAGTCTAACCTTACGGTTTCTTCTGCATCCAGTTGGGTGCTTGACTCTGGTTCTAGTGCTCATCTGTGCACTTCTATGCAGGGTCTTGAGGATAGCAGGAGGCTGAGGGATGGAGACATGATCCTACGCATCGGTAATGGAGCAAGAGTTGCTGCAGTAGCCGTGGGAACATACCCTCTTCGATTACCATCTGGTTTAGACTTAGTTTTGAAAAGACTGTTATTATGTGCCTGCAGCTAGCAGGAATTTGATTTCTGTTTCATGCTTAGCACAAGAAGGTTATGTGATCACCTTCTTTAAGGACCATTGTAACATTCTTTATGAAAGAAATAAAATTGCAAATGGTTTCCTTATTAATGGTCTTTATCAGCTACATATTGATGTACCTGTTTCTAACTATCGAGCAAAACGTGAATGCCAAACGACCTAGGGATAGTCCAAACGACAGATATCTATGGCACCTGAGATTAGGTCATATAGCAGAAGATAGGATTAACAAATTGGAGAAAAATGGGCTATTGAGTCCATTGACTTTTGAGTCATATCCAACTTGTGAATCTTGTCTTCAAGGCAAAATGACTAAACTCCCTTTTGTTGGACATGGGGAGAGGGCCACAGATCTCCTTGCCCTAGTACATACTGATGTGTGCGGCCCATTTGATGTGCCGGCTAGAGGCAATTTTGTCTACTTCATTACCTTTACCGATGATCTGTCTAGGTATGGGTATGTGTATCTTATGAGACACAAGTCTGAAGCTTTTGAAAAGTTCAAAGAATTCAGACATGAAGTAGAAAAACAAACTGGAAAAACCCATTAAGGTTCTTCGATCAGATCGAGGAGGTGAATACCTTAGCCGGGAATTCCTAGACTATCTTAAGGAAAATGGCATAGTCTCTCAATGGACTCCACCAGGAACACCTCAACTCAACGGGGTTTCAGAACGGAGAAATCGGACTCTATTGGATATGGTTCGATCCATGATGAGCTTCACAGACCTCCCTGATTTTCTTTGGGGACATTCATTATTAACTTCAATTTATCTTACTGAATAGGGTTCCCTCTAAAACCGTTCCTACCACACCGTATGAGATATGGCACGGTAAGAAACCAAGTCTGAGTCATCTCAGAATTTGGGGTTGTCCGGCTCATGTCAAAAGACAACAAGCGGACAAGTTAGAGTTTAGGTCCTTTAGAGCTCGATTCATAGGATATCCTAAAGAGTCATTAGGATACTATTTCTACATTCCAGAAGACCACAATGTGATTGTGAGTCGACATGCCATCTTTCTTGAAAAATAGTTTATTCAAGATAGCGGCATTGGAAAGCAGATTAAGCTTGATGAGAAAGTCTCACAAGTGGAAAGAGCTAAGGACCAAGTGGAACCAAATCAGGTTGAGCCAATAAGAACACTACCTCCTCCACCTCGTAGATCGGAAAGAGTTTCCCGTCCCCCTGAAAGATACTTAGGTATTATTTCAGAGGATGTAGAGGAAAATGTTCCTCGTAGGTAATGGTGCTCATGGTGATGATCCCAAAACCTACAACGAGGCGATATCAGATATCGACTCCGAGAAATGGCTTGAGGCAATGAAGTCAGAAATTGACTCGATGCACTCAAACCAAGTCTGGACCTTGGTAGATCCACCAGAAGGTATAGTACCTATTGGGTGTAAATGGATCTTCAAGAGAAAGATTGGTGCAGATGGGAATGTGGAGACATTCAAGGCTAGACTGGTGGCAAAAGGTTATAGTCAACGTGAAGGCATTGACTATCAGGATACCTTTTCCCCAGTAGCTATGCTAAAATCCATCCGCACATTGCTTGCCGTTGCAGCCTATTTCGATTATGAAATATGGCAAATGGACGTGAAAACGGCATTCCTAAATGGATATCTTGAGGAAGATATCTATATGGAACAGCCGCTAGGTTTCACATCCAGTGATACTGATCACAAGGTTTGCAAGCTGCAAAGGTCCATATATGGACTTAAGCAAGCATCTCGGAGCTGGAACACTCGTTTCAATGATGTGATCAAAAAGTTTGGTTTCATCAAAAATGAAGAGGAACCATGTGTTTTCAAAAGGGTCAGTGGGAGCGCTGTTGTCTTCCTCGTATTGTACGTGGATGACATCCTCCTTATTGGGAATGATATTCCCATGTTGACATCAGTCAAGATGTGGTTGTCCAAGGAATTCTCCATGAAAGACCTAGGTGAAGCATCCTTTATTCTAGGAATTAAGGTCTATAGGGATAGACCGAATAGGATGCTAGGACTTTCACAGAAGATGTACATAGAGGAAGTACTAAAGAGGTTTAGTATGGAAAACTCTAAGAGGGGATTAATACCCTTCAGACATGGTATTCATCTTTCCAAGAAGATGTGCCCCAGCACACCTGAGGAAATAGAACGCATGAGCAAGATCCCTTATGCTTCTGCAATAGGGAGCCTCATGTATGCCATGCTATGTACACGACCTGATATAGCCCATGCTGTGAGTGTCACAAGCAGATATCAGTCAAATCCAGGTGAAGAACACTGGACTTCTGTGAAATGTATCCTTAAGTACTTGAGAAGAACTAAGGATATGATGTTGGTCTTTGGTAATGGAGAACTCCAAGTTCAGGGATACACAGACTCGGACTTCATGTCTGATATAGATGATCGAAAGTCGACATCTGGAAGTCTGTTTGTGTGCAATGGTGGAGCTGTCAGCTGGAAAGAGTTCCAAGCAAACTGTGATAGCAGATTCCACCATGGAAGCAGAATATATAGCTGCATCAGAGGCTGCAAAGGAAGCATTCTGGTACAAGAAGTTTGCTGCAGAAATTGGAGTAATGCCATCAGATGCCATTCCTCTTTACTGCGACAACAATGGCGCCATAGCCCTTGCTAAGGAGCCGAGGTCTCACCAGAAGTCCAAGCACATTGAGCGGCGATATCATCTCATCCGCGATTACCTTGAGAAAGGTTACGTTGAGGTCAAGAGAGTCAACTCCGCAGATAATGTGGCAGACCCACTTACAAAGCCGTTGGGCCAGCAGAAGATCGAAGCCCACCTTGAGAAGATGGGACTTAGACTTGTAGCCAATTGGCTTTAGGACAAGTGGGAGATTGTTAGATATATGTGCCCTAGAAGCCAGAATTGGCTGACACTTGTAATACACTTCTAGGGGCAAAATTATAATTTTGACTATAATCAATAAAATGGGTTATTTTCTATCACATATGTGTATTTAGTGTCTGTGATACATCCTTTGAGTTAATGGTAATGATAATTCATATTTTCAAGAGTTGAAAATTTAAGACATGAATAATCATTATTAACTCATAAAATGCTCCCGACCATAGGATCATCACGAGGATGGTGATTGATCCGGAAGGTTGGTGTACGAATCGCTTCTCTTTAGTAGATGAGTCTTGAGTCTACGGTGTGGAGACACCGGAGCGAGAGTACAGGTACTCGTTAGAGAACGAGGGCACTGAGCGTGACCACCTCGAGTAGTCATTAGGGAAGTCTACCTTCTCGTCAATGACTGACTCGATGCTGCAGTAGTGTGTCTGGTTCTTTGACCTGAGATGCATCGGCAGTTCACCTTGAGGGTGTTATAGTTTGACTACACCATTACTCGGTCTCCTAGCCATATGGAACCCTGAGGTGTATGTTGGCTATAGCATGTTCATTGTAGGAACTGGATTGCATCAAGATGGGAATCTATCTACCTCGGTGGTAGAGGAGCAGCCCTATGATGATCATGAGAATCAAGTCCTGAAGCCCATGGCCATGGCAGAGTGAAATAATAGAAAGAGTTTCTATTTAGATTTTCACATTGGACTCGAATCGAATGATTACATCATATGACAGAGACTAGGGTTTGACGAGTTTACCTTAACCCTAATCTGATCGGGGCTCAAGATAGAAGAACTTAATCACACAGGTAGCTGCACCAAGAGGTTCGCATTCAGCTCTGATGGGTTGCCACCATATACTGCTAGGTGTCACTGGTGGATTTTGGGAGCAATTAGAATGATTTAGATGATCGATCATTCTAGCTGTTCGAATCAGAAGAGTTCTGATCCATCGAAAGGAGTTTCGATGATGTCGATGATAGAGATCATGACATATCCCATTACCATACAGAACTGAACCTAACTGGGTCACACAAACAAGGGTTTGAATCTGGTGATCATCAATTGAACTGATCTAGTTCAATTGATCTGAATGAGATTCAATTAGGTTCAAGGAAATCGTGCTAGCACTCGATTGAACCTAACGTTCTTCTTTTACTATCATAAATAAGTTGTCCTGACTGAGCCAAAGGAGTTTGTGCTCAATCAGAGGCCTTCATATGGTCTGACTGGAGGTTGTCCAAGTCAGAAAGGTTGTCTTATTTTGTAAGACATTACCTGCCATTTTTGGTCACCTGCCATTTCTTGTTCTTTGACTTTGGTCAAAAGTCTACCTTTGACTGGTCAAATGTTGACCATTGACACTTTGACTTTTGACCACATGTCATGCACCTATTGGAGAGCTGGTGGGGGCCTGTCCCCCTGCCAGAACCTGGCAAGGAGAAGGGCGCACGCCAAGGGTGGCGTGAGCCCAAGTAGGAGGCGCCTAGGAGTCCTTGTTGGACAAGGACTCCACCTCCCTTTTGGATTCCAATCAGAGTTCTACTAAGAATCCAGTTTGACTGGTCTTAGGCACCCTCTAAGGAGGAATCCAGGGGACTCTATTCCCAACCAATCAGATTTAGATCTGATTTCACAAAGGGTTGTGATTGGTTGAGGAGGAAGAGGAGTTGGATCACAAGCTTAGGTCTATAAATAAGACCCTGCGCCCAACCCTCAAAAAATGCTAATGCAATTCAATTGAGAATCTTCCCACGCCCCAAGGCTGCCTCTCCCCTCTTCCTCCATGCCATAACTTCTTCTCCCCTTGCCTCTCCACGTCCAAAAGTGTTTTGGACTTTAGGTTGGTGCGATTCCAGATCAAGAAAAGGCGATCAAAAGCAAGAAGGCTGCGCTGCTGCAAAGGACGACTGCAGATCTTCAAAAGAGTTTTGAAGATCCTCCAGATCAGATCCAGATCTGATTTTTGGAGGCGTGATAGAGAAGAAGAGGATCTCCAGATCCAACCCGAGTGGATACCGGTAGAGGCCAGGCGCTTGCGTGGCTAGATCCAGAACCTTCCGCTGCAATCAGGATCATCTCCAAGGTAATAGGATTACCCAAATCAGGTAAATTAAATTTGATTTAATTTATCTTATTTTATTTTATTTATTAAAATAATAAGAATCAGATCTGAAACATATCAAGATCTGATACAGATCTAAGAGAAAAATTTTTGAAATATATCTCTTGATCTGATCAGATCTGAACGAACCTGGTCAGGGAAATCAGGATTTCCCTTCAGTAATTAGAGCTAAAATTATAAAATAAAAAAAAAAATGATTTAGATATATAATATATGAGATGCATGACTAGACTAGGAATAGAATTATTCTATGCATAGTCTAGTATAATCATATTTTTAATTTAACTAAAAATAATTTTAGATATATTTAATTTTTATTTTTTTAAATTTATAATTATTGTAATCAGATCTAGAAAATAGAAAATAGAGTTTTAATTTATTCATATGAGATATATCAGATGCATGCTTAGACTAGTCATAGAATAGTTCTATAAATACCTAGAATAGTTTTATTTGATATGATCAAATTTAAATCCTATTTTTTAGATATTATATATGATATATCAGATTTAAAAGCATGCATGTTTAATTAAGTTATGATACATGAGATGTATGCAAAACATGTATAAGTTAGATCATTAATTGTATATGCGATATATAATTTAGATCTAACTAGTTTTGGAGTAGAAATTATATTTTTAATTAAGATGTTTCTCTTGGCCATCCGGTCATAAGAATAAAGTAGGGTTTAGAGGCCCTCTCTTTTCATTCGATGGGATGTTCTTATGACATATAGGGGTGCTGCACGTTCATCCTTATTCAAAAATTAGAACTTATTTTTCTGCAAAATCCTAGATCCTAAAATCCTAGGATTTTGTTACATGTTGTTTATGAACCTAAAACTTAATTAAGAATTAAGATTATGAAATTAATTAGGTTTAAAATTATGAATTTTTAGATCTAAGATATATTCTTAAAATTGGGTTTGGGCTTGGATAGCTCAATTAGGTCTTATGGTTGATCAAACCGAATCAAGAGTTGGTTAGGTGGGATCAAAAAAAGCTTAGATTTGACCAGCCTAATAGGATTAAGTCTGGATCAAGATTGAATCACATTAAGATGTGACTCGATCAAGTCAAGATCTAGTTTAGCTACATGGTTCGAGCTTGGATTGTAGGCTAACCTAATTGATTCTGATTTGATAATTTAGTGTCTAAGGTAAGTCTGGCAGATATGATCGACTGATTTTTAATTGAGAGCTACTCGATCTAAATGCATTTTTGTCAAGTTAATGGGATATCCCTTCCACCGATCTCACTTATCTGACCATTTGTATCGATCTAGTTCTGATTTGAGATGGGTAATAATTCGAGCCAATCCATGCCACTAGATTAGTCATAATTATTATGACTAAGTCAAGTTAAGTTTAAAGAGATCTAAATTAAATCATTCTAAAAAAATATTAAGTCTAAGATCTTCCACCATTATAGATATGTAGGTTCTTTTTGAGATTAATTATTCTCGGTGGATATAGTGGTTTAGTTGCACCAAAAAGATGCAACCATGTTTATTAGGCATTCGATGCTATGAGTTGGAGGATGGGTTGGGCTCAATATTTTGGATATGGTGAGGGATCCAATTAAAAATTCAATTCATACAAATGATGGGTCTGATTTAACTAAGAAGTGGATCAATATTTTAGACATGATGAGATTCATGAATTAGAGATCAGGTTTGGGTGCACCATGATTAGAGAATCATTGGATAAGAGTTGTCCACTCATCGATTGACCCATCACTAATAACTGTTAGGTGAGGTTGTGAGTGAGTTGGTGGGACCACCCACTAAAATTCAATAATCATGGAAATTTTCGTATCTTTGCCAAGGAAATATAGGGATCCAAGTAAATAGTGGGAACTTAATTTATTTAAAAATAAAATTTTTAAATAAATTGATTAAATTTAATTATAAAATCTAAACAGAAGCTTTGGCTCTCTACAGGAAGATTTCTGCGTCCAACACACTAGCTCGTATCCTGGACACCCATAGACTGATCGGACCTAACTATAAGGATTGGCTCCAGAACATCAAAATTATTTTGAGTTTCAAGAAGTTGACTCATGTATTGGAATAGGATCCTCCCATCTTACCAGCTCATCTATCTGCTGATTAGAGAGCATCTTTTGAGAAGTGGATGGATGAAGATAACAAAGCTAGGTATTACATGTTAGGCTTGATGTTTGATCAGATCCAGTGCCAACATGAAGATATTAAGACTAGCCACCAAATGTTGGCTCAGCTACAAGAGTTGTTTGGTAAATAGAGTCACGTAGCCAAATATCAAATCACTAAGAGACTGTTTAAGACTCATATGCATGATGAGCAGTTGATCTAAGATCATTGTCTGATGATGATCAAGGACTTAGAAGAGTTTGAAAAGCTCGGTGTTCAGTTAGATCATGATCTATAGATTGATATAGTTTTATAGTCCTTGATTGATGCGTATGGATAGTTCATCATGAACTATGATATGCATAAACTTTAGAATACCTTGGCTGAACTCATGAACATGCGGGTTACTCCTGAGCATTCTATGAAAGGTTCTAAAGGCTCAATACTTGCTGTGGAGTGGACATCTTCTAAGAGAAAATCTATTGGAAAGAAGAAGAAGACCATGAAGAAGCAGAAGTTGGAAGGTGGGAAGTAGAAGAAGGCAGAGCCGAAGACGAAGGCCGATAAGAAAAAATATTTTCATTGCAACACCGACGGCTATTAAAAGTAGAACTGCCCTTTATACCTAGCCAGCCTGAAGAATAAGAAGGAGGCAGGTTCTTTTGGAGGTATGCTCACTATAGAATCTAACCATAGATTTCTTCTGCATCTAGTTGGGTGCTTGACTCTAGTTCGAGTGCTCACTTATGCACCTCTATGCAAGGTCTTGAGCATAGCAGGAGGCTGAGGGATGGTGAGATGATCCTACACATCAAGATGGAGCAAGAGTTGCTGTTATGGCCATGAGATCCTCTATAATTATCATCAGGATTAGATTTAGTTCTTAGGAACTATTTTTATGTGCTTATAGCGAGTAGGAATTTGATTTTTATTTCGTGTTTAGTACAGGAAGGCTATGTAATTAGTTTTTCTAAGGATCATTGTAATATTCTTTTTGAAAGAAATAAAATTGCAAGTGATTTCTTTATAAATGGTCTCTATAAGTTACATATTAATGTTTTCATTTTTAATATCGAGCAAAACGTGAATGCCATAGGATCAAAATTGAAGGGAAATCCTGATTCCTCGGTCCAGGTTCGTCCAGATCTGATCAGATCAAGAGATATATTTCAAAAAATTTTCTCTTGATCCCAATCAGATCTTGTTATGTTTCAGATCTGATTCTTATTATTTTAATAAATAAAATAAATTAAATCAAATTTAATTTACCTGATTTGGGTAATCCTATTACCTTGGAGATGATCCTGTTTGCAGCAGAAGGTTTGGATCTAGCCACGCAAGCACCTGGCCTCTACCGGTATCCACTCGGGTTGGATCTGGAGATCCTCTTCTTCTCTATCATGTCTCCAAAAATCAGATCTGGATCTGATCTGGAGGATCTTCAAAACTCCTTTTGAAGATCAGCAGTCGTCCTTTGCAGCAGTGCAGCCTTCTTCTTTTGATTGCCTTTCTTTTGATCTGGAACGCACCAACCAAAATCCAAAACTCTTTTGGATGTGGAGAGCAAGGGGAGAAGAGACTATGGCATGGAGAAGGAGGGGAGAGGCAGCCTTGGGGCATGGGGTTTCTCAATTGAATTTCATTAGAATCTGAGTTGGGCGCAGGATCTTATTTATAGACTAAGCATGATCCAATTCCTCTTCCTCCCAACCAATCACAACCCTTTGTGAAATCAGATCTAAATCTGATTAGTGGGAATAGAGACCCCTGGATTCCTCCTTAGAGGGCGCCTAAGACCAGTCAAACTGGATTCTTAGTAGAACTCTGATTGGAATCCAAAAGGGAGGTGGAGTCCTTGTCCAACAAGGACTCTAAGGCGCCTCCAACTTGGGCGCATGCCTAGGGTGGCGTGTGCCCTCCTCCTTGCCAGGTTCTGGCAGGAGGACAGGCCCCCACCAGTTCTCCAATAGGTGCGTGACACGTGGACAAAAGTCAAAGTGTCTATGGTCAACATTTGACCAGTCAAAGGTCAACTTTTGACCAAAGTCAAAAGAACAAAAATGGCAGGTGACCAAAAATGGCAGGTCATGTCTTATAAAATAAGACAACCTTCTCTAACTTGGACAACCTCCAGTTAGACCATATGAAGGCCTCTGATTGAGCACAAACTCCTTTGGCTCAGTCAGGACAACTTATTTGTGATAGCAAAAGAAGAACGTTAGGTTCAATCGAGTACTAGCACGATTTCCTTGAACCTAATTGAATCTCATTCAGATCAATTGAACTAGATTAGTTCAATTGATGATCACCAGATTGAAACCCTTGTTTGTGTGACCTAGTTAGGTTCATTTCTGTATGGTAATGGGATATGTCATGATCTCTATCATAGACATCATCGAAACTCCTTTCGATGGATCAGAACTCTTCTGATTCGAACAGCTAGAATGATCGATCATCTAAATCATTCTAATTGCTCCCAAAATCTACCAGTGACACCTAGCAGTATATGGTGGCAACCCATCAGAGCTGAATGCGAACCTCTTGGTGCAGCTACCTGTGTGATTAAGTTCTTCTATCTTGAGCCCCGATCAGATTAGGGTTAAGGTAAACTCGTCAAACCCTAGTCTCTGTCATATGATATAATCATTCGATTCGAGTCCAATGTGAAAATCTAAATAGAAACTCTTTCTATTATTTCACTCTGCCATGGCCATGGGCTTTAGGACTTGATTCTCATGATTATCATAGGGCTGCTCCTCTACCACCGAGGTAGATAGATCCCATCTTGATGCAATCCAGTTCCTACAATGAACATGCTATAGCCAACATACACCTCAGGGTTCCATATGGCTAGGAGAGCGAGTAATGGTGTAGTCAAACTATAACACCCTCAAGGTGAACTGCCAATGCATCTTAGGTCAAAGAACCAGACACACTACTGAAGCATCGAGTCAGTCATTGACGAGAAGGTAGACTTCCTAATGACTACTCGAGGTGGTCACGCTCAGTGCCCTCGTTCTCTAACGAGTACATGTACTTTTGCTTCGGTGTCTCGACACCGTAGACTCAAGACTCATCTACTAAAGAGAAGCGATCGTACACCAACCTTCCAGATCAATCACCATCCTCGTGATGATCCTATGGTCGGGAGCTGTTTATGAGTTAATAATGATTATTCATGTCTTAAATTTTCAACTCTTGAAAATATGAATTATCATTACCATTAACTCAAAGGATGTATCACAGACACTAAATACACAGGTGTGATAGAAAATAACCCATTTTATTGATTATAGTCAAAATTATAATTTTGCCCCTAGAAGTGTATTACAAGTGTCAGCCAATTCTGGCTTCTAGGGCACATATATCTAACAAAAATAACCTAGAAATAGTCTAAATGATAGGTATCTTTGGCATCTTAGGCTAGGTCATATAGCTAAAGATAGGGTTAACAAATTAAAAAAATCTAGGTTATTGAGTCCGTTGACTTTTGAGTAATATCCGACTTATGAATCATACCTTCATGGCAAAATGACCAAACTTTCTTTTGTAGGATATGGGGAAAGAGCCATAGACCTACTTGCCCGAGTACATACTGATGTATGCAGCCCATTTGATGTGCCGGTTAGGAGCAATTATGTCTACTTCATCATCTTTATCGATGATTTATCTCGGTACGTGTATGTGTATTTGATGTGACATAAGTCTAAAGCTATTGAAAAGTTCAAGAAATTCAGACTTGAAGTAGAAAAATAAATAGAAAAATTCATTAAGGTTCTTCAATCAGATCGAGGAGGCGAATACCTTAGTCAAAAATTTTTAGACTATCTTAAGGACAATGTCATAGTCTCTCAATGGATTCCACCTGAAATGCCCCAACTCAATTAGATTTTAGAACGAAGAAATTATACCCTATTAAACATGGTCCGATCCATGATGAGTTTTATAGACCTTCTTGAGTTTTTTTGGGGATATAGTTTGATGACCGCTATATATTTACTGAATAAGATTTTCTCTAAGACCGTTCCTACCACACCATACGAGATATGGTATGGTAAGAAATCAAGTTTGAGTCATCTCAAAATTTTGGATTGTCTGGCCCATGTCAGGAGACAACACGTGGACAAATCAGAGTCTAGTTCCATTAGAGCTCGGTTTATTGGATATCCTAAAGAGTCATTAGGATATTATTTCTATCTTCCAGAAGATCATAATGTGATTATGAGTCAACAAGCTATCTTCCTTGAAAACTAGTTTATTGAAGATGGTGGCATCGGAAGGCAGATTAGACTCTAGGAGAAAGTCTCCGATGAGAAATGAGTTAAGAAACCTATGGAATCCAGTCAGATTGAGCCAACCCAAACACTATCTCTTCCACCTCGTAGATCAAGTAGAATTTTTAATGCTCCTTAAAAGTACTTAGGTACTATATCAGAAGACAGAGAGAAAATGTTTATTTAGGAATGAGGTTCATGATGATGATCCCAAAACCTATGATGAGGTGATATCAAATATCGACTCTAAGAAATGGTTAGAGGCAATGAGGTTAGACATTAACTTAATGCATTCGAACCAAGTCTGAACCTTGGTAGATCCACCTGATGGTATAGTACCTATTGGGTGTAAATGGATCTTTACAAGAAAGATAGGTGTTGTTGGGAATGTTGAGACATTCAAAGCAAGGCTCGTAGTAAAAGGGTATAGTCAATGCGATGGCATTGACTATCAAGATACTTTTTTGCCAATAGTCATGCTCAAATCCATTCGTACATTGCTTGTTGTTGCAGCCTATTTCAATTATGAATATGATAAATGGATGTGAAAATGGCATTCTTAAATAGATATCTTAAGGAAGATATCTATATGGAACAACTGCTAGGTTTCACATCAAGTGATGATGATCATAAGGTATGCAAGCTACAAAGATTCATATATGGACTTAAGCAAGCATCTTGGAGCAGGAATGCTCATTTCAATGATGTAATCAAATCATTTAGATTCATTAAGAACAAGAAGAAGCCCTGTGTTTTAAAAAAGATCAATGGGAGCATTGTTGTCTTCCTCATACTATATGTGGATGACATCCTTCTAATTCGGAATGATATTCTCATATTGACTACAGTCAAAATATGGTTGTCTAAGGAGTTCTCTATGAAAGATCTAGGAGAGGCATCCTTTATTCTAGGAATTAAGGTCTATAAGGATAGATTAAATAGAATTCTGGATCTCTCATAGAAGATATACATAGAGGAGGTACTAAAAAGGTTTAGCATGAAAAACTTTAAGAGGAGATTAGTGCCCTTCAGATATAGTATTCATCTCTCCAAGAAGATGTATCCTAACACACCTAAGAAGATTGAATGCATAAGCAAGATTTCTTATGCTTCGGCAATATGGAGCCTCATGTATGCCATGTGATAAGCATCATCAATTCACAAATAAAAGTATTAATTTATTAATTAATTTATATTAATTTTTAAAAATTATTAATCAATTTATATATAATTTTTGAAAAATTCATATTTTCATTAATTAAAAAATTAATTAAAAAATAATAAAAAATAAAAAATAAAATTTTATCATCAATAGAAAGAGCTCATTTTTTTGATCACAACGAAATAAATTTTAAGTAAAATGGAGCTAAAATGGAAAAGATATAAATTTTTAAAAATATAAAATCAATAAAAATTACATAAAAAAAGAAAATGGCTCAGTCGGCTCCGTAAGTCGAGCCACCAAGCCAAGCCGAGCCACTAAGCCAAGCCAAGCCATCAAAGCTGACTCAACCGTTGAAGCCATCAGCCGGTCCATAATCCAGGCGTGGACCGCCAGCTCAGCAAAATCCGACGAATCAGAGCTTGCCACGTGGTGGACCTAGACCCCTAAAGGGTCTACAGAAATTTATAACGGCTCACAAGGGTAATTTAGTCTTTTCGCTCGGCAACAGAAGCGCTGATTGGCTGCGGTGTGCGGTGCGGCCGGTCTAGCGGTCCATGGGAACAGTGATTGCGCGATCGGATGGATGTGGTTGTTTGCGGTCAGGGTCGGACGGCTGTGGTTGCTTCCGGATTTTATTCAGCCACAGACATCACTTGGATCACCATCAGATGGCAACACTCAATCTAGGCGATGATCTGATGGTCCAAAAAGCTCCCGACGGTGATCAAACTCTCAAGCGCATGATTTATGGTCAGATTTCCTCCATCAAGCGCGATCCAACGGCCAGAATTTAATTCGACCCGATCTGAGCTGATCTGCATCCGATTTTGATGATTTTTGGACCATTGAATTCCTATTGAATGGCTGGATTTTATCAGATTTATCATAGACATATCAGAGCTATTTTAATTTGAATTTTATTTAGATTTTGATGATTACAAAGGCCATTAGTCCCACATTGCCTAGAAGCAAACTTTCCAGCCCTCCTAGCTCTATAAAAAGGACCCCAGGCCTCCAAAAATCAATATCTCCGATCAAGGTGAAGCTTTGGTACAGGGCGAAGCCAGGCTATGGGTTAAAGGCTGCTTCGAAGCAATGGGTGCCGAGAAGAAGAGCCGAGCTTCTACACCATCTTTCTGCCAATGCCGATCCAAGATCAGAGATCAGGCTATTTTATTTTATTTTCTTTTCTTTTTAAATTTTATGTATTTAAATTCTAAAATTTTAATTAATAAAAATTTTATTTTTGCATTTTAATTTCTTACTTTTTATTTTTATTATAATTTAATTTCTATACTTTAATTATTACTTTTTATTTTATTGCAAGTAGATGCTAAGATCTTAGTACCAAGTTTAAATTTCTACACCTATTAATTTTTGCTTTTAATTTCCGACTTCACTTTTGATTCTGAAAACTCAAATACTTTTCTTCTTTTCTTTTCAAAAATCAAAGATTTCAAATCTAAAAACACTACCTTCCCTGTGGATTTGACTCGACTCACTGCTATCTACGCATTTTTAATTATTTTAAGAAGTCGAAATTAACTGATAAACACGGTGTCTTAATGACAACATCGCGTTCCTATCAAGTTTTTGGCACCATTTCTAGGGAATATTTTTGATTTTTTATTTTGATTTCTTTTATTTATTAAAAATAATTTCAACAAACGCATCAAGTTTTTGGCGCCGTTGTCGGGGAAGGCACAGACATTAAATTTTTGATCTCTTTGATTTTTCTGTAAATAAATTATAAATAAAATTTCTACTTTCTTATAAATATTGCTTGCTAATTTTTTTTTATTTTATAGAAAAAAAGATTAAAGAACAAAAAGAATCAGGAGTTTTGCTTGGTGAGATCAATTCTAACCCTAGTACTCTTTCCTTTTTATTTATTTATTTATTTATTTTATTCTTAAATTAATTTAAAAAAATATTCATTTAAACTTAATTAAAAATCTCATGATAAGATTAGAAATTCTAACTGTTTAGAGCATGCATCATATTAGTTTTATTTTTATTTTTATTTTTATTTTTTTTTTGGTGATTGCTGGAAGGCAAGGTAAGCCTTTCAGAATTCAATTAGTTGCATGCATCTAGTTTAAATTGCATAAAACCCTTTGATTGAATTTTTTTTTTTTTTTTCGTGCATATTCATATTAAATCAAATTAAGGGCACAACCCAATTAAACAAGATAAGGTGGGGATTTGATCACCCTTCCTTAGCCCACAAACAACCAACCAGCATCCTGCATTGACCTAAGCCTTTAATTTTAAAATCAATTAGACATCAACCCTAGGAACTCGAGCTCAATAGGACAAGGAATCCTAAGAGTTGAACCAGGTTAGGATAAGTCAATTTGACTGGTGTCTAGGAAAGTGGTTCAGGGACGACTGGGCCCGAAGGAAGGTGGTTTCTAATTGGTTCCGTTCGCTTACCTGGCCAAGCACAATTGGTGTCTAAGGCAAGCAACGGGGGGACTCCCACCGACCTTACACTTACCTGGCTAGTTGATTGGCTAATCCTACACTTGGAGGGCTTGAAGGTGACCTTGGCAGTTAGGAGCTGTCTAGATCTAGGATAACCCTTAGTCAGGATTGATTGACCAACTTGATTGCTAACCAACATCAAACCTAATTAAATTTAATTCTTCTCTCTCTTCTTAGTTCTAGGACTCCTTAGGACCTCTTCTTTAGAACTTTTCTTTTTTTTTCTTTCTCCTCTAAAAATAAAATAAAATAAAAATTAAATTTAAACTAACTAAAAAATATTAAAAAAATTAATTAAATTAAATTAATAAATAAAATAATTAATTTTTAATATAATAAAATAATAAAAAAAATATAAAAAAAATTCTAAAAATTTTTTTTGAACCATACATTAGGGTTACACTAATACATGTATGGTAGGAAATCACTTTTTCTGATTTAGTTGAACTTAATTGAATGGTTGATTCACATTAAACATAATAATGGCTAATCTGAATCTAATAGTCCAAAAATTAGATAAAGTTGACCTTCTTGCTCAGAAAATTAGATCAACTCCTAATCCTAGGTCAACAATCTCCTGTATAAATTCACATCATCTTCTAATTATCAGGAGACTTATTCAATCTGTGCTAGCCCAACCCATCATGTGAGTGAATGTCCTATGACTGCACAGTTTCCATATTTTATCCAAGAACAAGTTCAAGCTACTCAAGGATACTCCAAATTGATTAATGACCCATTTTCAAATTCATATAATTCCAGATTGGAGTAACTTTAATTTTTCTTGGACATCCCAACAGACTCAGGCTCAGACCCAAATTTTACTTGAGCAAAATTATCAAAATTATGCCTATAATAATGGTCAGCCTAGTCAGTTTAACCAGCCATCATATTATAATCAGCCTTCATACCCACCTCCTCAACAGACCAATCTAGCTGATGATAGATTTAACCAACTTCAACAATTAATTCTAACTCAACAGCAATCTATCGCCAGACTAGAAGCTCAAATAGGATAATTAGTTGAGTCTAACATGAGGAGAGAACTAGATCAACTACCGAACCTACCAATTTCAAACAACCCACCTAATGTCCACCAACCACCTGGACCAAATTATCAATTTAATGTCTTCACTTAAGAATCCTCAATTTGAGAATACCAAAGTAATTTCCTGAACTTAAAAGCTATAGGATTCTTATGGACCCATACCAAGATCCAGGTGAGAGAGGCTAGTACTGATGCTAGCCAAAATAAAAATTTAGAAGGAACTGGTTAGTACTGAGACTAACCACATAGAAGAACCCAAGCCAGGAATTAGTACTGATGCTAGTTCCAGTTTAAATGAGATAGAAATAAGAGAAAAGAGAATAGATGATTTACCCAAGACTTATAAACCTAATGTCCTATTCCCTTCAACCCTAGAAGCTGGTTCTTCTTATAAAAATCAAAAGGCATGTAATGAAATGTCAATGGAGTTGTTTAAGCAGGATCACATTAATTTACCTCCAGAATTAAAACCGCCTTTAGTCACCATTCCAGCACCCATTGAATCAAACTTAACTCCTAAAACTCCATTCATGAGCATTTTAGAAAAACAAATAGGAGAAATTCTTAATAAATATGGGTCTGAGAATGGAATCATAAATTATATCCCTAAAATTAACAAAGATTATATTAATAATGGGATTATAAATCATCTTTCTGAGATTGGCAATCCAAAACCATTGAAATTTGTCAATCCAATATTCGACACAGGATAGTGAGCTTTGTTGGCTGAAGGCAATCCAATATTTAGTTTTTATCTAATTTATCTTTTTAGTTTATTTTCTTTTTAGGATAATTTGAATAAGTTGGAGGAAGAGCTCAAATTTTCAAAGGCATGTGCTGGACTAAAAATATACTGAGTTAGGTGTATTCTTTCATGTTCTTTATTACATCCTTTATTTTTTCTTCTCCATTGAGGACAATGTCGATTAAGTTAGGGGAGAGAGAAAAATAAAAAATTTTTTAAAATTTTAAGTCCTCGAAAAAAGTTAGTATTTAGTATTTAGATACTTGATTATGCTTAAGAATCGAATAAAACTAAGCATTTTTAAAAGAAAATTGATACACAGATCAGAGAATCTATGAGATATTGAGGAATCAAGTATTAAGAAAATTCAATAAAGAGTTAAGTCCAGAACATAAAATTTTTTTTCTTGGAGCATTTCTAATTATTTCTACTAGCATCAAAGAAAAGTCTACTTTTTATAGGCTTGTGTAGGGTAACTATACGTTTCTTCATATAAAAATTTATTTTAATAAAATAGTTTCCAAGTACTTCTCACTGAGTAATCCGGGCCTCTTTGCCTAAGCAAGCATTGAGTTTTGCGTCAAAAGGTGGGAAGGGCAAAGAAGCTCGTTGTAAAGCTAGTCTTAACTCGTAGCCTATTTGATTCGAGCTAGTAAGCCCGAGGGGTATTCTATACCTAGTGCCCTAAAGCCAACTGGTTTGGGAGTCATTGGCCCAAGACTCGCTACATGGATCAAATAGAAAGCTTAAGGAGTTAAGACACTCAATAGTGGTACAACATTAAAAAAAAAAAAAAAAAAAATATTGGTTTCCCACCAAGTAAGTAACGGGTCCCGTTGTCCTAAGTAAGCAATGATATTCGCATCAAAAAGTGGGCAATGTAAAAATAAAAATTAATAAATGAAGGATGGAAATAGCAATACACCTGCCTATATGAAATTAGACAAATCAGAGATAAAGGTAAGATAATTTAGAAAAAAGTTCTGAAAAATTTAATATTCTTTACTTAATTTTTCTATTGATAAGTATTAATACCCCAATGATATATCTCATTTAAGCTCTACTGAATATCAATGGCTATTTTGAAAATTGCTTAGGTAAAATTCGAAACTCTAAAGTTAAAAGGTATTTAAAACTAAATTCTTTCTTTACTCGAGGACGAGCAAAGCTTAAGTTGGGGGGTGTGATAAGCATCATAAATTCACCAATAAAAATATTAATTTATTAATTAATTTATATTAATTTTTAAGAATTATTAATCAATTTATATATAATTTTTGAAAAATTCATATTTTTATTAATTAAAAAATTAATTAAAAAATAATAAAAATTAATAAAAATTAAAAAAAAAAATTTTATTATCAATAGAAAGAGCTCATTTTTTTGAATCATAATGAAATAAATTTTAAGTAAAACAGAGCTAAAATGGAAAAGATATGAATTTTTAAAAATATAAAATAAATAAAAATTAAATAAAAAAAGAAAATGGCTCAGCCGGCTCCGCAAGCCGAGCCACCAAGCCAAGCCGAGCCACCAAGCCAAGATAAGCCATCAAAGCCGACTCAGTCATTGAAGCCATCAGTCGGTCCACGATCCAGGCGTGGACCGCCAGCTCAGCAAAATCTGGTGAATTAGAGCTTGCCACGTGGTGGACCTAGACCCCTAAAGGGTCTACAGAAATTTATCGTGGCTCACAAGGATAATTTAGTCTTTTCGCTCGACAACAGAAGTGTTGATTGGCTGCAGTGTGCGATGTGGCCGGTCTACGCTGTCCATAGGAACGGTGATTGCGTGATCGGACGGATATGGTTGTTTGCGATCAGGATCGGACGGCTGTGGTTGCTTTCGAATTTTATTCAGCTACAGACATCATGCGAATCACCATCGGATGGCAGCGCTCGATCCAGGCGATGATCTGATGGTCCAGAAAGCTCCCGACGGCGATCAAACTCTCAGGCGCATGATTTACGGCCAGATTTCCTCCATCAAGCACGATCCAACGGCCAGAATTTAATCCGACCCGATCTGAGCTGATCTACATCCGATTTTGATGATTTTTGGACCGTTGGATTTCTATTGAATGGCTGGATTTTATCAGATTTATCAGAGACATATCAGAGCTATTTTAATTCGAATTTTATTCAGATTTTGATGATTACAAAGGCCATTAGTCCCATATTGCCTAGAAGCAAACTTTCCAGCCCTCCTAGCTCTATAAAAAGGACCCCAGGCCTCCAAAAATCAATATCTTCGATCAAGGTGAAGCTTTGGTATAGGGCGAAGCCAGGCTATGGGTTAAAGGCTGCTTCGAAGCAATGGGTGCCGAGAAGAAGAGCCAAGCTTCTACACCATCTTTCTGCCAATGCCGATCCAAGATCAGAGATCAGGCTATTTTATTTTATTTTCTTTTCTTTTTAAATTTTATGTATTTAAATTCTAAAATTTTAATTAATAAAAATTTTATTTTTGTATTTTAATTTCTTATTTTTTATTTTTATTATAATTTAATTTCTATACTTTAATTATTATTTTTTATTTTATTACAAGTAGATGCTAAGATCTAACTAATAGATCTTAGTACCAAGTTTAAATTTCTACACCTATTAATTTTTGCTTTTAATTTTCCGACTTCACTTTTGATTCTGAAAACTCAAATCCTTTTCTTCTTTTCTTTTCAAAAATCAAAGATTTCAAATCTAAAAACACTACCTTCCCTGTGGATTCGACCCGACTCACTACTATCTACGCATTTTTAATTATTTTAAGAAGTCGGATTAAACTGATAAACACGGTGTCTTAACGACAACATCGCATTCCTATCACCATTCTATGTACGCGACCTGATATTGCTCATACTATGAGTTTCACGAGCAGGTATCAGTCAAATCCAAGTGAAGAGCATTGGACTTCTGTGAAATGTATCCTTAAGTACTTAAGAAGGACTAAGGATATGTTTCTAGTTTTTGATAACGAAAAGCTTTAGGTCCAGGGGTATACAAACTCGGATTTTATGTCCAACATAGATGATTGAAAGATGACTTTTAGAAGTCTATTTATTTGTAATGTTGGAGCTGTTAGTTGGAAGAATTCTAGGTAGATGGTGATAGTAGATTCCGTCATGGAAGCAGAGTACATCGCAGCGTCGAAGGTTGCAAAGGAGGCATTCTGGTATAAGAAGTTTGCTGCAAAGCTTGGAGTGGTGCCTATCAGATGTCGTCCCTTTATATTGTGACAATAATGGTGCCATAGCCCTAGCTAAGGAGCCGAGATCTCATCAAAAATCTAAGCACATTGAGCGACGATACCACCTCATCTGCGATTATCTCAAGAAGGGATACATCCAGGTTAAAAGAGTCGATACTATAGATAATGCGGCTAACCCACTGTAAAGTCATTGAGCTAGTAGAAGATCGAAGCCCACCTTGAGAAGATGGGACTTAGATTTGTAGCCAATTGGCTTTAGATCAAGTGGGAGTTTGTTAGATGTGTGTCCTAGAAGTCAGATTGGCTGACACTTGTAATACACTTCTAATAGCAATTTTATAATTTTAACTATAAATTAATAAAAAAATTATTTTCTATCATAGTGTGTATTTAAAGTGTTTGTGATACATCTTTTGAGTTAATGGTAAAGATAATTCATATTATCAAGAGTTGAAAATTTAAGACAAATTTTTATAATTAACTCATAAATTGCTTCCGACCGTAGGATCATCACGAGGATGGTGATCGATCTAGAAGGTTGGTGTACGATCATTTTCTTATGATAGATGTGTCTCGAGTCTATGATATGAAAATATCGGAGTGAGAGTACAAGTACTCATTAGAGAATGAGGGCACCGAGTGTGACCACCTCGAGCAGTCATAAGAAAGTCTGCCTTCTCGTCAATGACTGGCTCGATGCTATAGTGGTGTATCTGGTTCTTCGACTTGAGGTGCATTGGCAGTTCATCTTGAGGATGTTATAGTTTGATTATATCATAACTCGATCTTCTAGCCATTCAGAACCTAGAGGTGTATGTTGGCTATAGCATGTTCATTGTAGGAATTGGATTGCACCAATAGGAGATCTATCTACCTCGATAGATGAGGAGTAGCCCTATGATAATCATGAGATTCAGTCCTTAAGCCCATGGCCATGGCAGAGTGAATATGATAGAAAGAATTTCTATTGGGGTTTCACATTGGACTCGAATTAAATGATTAATTCATATGACAAATGTTGGGTTTGACGAGTTCACCTTAACCCTAATCCTATTGGAGCTCAAGATAGAAGAATCCAATCACATAGGTAACTATACCAAGAGGTTTACTTTCAATTCTAAAGGGTTGCCACCATATACTGCTAGGTGTCACTGGTGAATTTTGGGAGCAATTAGAATGATTTTGATGATCGATCATTCTAATTGTATAAATCAGAAGAGTTCTGATCCATCAAAAGATGTTTCGATGATGTCGATGATAGAGATTGCAACATATCTCATTATCATATAGAATTAAACCTAACTAGATCACACAAATAAGAGTTTGGATCTGGATGTCATCAATTGAGCTAACTCAGTTCGATTGATTTGGATTAGATTCAATTAGGTTCAAGATAATCGTGCTAGCATAGATTGAGCCAGACTTTCTTCTTCCGAAATCTTTCTGATTTATCGCAATTGAGTCAAATTTTATTTGACATATTTTTGTATCTTGAATGAGTTTGTTTTCATCTGACTGGAACCTATCCAGATTAGATTTAATTATAGAAATTAAATCTATTCATAGTGCAAATAGACTAGGGTCAAAAGTTGACCTATTTGAGGGAATTAAGGGTCAGCTGATCAGATGCTTCTAGAAAATTTTTTAAAAATTATTTTAATTTTATTTTTTGATATGTGATGGGGCATGAGTCAAACTTTGGGTGTACCAAATTTTTTGATTTTTGGAGATTCCTAGATTGAGTTATGATAGAGTTTGATTTGGATCAAACTCTTGAGGGAAGAGTCCTAGGCGTAGTCGACTCTTCCTTATCTACTCATGCTGACATTTTTTTGAAGGATTTTTGGTGTGAAAACTAAATAATATCTGGTACTCTACATTGGGAATTTAGACCTAAAGTTCCAATGATAAAATTAAAATAGTTATTTTGGTCAAATGGGACTCCTTTTGGTGTTGGTATTTAATATAAATACTTCTCGTGCCAAGGCACTTCTATGTAAGTTGTATTTTTCATACAAAAGGATGCCGCCCCTTCCATCTTCCATGCCCCCTCTAATCCTCTCTCTCTCCTTCTTCTACGTGCCAAAGGTTGGGCACAAATCAGAGAAGAAGATCTAATCAAATTGTAAAGAGTTCAACATCTATGCGACGGTATTCGTGAGACGGATAAGCAGCCTTCTTAAATTATTTTGAAGGTTCTTTAGATCAAATTCAGATATGATCTTTTGAGAAAAGATTCATGAGGAGAAGACTTCCAGATCCTACCCAAGTGGATATCAATAGAGGCCAGGTGCATGCATGGCTCCTTCTAGAACCTTAGAAAAGATCAAGATCATCGTAGGATAATCAGATTATCCAAACAAGGTAAGAAATTAAATCTGATTTAATTTTAATTTTTATTTTTAATATCAAATAATCATGATAAGATCTAAGAACTCTTAGATTTGATTGGATTATTTAATTTTTTTTTAAAAAAATTCACCCCAGATCTGATCAGATCTGCACGATCCTATGGTGGAAAATGAGATTTTCCTTCAAGAAGAGCCCTGCATTTACAAGTGAGCAAATGGTCTAGCAGTGGTATGTCTTATCTTGTACGTGGATGACATCCTCTTAATAAAAAATAACATCCCTGCACTGTAGAAAATAAAAGTTTGGTTGTCATCACAGTTCTTCATGAAGAACATTGGTGAAGCATCCTATATCCTAGGGATGAAGATCTATAGGGATAGATCTAAAAGGATACTTGGGTTATCCCAGTCCACATACATAGATACTGTGATGAAGAGATCAGCATGGAGAATTCTAGAAAAGGCTATCTCCCAATAGGCCATGGAATTTCTCTCTTTAAGAAAGATTATCTGACAACTTCTTAAGAGAGAGAGCATATGAGTAAAATTCTATATGCTTCGGCAGTGGGATCTATCTTGTATGCCATGACATGTAGAAGACCAGACATGGCATACTCACTAGAAGTAGTGAGTAGATACCAGTCTGACCCTGAAGAAAATCACTGGAAAGTGGTTAAAGATATTCTTAAGTATTTAAGAAATACTAAGGATTAATGGTTGGTTTATGGTGAGTCAGATCTGAAACTTATGGGATTTATAGACTCCAACTTTCAATCTGATCATGATGACAGTAGAAGCATGTCAGGATATATCTTTACTCTGAATGTTGGAGCTATCTACTGAAAGAATTTTAAGCAGCATACTGTGGCAGACTTTGTTTGTGAAGTAGAGTACATCATAGTATCAGATGCCGCGAAGAAAGCTATGTGGTGGAGAAAGTTTATCATCATGCTCCGAGTAGCACCCTTCCTAAATGGTTCGGTCTTGCTCAACTGCAACAACACTGGTGCCACAGTCCAGGCAAAGGAAAGAAACACCAGTGGATGAAGCACATTCTGCACCGCTTCCACCTACTCTGGAAGATCATGGATCTAGATGACATCGATCTTTAGAAGATCGATAAAAAGGATAACTTGACTAACCCTTTCACTAAAGCCCTGGAGATAAAGGAGTTCAATAATTATAAATCGAAGATGGATATTAGATACTATGCTGAGTGGCTTTAGGATAGGTGGGAGTTGTTGAAAAATATATTCCAAAGTTAATCATCGGCCTATTGATGGTTGACCTATTTTATAAATATAATTAATTTATTAATTAATAAAATATATTTTTGATATCTTTTATCATAAAGTATTCATTTTCTAACAAACATCATTGTTGTGATGAAGTTCTTAAGACTATTTAACTTCGATAAACAAAGGATTTATCAATTAATCCTTACAACTATTTACGACCAAATGATAAGCTGTTAATTAAGACGACAGCTTCTATCGAGCATAGATCGCTGTGTGCCATATAGGTTGGTTGTCCTCTTAACCAAGGAGTGTGAAGACACTAGTATGGCACATAGGTGAGATGTATGGGTACATCGTCATTGAACGTGATCAACTCCAAAATATTCTGCTATCGAGAATGTCTTTGATGGGGTATAGGTATAAGTGTCTCTTAGACCTGAGATCACCTTAGTGACTTATAAGCAACTCACTATGCTTTGGTATTAGACTAACTAATTTTTTTATTCAGTAATGAAAGACTTCTGGGCATAGTCAAGTACTTGTGAAGTCGATGTGTGATCATGATGGAAGTGACCACTCCAAGAGTCGGAGAAGAATATATCACTGTATTTCAATATAGTAAAACCTTGATCGGGATAATCCATAAGATGGATTTGATATTTTAAAATACAATATACACAACCTGATCAGAGTTTACAGTTGAACTTTAAGGTGTCTTAAGAGCATTTTGGTTAACGGGATGAATTATATAGAAACTATATCCACATGGATTCTAAGGATGTTGTTCTACACATTTGACCTATCCGACCATCGGGTATCATTGCTAGATGGTTACTTTGATTGATATAAAATTTATTTCTATGCTACTGACTTAGGTTTGGACCTATGAGATCACACATATTAGAGTTCATGATCTGATCAAATGGTTGATCAATGATTAAGAATCGTTCAAGGGTTAAACGATCAATACGATTAATATTTATCCTAGTGCAAGTATTGTAGAAGGATTGATTAGCAATTTCATTGCTAATTGGCTTAATTTGATTAAGCCAAAGGGCTGAGATTAAATTTAATTAAATATAATTTAATTATATTTGGTTTGAATTTGATTGGATCAAGTTCAATTAGTTTATTGGATAAGTCAAGTACAAGGAAGAACTAGTCCTAGTTCAACTAGGACTTGGGTCAATCCAATTTTATAATTTGATTAGAAATTAAATTAAAATTAAATTTAATTTAATTAAGTCCTTCATTTATTTAGGATCTAATTTAATTGGATTGAATTAATTTTAATTTAATTTGATTCATAGATCACTTGGATCAAGTCAAAATAGGAATCCTAGTATAACTTGGACTCCCTATTCCTTGTGCCATTGACCCCTCACACCCCCCACATCATTTCTCTTTGATTTTGAATGAGGAAAAATCTTTTCCCAGGCCTTCATGCATGCCCATAGCCTTCCCTTGTTCCTTAGATGGCATTTGGTTGTGGACCAAGTCAAACTAGGAGTTGGTTTTGACTTAAATTCTGTGAGATAGAATTTTAAGCACCTAAAACTCCTCCTTGCTTTGTGCCACCCACATCCCTGATTTTTCTCTCATTTTCTTATGAAAAAGAGAAGGATTTTATGCACTTATTCCTGGTTGTCAATGGTATAAAGAAAGGAGGGGGTGCCCCAACTAGTTGCCTTTCTTGGACCTACATTGTCTAGGTGTTTGACCTAGAAAAGACACTTCCATATCTCAATATTTAAAATGAATTTGGAGCTAATTATTTTGTGAATTGTAGAGCATTAAGAGTCCTTTGGGGCATGTTAAAATCAGGAAGAAAGAATATTGGGGCATGGAAATTTCATGGACACCAATCTAGGTGTCTAGGTGAGAGAAAATAAGAAGAAGAAGGGTTCTTCTTCTAGGGTTTTTCTTTGATCTCCTCCTCCATCTTTAGAGATTTTCTAAAGGTGTCTCATGTTAGATATGTGTCCTAGAAGCCAGATTGGCTAATACTTATAATACACTTCTAAAGATAATTTTATAATTTTGATTATAAATTAATAAAATAATATTTTCTATCATAGTGTGTATTTAAAGTGTCTGTGATGCATCCTCTGAGTTAATGGTAATGACAATTTATATTTTCAAAAGTTAAAAATTTAAGACATGAATTTTCATAATTAACTCATAAACTGCTTCCAACCATAGGACCATCAAGAGGATGGTGATCAATCCGGAAGGTTGGTGTATGATCGCTTTCTTAGAATAGATATGTCTTGAGTCTATGGTGTGGAGACACTGAAGTGAGATGATAAGTGTCATAAATTTATCAATAAAAATATTAATTTATATTAATTTTTAAAAATTAATGATCAATTTATATATAATTTTTAAGAAATTAATATTTTTATTAATTAAAAAATTAATTAAAAATTAAAAAAATAAAATTTTATTATCAATGGAAAGAGCTCATTTTTTTGATCATAATGAAATAAGTTTCATGCAAAACGAAGCTAAAACGAAGAAGATATGAATTTCTAAAAAAATAAAATAAATAAAAATTAAATAAAAAAAATGGCTCAGCCAGCTCTACAAGCCTAGCCACCAAGCCAAGCCAGCCACGTTAGTCGACTCAGCCGTGAAAGTCATCAGCCGATCCATGATCCAAGCATGGACTGCCAGCTCAGTAGAAGCCGACGAGTCACAGAGCGACACGTGGTGGACCTAGACCCTTAAAGGGTTCACAGAAAATCTATCGCGGCTCACAGGGCATTTTGAACTTTTCATTTGGCGATAGGAGGCGCTGATTAGTTGCGGGGTATGGTGTGGTCAGTCCACATGGTCCATGGGAATAGTAAAGGCATGATCGAATGGATCCGATTGATTGTGGTCAAGATCGGACGACGATGGTTATTTTTGGGTTTGATTCAAATTCCATCAGCGATTTGGTGCGATCCGATGGCCAGAAAACCAACTGATGAAGATCCAATGGTCCAGGAAGCTCCCAACTTGATTAAAATATCCAGAACCTGATCCGATAGCCAGATTTTCTCTTGATTAACATGATCAATGGCCAAAATTTAATCCGACCTGATCTGGGCCGATATGCATCCGATTTTGATGATTTTTGGTCTGTTAGATTCATATTGAACGGCTAGATTTCATTTAGAGCAATAGAATTCAACCAGGACTCCTTTTAATCTATTTTTTACTCAAATTTTTTCATATTTTGATGATCAAAGAGCTTCTTAGTTCCATATTGCCTAGAAGAAAACTCTCCAGCCCTCTTAGCTCTATAAATAAGAACCTAGGCCTCCAGAGTTTATTATCTTTGATCAAGATGAAGCTTTCGTATAGGGTGAAGCCAGGCTTTGAATTAAAGGCTGCTTCAAAGCAGTGGATGCTGAGAAGAAGAGATGGGCTTCGACACCATCTTTCTGCCAATATCGATCCAAGATCAGAGATCGGGCTATTTTATTTTATTTTATTTTATTTTTTTATGTATTTAAATTTTAAAATTTTAATTAATAAAAATTTTATTTTTCTTGCACTTTAATTTCATACTCTTTATTTTTATTGTAATTTAATTTTTATACTTTAATTATTACTTTTTATTTTATTGCAAGTAGATGCTAAGATCTAACTAGTAGATCTTAATACCAAATTTAAATTTTTGCACCTTTTAATTTTTATTTTCGACTTTACTTTTGATTCCAAAACTCAAATTCTTTTTTTTTTCTTTTCAAAAATCAAAAATTTTAAATCTAAAATACTATCTTCCTTGTGGATTCGATCCGACTCACTGCTATCTACGTATTTTTAATTATTTTAAGAAATTAGATTAAACTGATAAACATGGTGTCTTAACGACAACATCACACTCCTATCAAGTTTTTGGCACCATTACTAGAGATTATTTTTGACTTTTAATTTTAATTTTTTTGATTTATTTTAAATAAATTAAAGTAATTTTGATAAATGCACCAAGTTTTTTGGCATCATTGTCGGAGAAGGAATAGGTACTATTTTTTTATTTCTTTAATTTTTTTGTAAATTAATTATAAATATTTTTTTAAATATTGCTTACTAACTTTTTATTTATTTATTTTATAGAAAAAGAAGAAAAGAAAAAAAGGGGAAAGGAAGAAAGTATATAATCTTGGTGAGATCAATCCTAACCCTAGTCCTCTTTCCTTGTTATTATTTATTTTATTTTTAAATTAAGTTAAAAATTATCCACTTAAATCTAATTAAAAATCTCATGACCAGATTAAAAATTCTAACTATTTAGAGCATGCATCATATTAGTTTTATTTCTATTTTATTTTATTTGGTTGATCGCTGGAGATAAGGTAAGCTCTTAAGTTTAATCAATTTCATGCATCTACTTTAGTTGCATAGAATCCTTTGTTGAAAGAGATTGTGCATATGTATCTTTAAATCAAATTAAGGACAACCCCAAATTAAACAAGATAAGGTGGATATTTGATCATTCTTTCTTGACCTACAAACAACCAACCAGCATCCTGTATTGACCTAAGTCTTTAATTTTAAAATTAATTAGACATCAGCCCTAGGATATTTAAGCTCAATAGGATGAGGAACCCTAAGAGTTGAACCAGATTAGGGTTAGTCAATTTGACTGGTGTCTAGGAAAGTGGTTCTGGGATGATTGGACTCGAAGGAAGGTGATTTCTAATTGATTCCGTTAGCTTACCTAGCCAAGCATAATTGATGTCTAAGGTAAGCAACGAAGGGACTCCCACCGACCTTACACTTACCTGGTCAGTTGATTGGCTGATCCTACACTTAGAGGGCTTGAAGGTGATCTTGATAGTTAAGAGCTGTCTAGATCTAGGATAACACTTAGTCAGGATTGATTAACCAACTTGATTACTAACCAACATCAAACTGAATTAAACTTAATTCTTTTCTCTCTTCTTAGTTCTAGAACTCCTTAGGACCTCTTCTTTAGAACTCTTCTTTCTTTCTTCTCCTTTCTCCTCTAAACATAAAATAAAATAAAATAAAATAAAATAAAAATTAAACTAACTAAAAAATATTTCAAATAATAAATAAATTAAATTAAATTAATAAATAAAATAATTAAAAAAAAAGTTTTTAATATAATAAAATAATAAAAAATTTAAAAAAAATTTGAACCACATGTTAGGGTTGCACTAGTGCATGCACAATAGGAAATCGCTTTACCTGATCTAGTTGAATCCAACCATAAAATTAAAAGGCTGAATTGTATTAAATTCAATAACCAAATGATTGAAAATTTTAGAGAACCACCTAAGCAGATGAAGGAATACTTTATTCCTTCCATCTACAAACTATCGATTTGTATCCAATTACCTAAAATTCATGCTACCCACTATGAGATTAAGCCGACCATAATCCAGATGCTCCCATCTTTCTATGAGAATACCAATGAAGACCCTTATAAATATCTGGATGGATTTCTTAGAAATCTACTCTACGGTGAGAATTGAAAATTTAATTGAGGATGCCCTTAGACTAATTTTATTTTTCTTATTATTAAAAGACAAAGCCAAGTACTGGCTTGGCACAATAGGGAGACCAATTAAAACTTGGGCTGACTTGCAAAGTGAATTTCTTAAAAAAATTTATCCCATAGGCCGAACCAATACTATGAGGTGAGCTATCACTGGATTTTCTCAGCTTCCAGGGAAATAGATTCACGAGTCATGGGAGAGACTTAAGGAACTTCTTAGAAAATGCCCACACCATGGTCTGTTTAAGTGGCAAATAATTCAAGCTTTTTATGAGGGTTTAGGAGATCAATATAAACAGATGGTAGATGCATCCTATGGAGGTGCATTCATGAACATGAGTGAGGACGAAGCCTATACCTTATTTAAAATCCTGAGTGAAAACTCAATTAACCATGTTTCATTATCTTTCTACCAAACCTGGATAGGGATCCATGAATTTAAACATCTAGAATCTAATCCTAACGCTGATTCAAATTTGATAAATAAAGTGGATTTTCTTGCATAGAAGTTAGATAAATTTCTAAACCCAGGTCAACAATCTCGTGTGCAATTCATATCATCTTTTAATTATCAGAAGTTTTATTCTATTTGTGCTAGCCCAATCCATCATGTGAGTGAATGTCCTATGACTGCACAGTTTTATATTTTATCCAAGAACAAGTTCAAGCTACTCAAGGTTACTCCAAATTGATTAATGATCCATTTTTAAATTCATATAATCCAGATTGGAGCAACCACCATAATTTTTCTTGGATATCTCAATAGACTCGGGCTCAGACCCAAATTTCATTTATCCAAAACTATCAAAATAGGCCCCAATACCAAAATTAAGTCTGTAATAATGGTCAGCCTAGTTAATTTGCCCAGCCATCATATTACAACTAGCTAGCATACCCACCTCCTCAACAAACCAATCTAGCCGATGATAGATTTAACCAACTTCAATAATTAATTCTAAATCAACAACAATTGATCTTGACTTAATAAGAATCTATCATCAAGCTAGAAGCTCAAATAGGATAATTAGTTAAGTCTAACACGAGGAGAGAACTAGATCAACTATCGAGCCTACCAATTTCAAACAATCCACCTAATGTCCACCAACCATCTAGACCAAGTTATCAATCTAATGTCTCACTTAAGAATTCCTAATTTGAGAATGCCAAAGTAATTCGTAGACTTAAAAGCTATAGAATTCTTATGGATCCATACTAAGATTAGGTGAGAGAAGCTAGTACTAATGCTAGCCAAAATAAAAATTTAGAGAAACAGGTTAATACTGAGACTAACCACATAGAAGAACCCGAGCTAGGAACTAGTTCTGATGCTGGTTCTAGTTTAAATGAGATAGATATAGAAAAAAAGAGAATAGATGATTTATCCAAAACTTATGAACCTAATGTCCTATTTTCTTCAACCATAGAAGTCGGTTCTTCTTACAAAAATCAAGAGACATGTAATAAAGTGTCAATGAAGTTATTTAAGCAAGATCATATTAATTTATCTTCAGAATTAAAACCACCTTTAGACACCCTTCCAACGTCCATTGAATCAAACTTAACTCCTAAAACTCCATTCATGAGCATTTTAGAAAAATAAATAGAAGAAATTCTTAATAAACATGGGTCTGAGAATGGGGTCACAAATTATGTTCCTAAAATTAATAATGATTATATCAATAAAGGGATAAGAAATTAACTTCCTGAGATTGGCAATCCAAAACCATTAAAATTTATCAATCTAATATTTGACACAGGATAGTAAGCTGCATTGTGTCTGACTGAAGATGGTAAACATAGCACTTTTTGGGAGGCAACCCAATATTTAGTTTAATTATCTTTTTAGTTAATTCTTTTTAGGATAATTTGAATAAGAGAGAGCTCAAATTTTCAAAGGCATGTACTGGACCAAAAATATACTGAGTCATATTCTTTCATGTTCTTTATTATACCCTTTATTTTTTCTTCTCCATTGAGGACAACGTCGATTAAGTTGGGAGCGAAAGAAAAATAAAAATTTTAAAATTTTAAGTCCTCAAAAAAGTTAGTATTTAGTATTTAAACACCTGATTATGCTAAAGAATTGAATTAAACTAAGTATTTCTAAAAGAAAATTGATACAAAAATTAGAGAATCTGTGAGATATTGAGGAATTAAGTATTAAAAAAATTCAATAAAGAATTAAGTCTAGAACATAAAAAAATTTTTCTTGAGTATTTTTAATTTTTTCTACTAGCATCAAAGAAACGTCTACTTTTTATGGGCTTGTGTAGGGTAACTATACATTTTTTTCATATAAAAAAATTTATTTTAATAAAATAGTTTTCAAGTATTTCTCATTGAGTAGTCAGGTCTCTTTGTCTAAGAAAGCGTCGAGTTTTGCATCAAAAGATGGAAAGGGCAAAGAAGCTCATTGTAAAGCTAGTCTTAACTCGTAGCCTGTTTGATTCGAGCTAGTAAGTCCGAGGGATATTCTATACCTAGTGCCCTAAAGTCAATTGGTTTGGGAGTCATTGTTCCAAGACTCGCTACATGGATCAAATAGAAAGCTTAAGAAGTTAAGACACTCAACAGTGGTATAATATTAAAAAAAATATTAATTTTTCATTGAGTAACCAAATCCCATTGCCTAAGTAAGCAATGATATTCATGTCAAAAAGTGGATAATGTAAAAATAAAAATCAATAAATTAAGGATGGAAGTAGCAATACATTTATCTACATGAAAGTTTAGACAAATCAGAGATAAAGATGGGATAATTTAGAAAAAGTTTAAAAAAATTTAATATTCTTTATTTAATTTTTCTATTGATAAGTATTAATACCCTAATGATATATCTCACTTATACTTTACTGAATATCAATGACCACTTTGAAAACTACTCATGTAAAATTCAAAACTCTAAAGTTAAAAGATATTTAAAACTAAATTCTTTCTTTACTCGAGGATGAGCAAAGCTTAAGTTGGAGGATGTGATAAGTATCATAAATTCATCAATAAAAGTATTAATTTATAAATTAATTTATATTAATTTTTAAGAATTAATGATCAATTTATATATAATTTTTAAGAAATTAATATTTTTATTAATTAAAAAATTAATTAAAAATAATAAAAATTAAAAATTAAAAATTTATTATTAATGGAAAGAACTCATTTTTTTGATCACAACGAAATAAGTTTTGCATAAAACGAAGCTAAAATGGAGAAGATATGAATTTTTAAAGAAATAAAATAAATAAAAAATTAAATAACAAAAAGGATAATGGCTCAGTCGGCTTCGTAAGCTAAGCCACCAAGCTAAGCCAGCTATGTTAGCCAACTCAACCATGGAAGCTGCTAATCAATCCATGATCTAGGCATGGACCATTAGCTCAGTAGAAGCCGGTGAATCATAGAGCGACACATGGTGGACCTAGACCCTTAAGGGTTCACAGAAAATCTATCGCGGCTCACAGGATATTTTAGACTTTTCACTCGATGATAGGAGGTGCTGATTAATTACGATGTATGGTGCAGCCGATCCACGCAGTCCATGGGAACAGTAAAGGTGCGATCGGACGGATCCGATTGATTACGATCAAGATCAGACGGTGGTGGTTATTTTCAGGTTTGATTCAAATTCCATCAGTGATCTAGCATGATCCGATGGTCAAAAAACTAGTCAACGAAGATACAATGGTCCAAGAAGCTTCTGACTTGATTAAAATATCTAGAACCCAATCTGACGATCAGATTCTCCTGATTAACACGATCAACGGCCAGAATTTATTCCGATCAGATCTAGGCCAATACGCATCCGATTTTGATGATTTTTGGTCTGTTGGATTCCTATTGAATGAACAGATTTCATCCAAAGTAGTAGAATTCAATCAGAACTCCTTTTAATCCAATTTTCATTTAAATTTTTTCATATTTTAACGATCAAAGAGCTCCTTTGTCCCACATTGCCTAGAAGAAAACTTTCTAGTCCTCCTAGCTCTATAAATAAGACCCCAAGCCTCTAGAGTTCATTATCTTTGATCAAGGTGAAGCTTTGGTATAGGGAGAAGCCAGGCTTTAAATTAAAGGCTACTTCAAAGCAATGGATGTCGAGAAGAAGAGCTGGGCTTCGACACCATCTTTCTGCCAATGCTGATCCAAGATCAGAAATCATGCTATTTTATTTTATTTATGTATTTAAATTCTAAAATTTTAATTAATAAAAATTTAATTTTTATTGCACTTTAATTTTATGCTCTTTATTTTTATTACAATTTAATTTCTATACTTTAATTATTACTTTTTATTTTATTACAAGTAGATGCTAAGATCTAACTAGTAGATCTTAGTACCAAATTTAAATTTCTACATCTTTTAATTTTTATTTCCGACTTTACTTTTGATTCCAAAACCAAATACATTTATTTTTCTTTTCAAAAATCAAAGATTTCAAATCTAAAACACTACCTTCCCTATGGATGCGACCCGACTCACTGCTATCTACATATTTTTAATTATTTTAAGAAGTTGGATTAAACTAATAAACATCATGCCTTAACGATAACATCGTGCTCCTACTATGAGAGTACAGGTACTCATTAGAGAATGAAGGCACTGAGCATGACCACCTTGAGCAGTCATAAGAAAGTCTACCTTCTCGTCAATGACTGAGTTGATGCTGCAGTGGTGTATCTGGTTCTTTGATTTGAGGTGCATCGATAGTTCACCTTGTGGGTGTTATAGTTTGACTACACTATAACTCAATCTCCTAGCCATTTAGAATCCTAAGATGTATGTTGGCTATAGCATGTTCATTGTAGGATTTGGATTGCACCAATAAGAGATCTATCTACCTTGATAGATGAGAAGCAGCTCTATGATAATCATGAGATTGAGTTCTTAAACCCATGGCCATGACAATGTGAAGATGATAGAAAGAGTTTTTGTTTGAGTTTTACATTGGACTCGAATTGAATGATTAATTCATATGATGGATATTGGATTTGACGAGTTCACCTTAATTCTAATCCTGTCAGAACTCAAGATAAAAGAATCCAATCATACAGATAGCTGCACTAAGAGGTTTACTTTAGGTTATGATGGATTGCTACCATATACTGCTATGTATCACTAGTAGATTTTGAGAGTAATTAGAATGATTTAGATGATCGATCATTCTAATTGTATGAATTTAAAAAGTTCTGATCCATCAAAAGCTGTTTCGATGATGTCGATGATAAAGATCGCGACATGTCTCATTACCATACGAAACTGAACCTAACTGGATCACATAAATAAGAATTTGGATTTGGATGTCATCAATTGGACTAACCCAATTTAATTAATTTGGATTAGATCCAATTAGGTTCAAGAAAATCATGCTTGCACACGATTGAGCCTAACATTCTCCTTTTGTAATCATTCTAGTTCATCTTGGCTGAGCCAAATTTATTTGGGCTCACTCAAGAACCTTATCATAGTCTGACTGGAGCTTGTCTAGATTAGAAAAGGGCTATCTTAATTCATTAGATGGATTTAAAACAACACCTATCAGTTCCTGTCACGAGCTAATTCTTATTTTTGAACATAGGTCAATAGTTGATCCTGGACATCTGGACATGGGACCGTGTCATGCACCAATAGAAGAGCACCTGGAGATCTTATCCCCCTAGTAGAAGAGGTAAGAGAGAGGGTGCACCCCATGTGGATAAGGGATAGAGTCCCATACATATGGGACTCTAGGGTATTTTGTTGTGTTTAAACACCTAGGCACCAAAGAGTCCTGTTTATCCAGTCTTGGCACCACCTATGTGAATTTTTGAGAGACTCTCATCTGATTGGATCAGATGATATCATCCCATCAATCAGATTTAGATCTGATTGATTGAAGGCCTCTGATTGGTTGGGATGATGTGGCACAGCATGGCGCAATAGGGTTTATTTAAACCCTATCTACGCCTAGAGTTAGAGAGATATTCCTTTCACCATGCCACAATATTGCCCTCCTCTATTCCATGCCTCCCTCTAATCCTCTCTCTCTCCTCTCTATGTCCAAAGGAGTTGGGCATAGGTTTAAGTGCAATCTAAGGAAGAAAGGCACCCAGATCAGGAAGAAGGTAGCACTACTTAAAGAGACGATCGCTGATTCTTCAAAGTAGTTTTGAATAACTTCAAGATCAAATCCAAATCTGATTTTTGAAAAGGTAATTCAAAAGGAGAAGACCTCGAGATCCTATCTGAGTGGACATCGGTAGAGGTCAAGCACATGCGTGCCTCCTTCCAGAACCTAAGGATCAATCAAGATCATCGTAGGATAATGTGATTATCCAAAATAAAGGTATAAAATTAAATTAATTTAATTTTTTTAGTTTTTAATATTAGATCTTTAGGATTAGATTTGAGAAGTCTCAAATCTGATTATGTTTGTAGGAAAATTTTTTGAAATATTCCTTCAAATCCAATCAGATCTTAATGAATCTATGTTGAAAAAATAGGATGTTTTCTTCAACTAGTGTTAGTGCCAAGTTGGCAGTTCATCAGATCTATTTTAGATTTAATTTAATTCATATTTATGATCTGATATTAAAGAATTTTATATGTTACACTAGATGTGATTAGATCTTAAATCAGAAAATTAAAAATTTATGATTTAGATCTATAATGTATGAGATGCATGACTAGATCAGGAATAGAATAGTTCTATGTATAGTCTAGTATAATCATATTATTAAATTAATTAAATATTATTTTAGATCTAAATTATTTTTATTTTTTTAATTTTTTAATTATTGTAGTCAGATCTGAAAAATAGAAAATAGAATTTTTAATTTTTATTTTATTCATATGAGATATGAAAGATGCATTTAGACTAGTTATAGAATAGTTTTATAAATTATCTAGAATAGTTTTATTTTTGATATGATCAAATTTAAATTCTATTTTTTAGATATTATATGTGATATTTTAGATCTAAAATCATGCAAGCTTAATTTAGTTATGATACATGAGATGTATGCAAAATATGTATAAGTTTGATAATTAATTGTATATGTGATATATGATTTAGATCTAACTAGTTTTGTATAGAAATTATATTTCTGATTAAGACATTCCTCTTGGCCATCTTGTCATAAGAACAAAGTAGGATTTAAAGGCCCTCTCCTCTCATTTGATGGGGTATTCTTATGATGTGTAGGGGTGCTGCGCATTCGTTCTTAATCAGAAATCAAAACTTATTGTTCTGCAAAATTCTAGATCTTGAAATCTTAGGATTTTATTTTACATTTTATTCATGAACCCAAAACTTAATTAAGAATTAAGATTATAAAGTTAATTAGGCCTAAAAATTATAAATATTCAGATTTAAGACGTATTCATAAAATTAGGTTCGGACTTGGGTAGATCAGTTAGGTCTAGCGATTGATCAAACCAAATCAAGAGTTAGTTAGGTAGGATCAAAGAAAGCCTAGGTTTGACCAGCCTAACAGGATTAAGTCTAGGTCAAGAATGAATCATATTGAGATGTGACTCGATCAAGTAAAGACCTAATTTGGCTCTACAGTACAAGCCTAGATTATAGACTAACCCAATTGATTTTGATTCAATAATTTGATATTTAAGATAAGTCTGGTAGATATGATCGATTGGTTTTTAATTAGAAGCTGCTCGATCTGAATGCATTCTTATCAAGTTAATGGCATATTCCTTCCATCGGTCTCACTTACCTGGCCATTTGTGTCGATCCAGTTCTGATTTGAGGTGGCTAATAATTCAAGTCAATTCATGCCACTAGCTTAGTCATAATTGTTATGACTAAGTCGAGTCAAGTTTAAAGAGACCTAAATTAAATCTTCATAAAAAAATATTAAGTCTAAGGTCTTCCATCATTGTAGATGTACGGACCCCTCCCGGGATTGATTGTTCTTGGCTTGATATAGTAGTTCAAGTGCATTAGGAATATGCAACCATGTCTATTAGGCATTGGATGCTACGGGTTGGAGGATGGGTTGGGCTTAATATTTTGGATATAGTAAGAAATCCAATCAGGAATTCAATTCATGCAAATGATGGGTCAGACTTAACTAGAAAGTGGATCAATATTCTGGACACGGTGAGATTCATGAATAGACACCAGGTTTGGATGCACCATGATTAGAGAATCATTGGATAAGATTTGTTCACTCATCGATTGATCCATTACCAATAACTATTAGGTGAGGTGATGAGCCAATCGGTGGGACTGCACCATCCACTAGAAATTAATAATCATGGAGATTTTCACATCTCTAACAAGAAAGTGTAGGGATCCGAGTAAATAGTAGGAGTCTAATTTATTTAAAATTAAAATCCCTAAATAAATTGGTTAAGTCTAATTATAAAATCTAACTAAAAATTTTGACTCTCTATAGGAAGATGTCCACATCCAACCTACTAGCCTGCATCCTGGACACTCATAGACTGATCGGATCCAACTATAAGGATTAGCTCTAGAACTTCAAAATTATTTGAGATTCCAAAAAGTTGACTCAAGTATTGGAACAGGATCCTTCCATCTTACCAGCCCGTCCATCCACTGATCAAAGAGCATCTCTTGAGAAGTGGACGGATGAAGGTAACAAAGCCAGGTTTACATGTTAGGCTCAATATCTGATGAGCTCCAGCACCAACATGAAGACATTATGACTAGCCACCAAATGTTGGCTCACCCATAAGAGATGTTTGGTGAACAAAGTCACACAGCCAAATATCAAATCACTAAGAGACTATTTAAAGCTCAGATGCATGATGGGTAGTCAGTCCAAGATCATTATCTGATGATGATCAAGGATATGGAAGAGCCTGAGAAGCTCGGTGTCAAGTTAGGTCATGATCTGCAAATTGATATAATTCTACAATCCTTGATTGATGCGTATGGGTAGTTCATCATGAACTACCATATGTATAAACTTTAGAATACCTTGGCTGAGCTCATGAACATTTTGGTTACTGCTGAGCTTTCTATGAAAGGTTCTAAAGGCTCAATACATACTATGGAATGAACTTTTTCCAAGAGAAAGTGTTTTGGAAAAATAAAGAAGTATGTGAAGAAGCAGAAGATGGATGGAGGAAAGAAGAAGGCAGAGCTGAAGAAGAAGGTCACTAACAAAGAAAAATATTTTTATTATAATATTGATGGCCATTGAAAGTGGGACTGTCCTTTATAGCTGGCCAGCCTGAAGAATAAGAAGGAAGCAGGTCCTTCTGGAGGTATGCTTATTATAGAATCTAATCTTATAGTTTCTTCTGCATCTAGTTGGGTGCTTGTCTCTGGTTCTAATGCTCACTTGTGCACTTCTATGTAGGATCTTGAGGATAGTAGAAGGCTGAGGGATTGTGAGATGATCCTACACGTCGGGAATGGAGCAAAAGTTGCTATTACAGCCATGGGAATCTATCCTCTATGATTACCGTCAGGATCAGATTTAGTTCTTAAAGACTATTTTTATCTGCATGCAGCAAGTAGAAATTTAATTTTTATTTTATGTTTGGTATAAAAAGGCCATGTAGGTAGTTTTCTTAAGGACCATTGTAATATTTTTTATGAAAAAAAAATTGGAAGTGATTTTCTTATAAATGGTCTCTACCAGTTACATATTGATGTTTATATTTTCAATATTAAGCAAAATGTGAATGTCATAGGATCAAAATGAGCTAAGGATAGTCTAAATGATAGGTCTCTATGGCACCTTAGGCTAGGTCATATAGCCGAAGATGGTTAACAAATTAGAGAAATCTAGGCTATTGAGTTCGTTGACTTTCGAGTCATATCCGATTTATGAATCATGCCTTCATGGCTAAATGATCAAGCTTCCTTTTATAGGACATGGAAAAAGAGCCACAGACCAGCTTGCCCTAGTACATACTGATGTATGCGATCCATTTGATGTGCCGATCAGGGATAATTATGTCTACTTCATTACCTTTATCGATGATTTATCTCGATATGGATATGTGTATTTGATGCAACATAAATTTGAATCTTTTAAAAAATTAAAAAAATTTAAAGTCGAAGTAGAAAAATAAATAGGAAAATCCATTAAGATTCTTCGATCAGATCGAGAAGGCGAATATCTTAGTTGAAAATTTTTAGACTATCTTAAGGATAATGGCATAGTCTCTCAATGGACTCCACCTGGAATGCCTCAACTCAATGGGATTTTAGAAAGAAGAAATTGGGCCCTATTAGATATGGTCCGATCCGTGATGAGTTTCATAGATCTTCTTGAGTTTCTTTAGAGACATAGTCTGATGACCACTATATATTTACTGAATAGGATTTTCTCTAAGATCGTTCCTACCATACCGTATGAGATATGGCATGGTAAGAAATCAAGTCTAAGTCATCTCAGAATTTGGGATTGTCTGGCCCATGTCAAAAGACAACTGGCAGACAAATTAGAGTCTAGATCCTTTAGAGCTCAATTTATTGGATATCCTAAAGAATTATTAGGATATTATTTCTATCTTTCGAAAGATCGTAATGTGATTGTGAGTTGACAAGCCATCCTTCTTGAAAAATAATTTATTCAAGATGGTGGCATCGGAACGCAGATTAGACTCGAGGAGGAAGTCTCCAATGAAAAATGAGCTAAGAAACCTATGGAACCCAATCAAATTGAGCCAACCCAAATACTACCTCTTCCACCTCGTAGGTCAAGTAGATTTTACCATTCTTCTGAAAGATACTTAGGTACTATATCAGAAGACGTAGATGAAATGTTTCTTACAGAAAATAGGGTTCATGGTGATAATCTCAAAAACTATGATGAGGCGATATCAGATATCGACTTCGAGAAATGGTTAGAGGCATTGAGATCAGAGATTGACTTGATGCATTCAAACCAAGCCTGGACCTTGGTAGATCCATTTGAAGGTATAGTACCTATTGGATGTAAATGGATCTTTAAGAGAAAGATAGGTGCTGATGGAAATGTAGAGATATTCAAAACAAGGCTTGTAGCAAAAGGGTATAGTCGGTGCAATGGCATTGACTATCAGGATACTTTTTTGCTAATAGCTATGCTCAAATTCATCCACACATTGCTTGCTATTGTAGCCTATTTTGATTATGAAATATGGCAGATGGACGTGAAAATGATATTCTTAAATGGATACCTTGAGGAAGTTATCTATATGGAACAGTCGCTGGGTTTCACATCTAGTGATAATGATCAGAAGATATGCAAGCTGCAAAGGTCCATATACGGACTTAAGCAAGCATCTCAGAGCTGGAATGCTCATTTCAATCATGTAATCAAATCATTTGGATTCATCAAGAATGAGGAGGAGCCTTATGTTTTCAAAAAGATCTGTGGAAGTGCTATTGTCTTGCTCATATTGTACGTGGATAACATCCTCATAATTGAAAATGATATTCCCATGTTGGCTATAGTCAAAATATGTTTGTCTAAGAAGTTCTCTATGAAAGATCTAGGAGAAGCATCCTTCATTCTGAAAATTAAGGTCTATAGGGATAGATCCAATAGGATGCTGGGTCTTTCATAGAAAATGTACATAGAGGAGGTGCTGAAGAGGTTTAGCATGGAAAACTCCAAGAGAGGTTTAGTACCCTTAAGATATGACATTCATCTCTCCAAGAAGATGTGCCCTAGCACACTTGAGGAGATTGAATGCATGAGCAAGATCCCTTATGCTTCGACAATAGGGAGCCTCATGTATGCTAGGCTATGTACACAATCTGATATTGCCCATGCTGTGAGTGTCACGAGCAGGTATCAGTCAAATCCAAATGAAGAGCACTGAATTTCTATGACATGTATCCTTAAGCACTTGGGAAGGACTAAGGATATGTTTCTAGTCTTTGGTAATGGCGAACTATTGGTCCAAGTGTATAAAGACTCAGATTTCATATCCGACATAGATGATTGAAAGTCAACATCAGGAAGTCTGTTTATTTATAATGGTGCAACTATCAGTTGGAAGAGTTCCAAGCAAATGGTGATAGCAGACTCCATCATGGAAGCAGAGTACATCACTACGTCGGAGGTTGCAAAGGAGGCATTCTAGTATAAGAAGTTCATTGCAAAACTCAAAGTGATGTCATCAGATGTCGTCCCTCTATACTGCGACAATAATGGCATCATAGTCCTACCTAAGAAGTCGAGGTCTCACCTAAAATCCAAGCATATCAAGTGGTGATACCACCTCATCCATGATTACCTCGAGAAGGGATACATTGAGGTTAAGAGAGTCGAAACTATAGACAATGCGGCTAACTCACTAACAAAGCCATTGAGCTTGTAGAAGGTTGAAGCCCACCTTGAGAAGATGGAACTTAGATTTATAGCCAATTGGCTTTAGGTCAAGTGGGAGTGTGTTAGATCCGTGCCCTAAAAGCCAGATTGGCTAATACTTATAATACACTTCTAAGGATAATTTTATAATTTTAACTATAAATTAATAAAAAAATATTTTCTATCATAATATGTATTTAAAGTGTCTGTGATACATCCTCTGAGTTAATGATAATGATAATTCATATTTTCAAGAGTTGAAATTTTAAGTCATGAATTTTCATAATTAACTCACAAACTGCTGTCTACCGTAGGATCATCACTAGGATGGTGATCGATCCAGAAGATTGATGTATGATCTCTTTCTTAGGATAGATGTGTCCTGAGTCTACGGTGTGGAGACACCGGAGCAAGAGTATAGGTACTTGTTAGATAACGAGGGCATTGAGCATGACCACCTCGAGCAAACATAAAGAAGTCTATCTTCTCATCGATGACTGACTCGATGCTACAGTGGTGTATCTGGTTCTTTGACTTGAGATGCATCGACAGTTCACCTTGAGGGTGTTATAGTTTGACTATACCATAACTCGATCTCCTGGCCGTTCAGAATCCTGAGGTGTATGTTGGCTATTGCATGTTTATTGCAGGAATTGGATTGCACCAATAGAGGATCTATCTACCTCGGTAGATGATGAGCAGCCCTATGATAATCATGAGTTTGAGTCCTTAAGCCCATGGTCATGGTAGAGTGAAGATGATCGAAAGAGTTTCTATTAGAGTTTCACATTGAACTCGAATCGATTGATTAATTCATATGATGAATATTGAATTCTTAATCCTAATCTTGTCAAGGCTCAAGATAGAAGAATCCAATGACACATGTAGCCACGTCGAGAGGTTCAGTTTCGATTTTGATGGGTTGCCACCATATACTGCTAGATGTCACTGGTGGATTTTGGGAGTAATTAGAATGATTTAGATGATCGATCATTCTAATTGTATGAACCAGAAAAAGTTCTGGTCCATCGAAAGGTGTTTCGATGATATCGATGAAAGAGATCGCGATGTATCTCATTATCATATAGAACTAAATCTCTCTGGGTCACACAAATAAGACTTTGGGTTTAGATGTCATCAATTAGACTAACCCAGTTCAACTGATTTGAATTATATCCAATTAGGTTCAAGAAAATCATGCTAGCATACAATTGAGCCTAACATTCTGCTTTTGTAATCATTTTGATTCTTCTCGGCTGAGCCAAATTTATTTGGACTCATCAGGAATCTTGTCTTAGTCTGACTGAAGCTTGTCCAGATAAAAAAGAAAGGGTTGTCTTAATTCATTAGATGGATTTAAAATAATACCTACCAATTCCCGTCAGCTGCTAATTCCTATTTTTGAACATAGGTCAATAGTTGACCCTAGACACCTGAACATGGGACCATGTGTCATGCGCCAATAGGAGAGCACCTAGGGCTCTTGTCCCTTTGCTAAAAGAGATGAGAGAGGGTGCATGCCATCCTAGGCATGCACCCCATGTGGATAAGGGATGGAGTCCCATACAGATGGGACTCTAGGGTATTTTGATGGTTTCAAACATCTAGGACCAAAGAGTCCTGTTTATCCAGTCTTGGCACCATCTATGTAGATTTTTTAGGGACTCTCATTTGATTGGATTAGTTGACATCATCCCACCAATCAAATTTAGATCTGATTGAATGAAGGCCACTGATTGGTTGAGATGATATGGCACTGCATGGCGCAATAGGGTCTATTTAAACCCTCTCTACACCTAGAGTTAGAGAGATCTTCCTTTCACCATGCCGCAAGGCTTCCCTCCACTATTCCATGCCTCCCTCTAATCCTCTCTCTCTCCTCTCCTCAACCAAAGGAGTAGGGCATGGGTTCAAGTGCAATCTAAGGAAGAAAGGCGCCTAGATCAGGAAGAAGGCGATACTGCTGAAAGAGATGACCATTGCTTCTTCAAAGTAGTTTTGAAGAACTTCAAGATTAGATCCAGATCTAATTTTTGAAGAGGTGATTCAAAAGGAGAAGACCTCTAGATTCTATCTGAGTGGACACTGGTAGAGACCAGGCACGTGCGTGGCTCTTTCCAAAACCTCAGGATCAATCAGGATCATCGTAGGGTAATCTGATTACCTAAAACAAAGGTATGGAATTAAATTAGATTTAATTTTATTTTTATTTTTCAATATTAGATCTTTAGGATTAGATCCAAGATGTCTCAGATCTAATTAAGATTATAGGAAAAAATTTTGAAATATTTCTTCAGATCCAATAGATTTGAACGAATCTATGCTGGAAAAATAGGGTTTTTCCTTCATCTCAGGTTCAAAATCTCTTCCCCTTTCTTCTAAAAATTAAAGAGTCCAAGATTTGATGTAGGTGGATCTAGATTGATCATTGAAGAAGGATCAGCATAGTACTAGCATACTATGCTGATTTTCTACATCAAGACTTCTGATCATGATTTTTGGGTTTTTGTGGATGACTTTGAAATGAAAACCTAGTTTTCGAGGTCAGGTTAGTTCAGATCTGATTGGATCAAAAGAGATATTCAAAAATTTTTTCCTTGGATCTAGATCAGATCTAAAACTTTTTAGATCTAATATTATTGATCTAATAAAAAAATAAAATAAAATAAAGGATAAATTAAATCTAAGTTAATTTTATCTTGTAGCAGGTAATCAAATTATCCTATGATGATCCTGATGTCTTCCTGAGGTTCTGGATCTAGCCATGCAAGTGCCTGGCCTCTATCGATATCTACTCAGATAAGATCTGAAGATCTTCTCCTTCTTTATCACTTCTCCAAATATCAAATCTTGATTTGATTTGGCAGATCTTCAAAACTCCTTTTGAAGATCGAGTGTCGTCTCTTGCAGCAATGCTGCCTTCTTCCTTTCTCGTCGCCTTTCTCTTGCTTGGATCGAACCAAACTGAAGCCCAAAGATTCTTGGGTGTGGATAGGAGAGAGAGGACCTAAAGATGACATGGAGGAGGGAGAGGAGCAGCCTTATGGTGTGGGCAATGGGCTAGAGATCTAAATGCTAGGTGCAAATAGGGTTTATATAGACCCTACTGCGCCATGCAGTGCCACATCATCCCGACCAATCATAGCCTTATGTGCAATCAGATCTAAATCTGATTGGTGGGATGATATCATCTGATCCAATTAGATGAGAGCCTCTTTGAATCATCCTTAAATGGCGCCAAGATTGGTCAAAGACAAGTCTTTGGCACCACCTAGGTAGAAACCCCAAAGCAACCTGCAGTCCCATCTGTTTGGCGCCACCTAGGGAGGCATGCACCCATTATCCTACTACCTTTTAGTAGGTGGACTAGTCCAAATGTTCTCTCCTATGATGTCTTGACACATGGGCAGATGTCTAAGTATCAAAGGTCAACGTTTGACCAAATGTCCGAAACAGAATTTAGCAGATGACGAAAAATGGTAGATGTTGTCTCAAATTCATCTCATAAATTAAGATAATGCTTTTCTGATCTGGACAAGCACCAGTCAGACCAAGTAAAGGTACCTAAGTGAGCCCAAATATATTTGGCTTAGTCGAGACAACTTTTAATGACAATTAAAGGAAAATATTAGGCTTAATCTTATGCTAGCACGATTTTCTTGAACCTAATTGAATCTAATTCAAATCAATTGACCTGGGTTAGTCCAATTGATGATATCTAGATTCAAACCCTTATTTGTGTGATCCAGTTAGGTTTAGTTTCATATGGTAATGAGATATATCACGATCTCTATCATCGACATCATCAAAACACCTTCCGATGGATCAGAACTTTTCTGATTCAGACAACTAATATGATTGATCATCTAAATCATTCTAATTGCTATCAAAATCCACCAGTGACACCTAGCAGCATATGGTGGCAACCCATCAGAACTAAAAAATGAACCTCTCGATACGGTTACCTATGTGGTTAAGTTCTTCTATCTTGAGTCCCGATCGGATTAGGGTTAAGGTGAACTCGTCAAACCCTAATATCCATCAATGATTAATCATTTGATTCAAGTCCAATGTAAAAACCTTAATAGAAACTCTTTCTATTATTTCACTCTGCCATGGCCATGGGCTTATCGTCTTGATTCTCGTGATCATCATAGGGCTACTCTTCATCTATCGAGGTAGATAGATTCCTTCTTGGTGCAATCCAATTTCTATAATGAACATGCTATAGCCAATATACACCTCAGAATTCTAAATGGCTAGGAGATTGAGTCATAGTATAGTCAAACTATAATACCCTCAAGGTGAACTGTCGATGTACCTCAGATCAAAGAATCAGACACACAACTATAGCTTCGAGCTAGTCATCGACGAGAAGATAGAATTCCTAATGACTATTGATAAGTGTCATAAATTCATCAATAAAAGTATTAATTTATTAATTAATTTATATTAATTTTTAAGAAATTAATATTTTTAATAATTAAAAAATTAATTAAAAATAATAAAAATTAAAAAATAAAATTTTATTATCAATGGAAAGAGCTCATTTTTTATCACAACAAAATAAGTTTCACATAAAATAGAGCTAAAATGGAGAAGATATGAATTTTTAAATAAATAAATTAAATAAAAATTAAATAAAAAAAAATGGCTCAGCCGGCTCTGCAAGCCAAGCCACTAAGCCAAGCCAGTCATGTTAGCCAACTCAACCATGGAAGCCATCAGTCAGTCCATGATTCAGGCGTGGACCGCTAGCTCAGCAGAAGCCAACGAATCACAGAGCGACACGTGGTGGACCTAGACCCTTAAAGAGTTCATAGAAAATCTATCGCAGCTCATAGGGCATTTTGGACTTCTCACTCGACAATAAGAGATGCTGATTGGTTGTGGTGTATGTTGCAGCCAGTCCACGAGGTCCATGGAAACAGTAAACACATGATTGAACGAATCCAATTGATTGCGGTCAAGATCAGATGGCGGTGGTTATTTCTGGGTTTGATTTGAATTTCATTAGCGATCTGGCACGATCCGACGGCCAAAAAATTGATCGATAAAGATCCAACATTCTATGAAGCTCCCGACTTGATTAAAACATCAAAACTTGATCCGACGACTAGATTTTTTCTTGATTAATGCAATCGAATGGCCAGAATTTAATCCAACCTGATCTTGGCCGATATGCATCTGATTTTGATGATTTTTGGTCCGTTGGACTATTGAGTGACTAGATTTCATCCAGAGTAGCAAAATTCAATTAGGACTCCTTTCAATCTAATTTTCACTTGGATTTCTTCATATTTTTATGATAAAGAGCTCCATAGTCCCACATTGCCTAGAAGAAAACTCTTTAGCCCTCCTAACTCTATAAATAAGACCTCAGGCCTCCAGAGTTCAGAGTCTTCGATCAAGATGAAGCTTTGGTATAGGGTGAAGCCAAACTTTGAATTAAAGGCTGCTTCAAATCAATGGGTGCCAAGAAGAAGAGCTGGGCTTCGACACCATCTTTCTACCAATGCCAATCCAAGATCAGAGATCAAGTTATTTTATTTTATTTCTTTTTAAATTTTATATATTTAAATTTTAAAATTTTAATCAATAAAAATTTTATTTTATTTTACTTTTTTATACTTTAATTTTAGCTCTTTATTTTTATTATAATATAATTTCTATACTTTAATTATTGCTTTTTATTTGTTTACAAGTAGATGCTAAGATCTAACTAGTAGATCTTAGTACCAAGTTTAAATTTCTGCACCTTTTAATTTTTGCTTTTTAATTTTTTAACTTCACTTTTGATTTCAAAACTCAAATTTTTTTCTTTTTCTTTTATAAAATTAAAAATTTTAAGTCTAAAATACTACCTTTCCTATGGATTTGATCCGACTCACTGCTATCTACGTATTTTTAATTATTTTAAGAAGTCAAATTAAACTGATAAACATGGTGTCCTAATGACAATATTGCATTTCTATCAAATTTTTGGCACCATTATCGAGGACTATTTTTGATTTTTTATTTTAATTTTTTAATTTATTTTAAATAAATATAATTTCAGCAAATGCACCAAGTTTTTGGCACCATTACCGGAGAAGGCACGGATATTAAATTTTTGATCTCTTTGATTTTTTTATAAATAAATTATAAATAAATTTTTATTTTCTTATAAATATTGCTTGCTAACTTTTTTTTTATTTTGCAGAAAAAGAGATTAAAGAACAAAAAGAATCAGGAGTTGTGCTTGGTGAGATCAATCCTAACTCTAGTCCTCTTACCTTTTTATTTATTTATTTATTTACTTTATTTTCAAATTAATTTAAAAAATATTCATTTAAACCTAATTAAAAGCCTCATGATAAGATTAGAAACCCTAACTATTTAAAGCATGCATCATATTAGTTTTACTTTTATTTTATTTGGTGATCGCTGAAGACAAGGTAAGCTCTTAAGTTTAATCAATTTCATGCATCTACTTTAGTTGCATAGAATCCCTTGTTGAAAGTGATTGTGCATATGCATGATGGGGATTTGATCACCCTTCCTTATCCCATAAACAATCAACCAGCATCCTGCATTGACCTAAGCCTTTAATTTTAAAATCAATTAGACATCAGTCCTAGGAACTCGAGCTCAATAGGACAAGGAACCCTAAGAGTTGAACCAGGTTAGGGTTAGTCAATTTGACTGGTGTCTAAGAAGGTGGTTCAGGGACGACTGAACTAGAAGAAAGATGGTTTCTAATTGATTCCGTTAGCTTATCTGACCAAGCACAATTGATGACAAGGCAAGCAACAGGGGGACTTCCACCGATCTTACACTTACCTGGCCAGTTGATTGCCTATCCTACACTTGAAGGGCTTGAAGGTGACGACTTTGGTAGTTAGGAGCTATCTAGATCTAGGATAATCTTAAGTCAAGATTGATTGACCAACTTGATTACTAACCAACATCAATCCTAATTAAACTTAATTCTTTTTTCTTTTCTTAGTTCTAGGACTCCTTAGGACCTCTTCTTTAGAACTTTTATTTTTTTTTCTTCAAAAATAAAATAAAATAAAATAAAAATTAAATTAAACTAACTAAAAATATATTAAAATAAATAATTAAATTAAATAAAATAAAATTAATAATAATAAATAAAATAATTAAAATAATAATATAATAAAATAATAAATATATATAATTCTAAAAAAAATTTAAAAAATTTTGAACCATACATTAGGAATACACTAATACATGCATGGTAGAAAATTGCTTTTTCTAATTTAGTTGAACTTAATTGAATGGTTGATTCACATTAAACCTGATAATCAAATGGCTAATCTGAATCTAATAGTCCAAAAATTAGATAAAGTTGATCTTCTTGCTCAGAAATTAGATCGACTCCTAATCCTAGGTCAACAATCTTCTGTATAATTCACATCACCTAGCCCAATCCATCATGCTGCATAGTTTTCATATTTTATCTAAGAATAAGTTCAAGCTACTCAAGGCTACTCCAAGCCGATTAATAATCTTCTTTCAAATTCATATAATCAACATTGGAGTAACTACTCTAATTTTTCTTGGACATTCCAACAGACTCAGGCTCAGACCCAAATTTTATCTATACAAAACTATTAAAATAGACCCCAATACCAAAACTATGCCTATAATAATGGTCAGCCTAGTCAGTTTACCAAGCCACCATATTATAACCAGCTTTCATGTCCACCTCCTTAATAGACCAATCTAGCTGACAATAGATTTAACCAACTTCAATAATTGATTCTGACTCAGCAGCAATCTATCGCTAGGCTAGAAGCTCAAATTGGATAACTAGTTGAATCTAACACGAGGAGAAAACTAGATCAACTATTGAGCCTACTAATTTCAAACAATCCACCTAATGTCCACCAACCACCTGGACCAAGTTATCAATTTAATGTCTCACTTAAGAATCCCCAATTTGAGAATGCCAAAGTAATTTCTGAACATAAAAGCTATAAGATTCTTATGGACCCATACCATGACCAGAAGAGAGAGGCTAGTACTGATGCTAGCCAGAATGAAAATTTAGAGGAACAGATTAGTACTGAGACTAACCACATAGAAAAACCCAAGCTAAAAATTAATACTGATGTTGATTTTAGTTTAAATGAGATAGACATAGGAAAAAAGAGAATAGATGATTTATCCAAGACTTATAAACCTAATGTCCTATTCCCTTCAATCCTAGAAGCTGGTTCTTCTTACAAAAATCAAGAGGCATGTAATGAAGAGTCAATGGAGTTATTTAAATAAGATCATATTAATTTACCTCCAAAATTAAAATTGACTTTAGTCACCCTTCTAGTATCCATCACATCAAACTTAACTCCTAATAGAAAAAGTCAATTCATAAGCATTTTAGAAGAACAAATAGGAGAAATTCTTAATAAACATGGATCTGAGAATAGGATCATAAATTATGTTCTTAAAATTAATAATGATGATATCAATAATGGGATTATAAATTAATTTTCTGAGATTGACAATCCAAAATCATTGAAATTTATCAATCCAATATTCGACACATGATAGTAAGCTGCATTATGTCTAACTGAAGACAGTAAACATAGCACTTGTTAGAAGACAATCCAATATTTAGTTTTCTTTAGTTTAATTTATCTTTTTAATTAATTTTTTTTAGGATAATTTGAATAAGGGAGAGCTCAAATTTTTAAAGGCATGTGCAGGACCAAAAATATACGGAGTCATATTCTTTCATATTCTTTATTATATCCTTTATTTTTTCTTCTACATTGAGGATAATGTCGATTAAGTTGAGAGAAAGAAAAATAAAAATTTTAAAATTTTAAGTCCTCAAAAAAGTTAGTATTTAGTATTTAAACATCTAATTATGCTTAAAAATTGAATTAAACTAAGCATTTCTAAAAGAAAATTGATACATAAATCAAAGAATCTGTGAGATATTAAAGAATCAAGTATTAAAAAAATTCAATAAAGAATTAAGTCTAGAACATAAAAAGTTTTTCCTTAAGCATTTCTAATTTTTTCTACTAACATCAAAAAAAAGTCTACTTTTCATGGGCTTGTGTAGGATAACTGTATATTTTTTTATATAAAAAAAATTTAATAAAATAGTTTTTAAGTACTTCTCACTGAGTAACCGGGCCTCTTTGCTTAAGTAAATATTGAGTTTCGCATCAAAAGGTGGGAACGATAAAGAAGCTTGTTGTAAAGCTAGTCTTAACTCATAGCCTATTTGATTCGAGCTAGTAACTTCGAGGAGTATTCTATACCTAGTGCCCTAAAGTCAACTAATTTGGAAGTCATTGGCCCAAGACTCGCTACGTGGATCAAATAAAAAGCTTAAGAAGTTAAGACACTCAATAGCGATATAATGTTAAAAAAAAAAGATATTAGTTTTCCATCGAGTAACCAGATCCCATTGCCTAAGTAACCAATGATATTCACATCAAAAAGTAGATAATATAAAAATAAAAATCAATAAATGAAGGATAGAAGTAGCAATACACTTGTCTATATAAAAGTTTAGACTAATCAAAGATAAAGGTGGGATAATTTAGAAAAAGTTTAAAAAATTTAATGTTCTTTACTTAATTTTTCTATTGATAAGTATTAATACCCGAATGATATATCTCACTTAAGCTCTACTGAATATCAATGGCCATTATGAAAACTGCTTAGGTAAAATTCGAAACTCTAAAGTTAAAGATATTTTAAACTAAATTCTTTCTTTACTCGAGGATGAGCAAAGCTTAAATTAGAGGGTGTGCTAAGTATCATAAATTCATCAATAAAAGTATTAATTTATTAATTAATTTATATTCATTTTTAAGAATTAATGATAAATTTATATATAATTTTTAAGAAATTAATATTTTATTAATTAAAAAATAAATTAAAAAATAAATTAAAAAATAATAAAAAATTAAAAGTAAAAATTTTTTATCAATGGAAAGAGATCATTTTTTTTATCATAATAAAATAAGTTTTATGCAAAACGGAGCTAAAACGGAGAAGATATGAATTTCTAAAGAAATAAAATAAATAAAAATTAAATAAAAAAAAAAAATAGCTCAGCCAGCTCAAGCCGGCGTGCAAAGCCAGCAACGTTAGCTGACTCAATGATGGAAGCCATCTGTCAGTCCATGATCTAGGCGTGAACCACCAGCTCAGTAGAAATCGATGAATCACGGAGCGACACATGGTGGACCTAGACCCTTAAAGGATTCACAGAAAATCTATCGCAGCTCACAGGGCATTTTGGACTTTTCACTCAGAGATAGAAGGTGCTGATTGGTTGCGGTGTATGGTGCAACCGATCCATATGGTCCATGGGAACAGTGAAGGTGCAATCGGATGAATTCGGTTGATTGCGGTCAAGATTGGACGGTGGTGGATATTTTCGGATTTGATTCGAATTCCATCAGCGATATGGCATGATCCGATGGCCAAAAAATTAGTCAATGAAGATCCAATGGTCTAGAAAGCTCCTGACTTGATTAAAACATTTAAAACTCGATCCGATGGTCAGATTTTTCTTGATTAATGCAATCGAATGGCTAGAATTTAATACAACCTGATCTGGGTCGATATGCATCCGATTTTGATAATTTTTGATTCGTTGGATTCCTATTGAATGACCAGATTTTATCTAGAGCAGTAGAATTCAACCAAGACTCCTTTTAATATAATTTTTACTCAATTTCTTTTCATATTTTGATGATCAAAGAGCTCCTTAATCCCACATTGCCTAGAAGAAAACTCTCCAGCGCTCCTAGCTCTATAAATAAGACCCTAAGCCTCTAGAGTTCAGTGTCTTCGATCAAGGTGAAGCTTTGGTATAGGGTGAAGTCAGGCTTTGAATTAAAAGCTACTTTAAAGCAACGGATGCTAAGAAGAAGAGCTGGGCTTCTACACCATCTTTCTGCCAATGCCGATCCAAGATCAGAGATCAGGCTATTTTATTTTATTTCTTTTTAAATTTCATATATTTAAATTTTAAAATTTTAATTAATAAATATTTTATTTTATTTTATTTTTTTATACTTTAATTTTAGCTCTTTATTTTTATTATAATTTAATTTTTATTACTTTAATTATTGCTTTTTATTTTGTTACAAGTAGATGCTAAGATCTAACTAGTAGATCTTAGTACCAAGTTTAAATTTCTGCATCTTTTAATTTTCACTTTTTAATTTTTCAACTTCACTTTTGATTTCAAAACTCAAATTCTTTTCTTTTTTTTTATAAAATCAAAGATTTCAAATCTAGAAATACTATCTTTTCTATGGATTTGATCTGACTCACTGCTATCTACATATTTTTAATTATTTTAAGAAGTTGGATTAAATTGATAAACATAGTGTCTTAAGAACAACATCACGTTCTTATCAACTGCTCAAGGTGGTCATGCTCAGTGCCCTCATTCTCTAATAAGTACCTATACTCTCGCTCTGGTATCTCTACACCATAGACTCAAGACTCATCTACTATAAAGAAGCGATTGTATACCAACCTTCTGGATCAATCACCATCCTCATGATGATCCTACGGTCAGGAGCATTTTATGAGTTAATAATAAAAATTCATATCTTAAATTTTCAACTCTTGAAAATAAGAATTATCATTGCCATTAACTCAAGGGATGTATCACAGACACTAAATATACATTATGATAGAAAATAACTCATTTTATTATTTATAATAAAAATTATAATTTTGCCCTTAGAAGTGTATAACAAGTGTCAGCCAATTTTGGCTTCTAAGGCACACATATCTAACAAACTCCTACTTGACCTAAAGCCAATTGGCTACAAATCTAAGTCCCATCTCTCAAGGTGGGCTTCGATCTTCTGCTGGCCCAACGGCTTTGTAAGTGGGTCTATCGCATTGTCTATGGAGTCGACTCTCTTGACCTCGATATATTCCTTCTCGAGGTAATCACAGATGAGGTGGTATCACCGCTAGATGTGTTTGAATTTTTGGTGAGACCTCGACTCCTTAGCAAGGGCTATGGTGCCATTATTATCGCAGTATAGAGGAATGGCATCTGATGGCATCACTTCGATCTCTATGATGAACTTCTTGTACCAAAATGCCTCCTTCATAGCTTCTGATGCAGCGATGTATTCTACTTCAATGGTGGAATCTGCTATTACTATCTGTTTGGAACTCTTCCAACTGACAGCATCACCATTACACACAAATAGATTTTCAGATGTCAACTTTCGATCATCTATATTGGACATAAAATTCGAGTCTATATACCCCTGAATTTGGAGTTCTCCATTACCAAAAACCAAGAACATATCCTTAGTTCTTCTTAAGTACTTAAGGATACATTTCATAGAAGTCCAATGTTCTTTATCTGGATTCGACTGATATCTACTCGTGACACTCACAGCATGGGGTATATCAGGTCGTGTACATAACATGGCATACATGAGGCTCCCTATTGTAGAAGCATAAGAGATCTTGTTCATGCATTCTATCTCCTTAGATGTGCTAGGGCACATCTTCTTGGAGAGATGAATGCTATGTCTGAAGGATACCAAACCTCTCTTGGAGTTTTTTATGCTAAACCTCTTTAGTACCTCCTCTATGTACTTCTTCTGTGAAAGTCCTAGCATCCTATTGGGTCTATCTTTATAGACTTTGATTCCAAGAGTGAAGGATGCTTCTCGTAGATCTTTCATGTAGAATTCTTTAGATAACCACATTTTAACTATGGTCAACATGGGAATATCATTTTCAATAAGGAGGATATCATCCACATATAGTACGAGAAAGACAATAGTGCTCCCACTGACCTTTCTAAAAATACATGATTCCTTCTCATTCTTGATGAAATCAAATAATTTGATTATATCATTAAAATGAGTATTCCAGCTCCGAGATGCTTGCTTAAGTCCATATATAGACCTTTGCAGCTTGCATACTTTATGATCAGTATCACTAGATGTGAAACCCAGCAGCTGTTCCATATAGATATCTTCCTCAAGGTATCCATTTAAGAACATCATTTTCATGTCCATTTGCTATATTTCATAATTGAAATAGGCTTCAATAGCGAGCATTATGCGAATGGATTTAAGTATGGCTACTGGCAAAAAAGTATTCTGATAGTCAATGCCTTCATGCTGACTTTAACCTTTTGCCGCTAATCTAGCTTTGAATGTCTCTATATTTCCATCTGCACCAATCTTTCTCTTGTAGATCCATTTACACCCAATAGGTGCTATACCTTCTGATGGATCTACCAAGGTCTAGACTTGGTTTGAGTGCATTGAGTCAATTTCTAACTTCGTTGCCTTTAACCAATTTTTAGAGTCAATATTCGATATCGCCTCATTATAGGTTTTGGGATTATCATCATGAACTCCATAACCTATGAGGAATATTTTCTCTACTTCCCCTGAAATAGTACCTAAGTACCTCTCAGGAGAATGGAAAACTCTTTCCGATCTTTGAGGTGGAGGAGGTAGTGATTGTATTAGCTCAACCTGATTTGGTTCCAAATGGTCCTTAGCTTTTTGCTCTTAGGAGACTTTCTCCTCTAGTTTGATCTGCTTTCCAATGCCGCCTTCTTGAATAAACTATTTTTTAAGAAAGATAGCATGTCGACTCACAATCACATTATGATCTTCTGAAATGTTGAAATAATATCCTAATGACTCTTTAGGATATCCTACAAATCGAGCTCTAAAGAACCTATAATCTAACTTATTCGCTTGTTGTCTTTTGACATGAGCTGGACAACCCCAAATTCTGATATGACTCAGACTTGCTTTCTTACCATGCCATATCTCATACGATGTGGTAGGAACGATTTTAGAAGAAATCCTATTCAGTAAATATATAGCAGTTAACAAACTGTATCCCCAAAGAAAATTAGGAAGGTCTGTGAAGCTCATCATGGATTAGACCATATCTATTAGGGTCCGATTTCTCCATTCTGAAATTTCTTTGAGTTAAGGTATTCCACGTGGAGTCCATTTAGAGACTATGCCATTCTGCTTGAGATAGTCCAAAAATTTTCGACTACGGTATTCACCTCCTCGATCTGATCAAAGAATCTTAATAGGTTTCCTAGTTTGCTTTTCTACTTCATGTCTGAATTCTTTAAACTTTTCAAAGGCTTCAAACTTGTATCTCATAAGATACACATATCCATACCGAGATAAATCATCGGTGAAGGTTATGAAGTAGACAAAATTGCCTCTAGCCGGTACATTAAATGGGCCGCACACATCAGTATGTACTAGGGTAAGTAAATCCGTGGCCCTTTCCCCATGTCCTACAAAAGGGAGTTTAGTCATTTTATCATGAAGTCATGATTCATAAATTGGATATGACTCGAAAGTCAATGGACTCAATAGCCCAATTTTTTTCAATTTGTTAATCCTATCTTCTGCTATATGACCTAGTCTAAGGTGCTACAGATACCTATCATTTGGACTATCCCTAGGTCATTTTGATTTTATGGTATTCATATTTTGCTTGATATTAAAAATACATACATCAATATGTAATTGGTAAAGACCTTTAATAAAAGAACCACTTATAATTTTATTTTTTCATAAAGAATGTTATGATGGTTCTTAAGAAAACTAATTACGTAGCCTTCTTATTCTAAACATGAAATAGAAATCAAATTTCTGCTTGCTGTAGGTACATAATAACAATCTCTAAGTACTAAATCTAAATCAAATGGTAGTCGAAGAGGATAGGTTCCCACAACCATAGTAGCAATCCTTGCTCCATTTTTAATGCATAGCTTTGTCTTACCATCCCTCAGCCTCCTGTTATCCTCAAGATCCTACATAAAAGTACATAAATGAGCACTAGAACTAGAGTCAAGCACCCAACTGGATGCAGAAGAAACCATAAGGTTAGATTCAATAACGAGCATACCTCCAGAAGGACCTACCTCCTTTTTATTCTTTAGGATGGCTAGGTATGAAGAGCAGTTCCACTTTCAGCGGCCATCAGTGTTGCAATGAAAATATTTTCCTTCGTTAGCGATATTTTCTTCAGCTCTGCCTTCATTTTTTTTTTCTCCTTCCATCTTCTGCTTTTTCACAGACTTCTTCTTCTTTCCAAAAGACTTTCTCTTGGAAGAAGTCTATTCTATAGCAAATACTAAGCCTTTAGAACCTTTCATTGAAAGCTCAGTAGTAACCAGTATGTTCATAAGCTCGGCCAGAGTATTTTGAAGTTTATGCATATGATAGTTCATGATGAACTGTCCATATGCATCAGCCAAGGATTGCAGAATTATATCATTCGGTAGATCCAGGTCCAACTTCACTCCGAGCTTCTCAAGCTCTTTCAAGTCCTTGATCATCATCAAGCAATGATCTTGGATTGACTGCCCATCATGCATTTTAGCCTTGAAAAGTCATTTAGTGATCTGATATTTGGCTGTGCGACTTTGTTTACCAAATATCTCTTGTAGGTGAGCCAACATTTAGTGGACAGTCTTGATATCTTCATGTTGGCGCTGAAGTTCATCAGACATCGAGCCCAACATGTAGTATCTGACCATGTTATCTTCGTCCATCCATTTGTCAAGAGATGCTCTCTGATCAGTGGATGGACGAGCTGATAAGGTGGAGGGATCCTGGTCCAATACATGAGTTAACTTTTTGAAACTCAAAACAATTTTGAAGTTTTGGAGCCAACCCTTGTAATTGGGTTTGGTCAATCTATGGGTGTCCAGGATACGTGCTAGTAAGTTGGATGCAGACATTTTTCTATAGAGAGTCAAAATTTTTAGTTAGATATTGTAATTAAGACTAGATCAATTTATTTAAGAATTTAATTTTTAAATAAATTAGCTTTCACTATTTCCTTGGATCCCTACACTCCCTCTATAGAGATGTAAAAATCTTCATGATTATAGATTTCTAATGGGTGGTGCAATTCCATCAATTGACTCATCACCTCACCTAACGGTTATTGATGATGGGTTAGCCAATGAGTGGATGACTCTTGTCCAATAATTCTCTAATTATGGTGCATCCAAACTTGATCTCTAATTCATGAATCTCACCGTGTCCAAAATATTGATCCACTTCTTAGTTAAGTCAGACCCACCATTTGCACATATTGGATTCTTAATTGGATGTCTTATCGTATCCAAAATATTGAGCCCAATTTATCCTCCAACCTGTAGCATCCAATGCCTAATAGACATGGTCGCATCTTTCTAATGCAACTGAACCATTATGACCAGCCGAGAATAATCAACCCCGGGAAGAGCCCGCATATCAACAATGGTGGAAGACCTTAGACTTAATCTTTTCTTAGAAAGATTTGATTTAGGTCTCTTTAAACTTGACTTACAATTGTCATAACAATTATGACTAACCTAGTGGCATGGGTTAGCTCGGATTGTTAACCATCTTAGATCAGGACTGGATTGATAAATATGATCAGATAAGTGAGACGGTGGAAGGGATATGCTATTAACTCGACAAGAATGCATTCGAGTCAAGTAACTCCCAATTAAAAATCAGTCGATCGTATCTGCCAGACTTACCTTAGACACCAAATTATTGAGCCATAACTAACTAGGTTAGCCTATAATCTAGACTCTAACCATTGAGCCTAATTAGGTCTTAGCTTGATCTATCACTCATGTGATTCGATCTTGACCCAGACGTAATCCTATTAGGCTACTCAATTTAAGCACTCTTGATCCCATCTAACCAACTCTTAATTTGGTTTGATCAACTGCTAAATCTAATTGAGCTACCCAAGCCCGAACCCAATTTTATGAATATGTCTTAAATCTAAAAATTCTTAATTTTTAGACTTAACATATTTCATAATCTTAATTCTTAATTAAGTTTAGGGTTCATAAATAAAATATGTAAATAAAATTATAGGATTTTAGGATCTAAGGTTTTGCAGAAAATAAGTTTTAGATTTTTAATTAAGGACGAACGTGCAGCACCCCTACACATCATAAGAACACCCCATCAAATGGGAGGAGAGGGCATTTAAACCCTACTTTGTTCTTATGATTGGATGGCTAAGGAGAACGCCTAAATCAGAAATATGAAAACTATAAAACTAGTTAGATCTACATCATATATCTCAAATATAAAAATTGATCTAACTACAAACATATTTTGCATACATCTTCATATATCATATTATGCATATTTTTAGATTTAAATTATCTCATAATTATCTAAAACACTAAATTTAAATTGATCATATCAAAATAAATTTTATTTTAGATAATTTTGTAGAACTATTCTATAATTAGTCTAAACATGCATTCATCATATCTCATATGAACAAAAATTAAATAACTTTATTTTTTATTTTTTAGATATTATTATAATATTTATAATATTAAAAAATAATAAATAAATAGATCTAAAAATCATAGCTAATCAAATTAAATTATGATCATGTAAGACTATACATAGAACAATTCTATTCTACAACTAGTCATGCATCTTGTACAACATAGATCTAATTATTTAATTTTAATTTTTCTAATTTTAGATCTAATCACATCTCATGTGACCTCTAAAATCATCTAATTATTAGATCAAAATAAATTAAAATCAGATCTAATGGAACCTAACTCTGTTACCAGTTGAAGGAAAAATTTAATTTTTCGGATCAGGTTCGTTCAGATCTAATTGAATCAAGAGAGATATTTCAAAAATTTTTCTCTGGATCCAGATCAGATCTGAAGTATTTTAGATTTGATATTATTGATGTAATAAAATAAAATAAAATTAAATAAAGGATAAATTAAATCTAAGTTAATTTTATCTTGTAGCGGGTAATCAGATTATCCTGTGATGATCCTGATGTCTCCCTGAGATTTTGGATTTAGCAACGTAAGTGCCTGGCCTCTACTGTTAGATATATGTGCCCTAGAAGCCAGAAATGGCTGACACTTGTAATACACTTCTAGGGGCAAAATTATAATTTTGACTATAATTAATGAAATGGGTTATTTTCTATCACACATGTGTATTTAGTGTCTGTGATACATCCTTTGAGTTAATGGTAATGATAATTCATATTTTCAAGAGTTGAAAATTTAAGACATGAATAATCATTATTAACTCATAAACAGCTCCCGACCATAGGATCATCACGAGGATGGTGATTGATTCGGAAGGTTGGTGTACGATCGCTTCTCTTTAGCAGATGAGTCTTGAGTCTACGGTGTGGAGACACCGGAGCGAGAGTACAGGTACTCGTTAGAGAACGAGGGCACTGAGCGTGACCACCTCGAGTAGTCATTAGGAAGTCTACCTTCTCGTCAATGACTGACTCGATGCTGCAGTAGTGTGTCTGGTTCTTTGACCTGAGATGCATCGGCAGTTCACCTTGAGGGTGTTATAGTTTGACTACACCATTACTCGGTCTCCTAGCCATATGGAACCCTGAGGTGTATGTTGGCTGTGACATGTTCATTGTAGGAACTGGATTGCATCAAGATGGGAATCTATCTACCTCGGTGGTAGAGGAGTAGCCCTATGATGATCATGAGAATCAAGTCCTGAAGCCCATGGCCATGGCAGAGTGAAATAATAGAAAGAGTTTCTATTTAGATTTTCACATTGGACTCGAATCGAATGATTACATCATATGACAGAGACTAGGGTTTGACGAGTTCACCTTAACCCTAATCTGATCGGGGCTCAAGATAGAAGAACTGAATCACACAGGTAGCTGCACCAAGAGGTTCGCATTCAGCTCTGATGGGTTGCCACCATATACTGCTAGGTGTCACTGGTGGATTTTGGGAGCAATTAGAATGATTTAGATGATCGATCATTCTAGCTGTTCGAATCAGAAGAGTTCTGATCCATCGAAAGGAGTTTCGATGATGTCTATGATAGAGATCATGACATATCCCATTACCATACAGAACTGAACCTAACTGGGTCACACAAACAAGGGTTTGAATCTGGTGATCATCAATTGAACTGATCTAGTTCAATTGATCTGAATGAGATTCAATTAGGTTCAAGGAAATCGTGCTAGCACTCGATTGAACCTAACGTTCTTCTTTTACTATCATAAATAAGTTGTCCTGACTGAGCCAAAGGAGTTTGTGCTCAATCAGAGGCCTTCATATGGTCTGACTGGAGGTTGTCCAAGTCAGAATAGGTTGTCTTATTTGTAAGACATTACCTGCCATTTTTGGTCACCTGCCATTTCTTGTTCTTTGACTTTGGTCAAAAGTCTACCTTTGACTGGTCAAACATTGACCATTCACCCTTTGACTTTTGACCACATGTCATGCACCTATTGGAGAGCTGGTGGGGGCCTGTCCCCCTGCCAGAACCTGGCAAGGAGAAGGGCGCACGCCAAGGGTGGCGTGAGCCCAAGTAGGAGGCGCCTAGGAGTCCTTGTTGGACAAGGACTCCACCTCCCTTTTGGATTCCAATTAGAGTTCTACTAAGAATCCAGTTTGACTGGTCTTAGGCACCCTCTAAGGAGGAATCCAGGGGTCTCTATTCCAACCAATCAGATTTAGATCTGATTTCACAAAGGGTTGTGATTGGTTGAGAGGAAGAGGAGTTGGATCACAAGAGGTCTATAAATAAGACCCTGCGCCCAACCCTAATTCCATATAGAGATTTCCCACGCCCCAAGGCTGCCTCTCCCCTCTTCCTCCATGCCTAAACTTCTTCTCCTCTTGCTCTCCACGTCCAAAAGGTGTTTTGGACTTAGTTTGGTGCGATTCAGATCAAGGAAAGGCGATCAAAAGCAAGAAGGCTGCGCTGCTGCAAAAGGACGACTGCAGATCTTCAAAAGAGTTTTGAAGATCCTCCAGATCAGATCCAGATCTGATTTTTGGAGGTGTGATAGAGAAGAAGAGGTATCTCCAGATCCAACCCGAGTGGATACCGGTAGAGGCCAGGCGCTTGCGTGGCTAAGATCCAGAACCTTCCGCTGCAATCAGGATCATCTACAGGGTAATAGGATTACCCAAATCAGGTAAATTGAATTTGATTTAATTTATCTTGTTTTATTTTATTTATTAAAATAATAAGAATCAGATCTGAAACATATCAAGATCTGATTGAGATCAAGAGAAAATTTTTGAAATATATCTCTTGATCTAATCAGATCTGGACGAACCTGGACCGGGAAATCAGGATTTCCCTTCAACTGGTATCAGAGCCATGGTTCTAGAAATTGTTTAGATCTGATTTTAATTTTATTTTAATTAAAAAATAAAGTGATTTCAGATGTCACATGAGATGTGATCAGATCTGAAATCAGAAAAATTAAAATTAAATGATTTGGATCTAAGAACATGAAGATATGCATGACTAGTTCTAGAATAGAATAGTTCTATAGAATAGTTTTGCATGTCTTTGATTTAATCTGATTAAATCATATTTTAGATCTTCTTATTTACTATTTTTTGATATTATAAGTGTTATAATAACATCTGATAAATAGCAAATAAAAATTATTTAATTTTAAATATCATATGAGATATGATAGATGCATGACTAGACTAGTTGTAGAATAGTTCTACATAATTGTCTAGATTAGAATTTATTTTGATTAGATCAATTTAAATCTAATTTTTTAGATTATTATGTGATAATTTAGATCTGAAAACATGCATGAATTGATACATGAGATGTATGCAAAATATGCCATTGATTAGATCTAAATTTGTATATGAGATATATGATATAGATCTATAACTATTTTGTAGTATTTACATGTTCCTGATTAAGGCGTTCCTCTTGGCCGTCCGGTCATAAGAATGAAGAAGGGTTTAAAGGCCCTCTCTTCCCATTCGATGGGGTGTTCTTATGACGTGTAGGGGTGCTGCGTGTTCGTCCTTAATCAGAAACCCAAAACTTACTTTCTGCAAAACCCTAGATCCTGAAACCCTAGGATTTATTGTGCATATTTTGTTTATGAACCCAACTTAATTAAGAATTAAGTTTATGGAATATTAATTAGGTCTAAAATTGAGAATTTCAGATCTAAGACATATTCATAATACTGGGTTCGGGCTTGGGTAGCTCAATTAGGTCTAAGCGGTTGATCAAACCGAATCAAGAGTTGGTTAGATGGGATCAACAATGCTTAAATTGACCAGCCTAATAGGATTAAGTCTGGGTCAAGATCGAGTCACGATCAAGCAAGACCTAATTAGGCTCAGAGGTTAGAGTCTGGATTGTAGGCTAACCCAATTGGTTCTGACTCAACAATTTGGTGTCTAAGGTAAGTTTGGCACAGACGACCGACTGGTTTTTAATTGGAAGCTACTCGACCTGAATGCGTTCTTGTGCGAGTTAATGGCATATTCCTTCCACCGGTCTCACTTACCTGGCCATATCTGTTGACACAGTTCTGATCTGAGGTGGTCAATAATCCGAGCTGACCCATGCCACTAGGTTAGTCATAATTGTTATGACTAAGCCAAGTCTAGTTTAATGAGACCTGAATCAATTCTCCCTAAGAAAAGATTAAGTCCGAGGTCTTCCACCATTGTAGACGTGCGGGCCCTTCCCGGGGTTGATTGTTCTCGGCTGGATACAGTGGCTCAGTTGCACCGGGAAGACGCAACCATGTCTATTAGGCATTGGATGCTATGGGCTGGAGGATGAGTTGGGCTCAATATTTCGGATATGGTGAGAGACCCAATTAGGAACCCAGTCTATGCAAATGGTGGGTCTGACTTAACTAAGGAGTGGATCAATATTTCGGATACGGTGAGATTCATGAATTAGAGATCAAGTTTGGGTGCACCATGATTAGAGAATCATTGAACAAGAGTTGTTCACTCATTGGCTAACCCATCACCAATAACTGTTAGGTGAGGTGATGAGTCAGTTGGTGAGACCGCACCACCCACTAGAAATCATCAATCGTGGAGATTTTCGCATCTCTACAGAGGGAGTGTAGGGATCCGAGAAAATAGTGGGAGCTAATTTGTTTAAAAATAAAATCCCTAAACAAATTGGTCAAGTCAAAATTACAGTATCTAACTAGAATCTTTGACTCTCTACAGGAAAATGTCTGCGTCCAACCCACTGGCACGTATCCTAGACACACATAGACTGACTAGACCCAATTATAAAGATTGGCTCAGGAACTACAAAATTATTTTGGGTTCAGAGAAGTTAACACATGTTTTGGACCAGGACCCTCCCACCTTACCAGCTCGTCCATCCACTGAACAGAGAGCGTCTCTGGAAAAATGGATTGACGAAGACAATAAGGCCAGATACTACATGTTGGGCTCGATGTCTGATGAGCTCCAGCGCCAACATGAAGATATCGGGACTGCTCGCCAAATGTTGGCTCACCTGCAGGAGATGTTTGGTGAACAGAGTCGCGCAGCCAAATATCAAGTCACAAAATGACTTTTTAAGGCTAAGATGCGTGATGGGCAGTCAGTCCAAGATCACTGTCTGACAATGATCAAGGACATGGAAGAGCTTGAGAAGCTCGGTGTGAAGTTGGACTTGGATTTGCAGAACGATATTATTCTGCAATCCTTGACTGATGCATATGGGCAATTCATCATGAATTACCACATGCATAAACTTCAGAATTCCTTGGCCGAGTTGATGAATATGCTGGTTACCGCTGAGCTTTCTATGAAAGGTTCTAAAGGCTCAGTTCTTGCTATGGAACGGACTTCTTCCAAAAGAAAGTCTTATGGAAAGAAAAGGAAGTCTGTGAAAAAGCAAAAGGTAGAAGGATCAAAGAAGAAGAAGGCAGAACCGAAGAAGAAGGTCGATGGCAAAGGAAAGTGTTTCCATTGCAACAGCGACGGCCATTAAAAGCGGAACTGCCCTACTTACCTGGCCACCCTGAAGAACAAGAAGGAAGGTCCTTCTGGAGGTATGCTCATTATTCGAGCAAAACGTGAATGCCAAACGACCTAGGGATAGTCCAAATGACAGATATCTATGGCACCTGAGATTAGGTCATATAGCAGAAGATAGGATTAACAAATTGGAGAAAAATGGGCTATTGAGTCCATTGACTTTTGAGTCATATCCAACTTGTGAATCTTGTCTTCAAGGCAAAATGACTAAACTCCCTTTTGTTGGACATGGGGAGAGGGCCACAGATCTCCTTGCCCTAGTACATACTGATGTGTGCGGCCCATTCGATGTGCCGGCTAGAGGCAATTTTGTCTACTTCATTACCTTTACCGATGATCTGTCTAGGTATGGGTATGTGTATCTTATGAGACACAAGTCAGAAGCCTTTGAAAAGTTCAAAGAATTCAGACATGAAGTAGAAAAACAAACTGGAAAACCCATTAAGGTTCTTCGATCAGATCGAGGAGGTGAATACCTTAGCCGGGAATTCCTAGACTATCTTAAGGAAAATGGCATAGTCTCTCAATGGACTCCACCAGGAACACCTCAACTCAACGGGGTTTCAGAACGGAGAAATCGGACTCTATTGGATATGGTTCGATCCATGATGAGCTTCACAGACCTCCCTGATTTCCTTTGGGGACATTCATTATTAACTTCAATCTATTTACTGAATAGGGTTCCCTCTAAAACCATTCCTACCACACCGTATGAGATATGGCACGGTAAGAAACCAAGTCTGAGTCATCTCAGAATTTGGGGTTGTCCGGCTTATGTCAAAAGACAACAAGTGGACAAGTTAGAGTTTAGGTCCTTTAGAGCTCGATTCATAGGATATCCTAAAGAGTCATTAGGATACTATTTCTACATTCCAGAAGACCACAATGTGATTGTGAGTCGACATGCCATATTTCTTGAAAAATAGTTTATTCAAGATAGTGGCATTGGAAAGCAGATTAAGCTTGATGAGAAAGTCTCACAAGCAGAACGAGCTAAGGACCAAGTGGAACCAAATCAGGTTGAGCCAATAAGAACACTACCTCCTCCACCTCGTAGATCGGAAAGAGTTTCCCGTCCCCCTGAAAGATACTTAGGTATTATTTCAGAGGACGTAGAGGAAATGTTCCTCATAGGTAATGGTGCTCATGGTGATGATCCCAAAACCTACAACGAGGCGATATCAGATATCGACTCCGAGAAATGGCTTGAGGCAATGAAGTCAGAAATTGACTCGATGCACTCAAACCAAGTCTGGACCTTGGTAGATCCACCAGAAGGTATAGTACCTATTGGGTGTAAATGGATCTTCAAGAGAAAGATTGGTGCAGATGGGAATGTGGAGACATTCAAGGCTAGACTGGTGGCAAAAGGTTATAGTCAACGCGAAGGCATTGACTATCAGGATACCTTTTCCCGGTAGCTATGCTAAAATCCATCCGCACATTGCTTGCTGTTGCAGCCTATTTCGATTATGAAATATGGCAAATGGACGTGAAAACGGCATTCCTAAATGGATATCTTGAGGAAGATATCTATATGGAACAGCCGCTAGGTTTCACATCCAGTGATACTGATCACAAGGTTTGCAAGCTGCAAAGGTCCATATATGGACTTAAGCAAGCATCTCGGAGCTGGAACACTCGTTTCAATGATGTGATCAAAAAGTTTGGTTTCATCAAAAACGAAGAGGAACCATGTGTTTTCAAAAGGGTCAGTGGGAGCGCTGTTGTCTTCCTCGTATTGTACGTGGATGACATCCTCCTTATTGGGAATGATATTCCCATGTTGACATCAGTCAAGGTGTGGTTGTCTAAGGAATTCTCCATGAAAGACCTAGGTGAAGCATCCTTTATTCTAGGAATTAAGGTCTATAGGGATAGATCCGAATAGGATGCTAGGACTTTCACAGAAAATGTACATAGAGGAAGTACTAAAGAGGTTTAGTATGGAAAACTCTAAGAGGGGATTAATACCCTTCAGACATGGTATTCATCTTTCCAAGAAGATGTGCCCCAGCACACCTGAGGAAATAGAACGCATGAGCAAGATCCCTTATGCTTCTGCAATAGGGAGCCTCATGTATGCCATGCTATGTACACGACCTGATATAGCCCATGCTGTGAGTGTCACAAGCAGATATCAGTCAAATCCAGGTGAAGAACACTGGACTTCTGTGAAATGTATCCTTAAGTACTTGAGAAGAACTAAGGATATGATGTTGGTCTTTGGTAACGGAGAACTCCAAGTCCAGGGATACACAGACTCGGACTTCATGTCCGATATAGATGATCGAAAGTCGACATCTGGCAGACTGTTTGTGCTGGAAGAGTTCCTAGCAAACGGTGATACCATCTCATCCGCGATTACCTTGAGAAAGGTTACGTTGAGGTCAAGAGAGTCAACTCCGCAGATAATGTGGCAGACCCACTTACAAAGCCGTTGGGCCAGCAGAAGATCGAAGCCCACCTTGAGAAGATGGGACTTAGACTTGTAGCCAATTGGCTTTAGGACAAGTGGGAGATTGTTAGATATATGTGCCCTAGAAGCCAGAATTGGCTGACACTTGTAATACACTTCTAGGGGCAAAATTGTAATTTTGACTATAATTAATGAAATGGGTTATTTTCTATCACACATGTGTATTTAGTGTCTGTGATACATCCTTTGAGTTAATGGTAATGATAATTCATATTTTCAAGAGTTGAAAATTTAAGACATGAATAATCATTATTAACTCATAAACAGCTCCCGACCATAGGATCATCACGAGGATGGTGATTGATCCGGAAGGTTGGTGTACGATCGCTTCTCTTTAGTAGATGAGTCTTGAGTCTACGGTGTGGAGACACCGGAGCGAGAGTACAGGTACTCGTTAGAGAACGAGGGCACTGAGCGTGACCACCTCGAGTAGTCATTAGGGAAGTCTACCTTCTCGTCAATGACTGACTCGATGCTGCAGTAGTGTGTCTGGTTCTTTGACCTGAGATGCATCGGCAGTTCACCTTGAGGGTGTTATAGTTTGACTACACCATTACTCGGTCTCCTAGCCATATGGAACCCTGAGGTGTATGTTGGCTGTGACATGTTCATTGTAGGAACTGGATTGCATCAAGATGGGATCTATCTACCTCGGTGGTAGAGGAGTAGCCCTATGATGATCATGAGAATCAAGTCCTGAAGCCCATGGCCATGGCAGAGTGAAATAATAGAAAGAGTTTCTATTTAGATTTTCACATTGGACTCGAATCGAATGATTACATCATATGACAGAGACTAGGGTTTGACGAGTTCACCTTAACCCTAATCTGATCGGGGCTCAAGATAGAAGAACTGAATCACACAGGTAGCTGCACCAAGAGGTTCGCATTCAGCTCTGATGGGTTGCCACCATATACTGCTAGGTGTCACTGGTGGATTTTGGGAGCAATTAGAATGATTTAGATGATCGATCATTCTAGCTGTTCGAATCAGAAGAGTTCTGATCCATCGAAAGGAGTTTCGATGATGTCTATGATAGAGATCATGACATATCCCATTACCATACAGAACTGAACCTAACTGGGTCACACAAACAAGGGTTTGAATCTGGTGATCATCAATTGAACTGATCTAGTTCAATTGATCTGAATGAGATTCAATTAGGTTCAAGGAAATCGTGCTAGCACTCGATTGAACCTAACGTTCTTCTTTTACTATCATAAATAAGTTGTCCTGACTGAGCCAAAGGAGTTTGTGCTCAATCAGAGGCCTTCATATGGTCTGACTGGAGGTTGTCCAAGTCAGAATAGGTTGTCTTATTTGTAAGACATTACCTGCCATTTTTGGTCACCTGCCATTTCTTGTTCTTTGACTTTGGTCAAAAGTCTACCTTTGACTGGTCAAACGTTGACCATTCACCCTTTGACTTTTGACCACATGTCATGCACCTATTGGAGAGCTGGTGGGGGCCTGTCCCCCTGCCAGAACCTGGCAAGGAGAAGGGCGCACGCCAAGGGTGGCGTGAGCCCAAGTAGGAGGCGCCTAGGAGTCCTTGTTGGACAAGGACTCCACCTCCCTTTTGGATTCCAATCAGAGTTCTACTAAGAATCCAGTTTGACTGGTCTTAGGCACCCTCTAAGGAGGAATCCAGGGGTCTCTATTCCAACCAATCAGATTTAGATCTGATTTCACAAAGGGTTGTGATTGGTTGAGAGGAAGAGGAGTTGGATCACAAGAGGTCTATAAATAAGACCCTGCGCCCAACCCTAATTCCATATAGAGATTTCCCACGCCCCAAGGCTGCCTCTCCCCTTTCCTCCATGCCTAAACTTCTTCTCCTCTTGCTCTCCACGTCCAAAAGGTGTTTTGGACTTAGTTTGGTGCGATTCAGATCAAGGAAAGGCGATCAAAAGCAAGAAGGCTGCGCTGCTGCAAAAGGATGACTGCAGATCTTCAAAAGAGTTTTGAAGATCCTCCAGATCAGATCCAGATCTAATTTTTGGAGGTGTGATAGAGAAGAAGAGGATCTCCAGATCCAACCCAAGTGGATACCGGTAGAGGTCAGGCGCTTGCGTGGCTAAGATCCAGAACCTTCCGCTTCAATCAGGATCATCTACAGGGTAATAGGATTACCCAAATTAGGTAAATTGAATTTGATTTAATTTATCTTGTTTTATTTTATTTATTAAAATAATAAGAATCAGATCTGAAACATATCAAGATCTGATAGAGATCAAGAGAAAATTTTTGAAATATATCTCTTGATCTAATCAGATCTGGACGAACCTGGACTGGGAAATTAGGATTTCCCTTCATCTACTAGAATTCACTCGGATGGGATCTGAAGATCTTCTTCTTCTTTATCACTCTCTAAATATTAGATCTAGATCTAATTTGGAAGATCTTCAAAACTCCTTTTGAAGATCGGGTGTCATTTCTTGCAATAGTGTTGCCTTCTTCCTTTCTCATCGCCTTTCTCTTGCTTGGATCGAACCAAACTGAAGCCCAAAGATTCTTGGGTGTGGATAGGAGAGAGAGGAGCTAAAGATGGCATGGAGAAGGGAGAGGAGTAGCCTTGTGGTGTAGGCAATGGGCTAGAGATCTAAATCCTAGGCGTAGACAGGGTTTATATAGATCCTACTGCGCCATGCAGTGCCACATCATTCCGACCAATCACGACCTTTTGTGCAATCAGATCTAAATTTGATTGGTAAAATGACATCATCTGATCCAATCAGATGAGAGCCCCTCAGAATCATCCTTAGATGGCACCAAGACTGGTCAAAGAGAAGTCTTTGGCGCCACCTAGGTAGAAATCCCGAAGCAACTTGGAGTCCCATCTATTTGGGACTCCAGGCATCACTATCCATGGGCGCAGGCCTCCCTAGGTGTGCACCTCTTATCCTATTGTCTTTAGTAGGTGGACTGGTCCAAATGTTCTCTCCTATGATGGCTTGATGCAATGGCAGATGTCTAAGTGTCAAAGGTCAAAATTTGAACAAATGCTCGAAACAGGATTTAGCAGGTGATGGAAAATGGCAGGTGTTATCTCAACTTCATCTCATAAATTAAGACAACCTTTTTCTAATATGGACAAGCTCCAGTCAAACCAAGTAAAGGTACCTGAGTGAGCCCAAACATATTTGGCTCAGTCGAGACAACTTTTAATGATAATTAAAGGAGAATATTAGGCTCAATCGTGTGCTAGCATGATTTTCTTAAACCTAATTGAATCTAATTCAAATCAATTAACTTGGGTTAGTCCAATAGATGATATCTAGATCTAAACCCTGGTTTGTGTAATCCAATTGGTTTAGTTTCATATGGTAATGAGATATGTCGCAATCTCTATCATTGACATCATCTAAACACCTCCCGATGGATTAGAACTTTTCGGATTCAGACAACTAGTATGATTGATCATCTAAATCATTCTAATTGCTCTCAAAATCCATCAGTGACACCTAGCAGCATATGGTAGAAATCCATCAGAACTTAAAATGAACCTCTCAGTGCAGTTACCTATGTGGTTAAGTTCTTCTATCTTGAGCCCCGATCGGATTATGGTTAAGGTGAACTCATCAAACCCTAATATCCATCGTATGATTAATCATTTGATTCAAGTATAATGTGAAAATCTTAGTAGAAACTCTTTCTATTATTTTACTCTGCCATGACCACGGGCTTATCGACTTGATTCTCATGATCATCATAGGGCTACTGTTCATCTACCGAGGTAGATAGATTTCCTCTTGGTGCAATCCAATTCTTACAATGAATATGCTATAGCCAACATACACCTTAGAATTTTGAATGACTAGGAGATCGAGTCATGGTGTAGTCAATCTATAACACCCTCAAGATGAACTGTATATGCACCTCGAGTCAAAGAATCGGACACACAAGTACAACTTCGAGTCAGTCATCGATGAGAAGGTAGAATTTCTAATGACTACTCGAGGTGGTCATGCTCAGTGCCCTCATTCTCTAACGAGTACTTGTACTCTTACTTTGGTGTCTCTACACCGTAGACTCAAGACTCATCTACTATAAAGAAGCGATTATACACCAATCTTTCGAATCAATCACCATTCTCATAATGATCCTACGGTTAGAAGTATTTTATGAGTTAATAATGAAAATTCATGTCTTAAATTTTTAACTATTGAAAATAAGAATTATCATTGTCATTAACTCAAGGGATGTATCACAGACACTAAATATACATTACAATAGAAAATAATCTATTTTATTATTTATAGTTAAAATTATAATTTTACCCTTAGAAGTGTATAACAAGTGTTAGCCAATTCTGGCTTCTAAGGCATACATATCTAACAAACTCCTATAGACCGGATGTCTATACGACTCACAACATCATCCTCAATCTTGGATTAGCAAGTTAGAACATGTAACTTGCATAGATAACAAAGATCTAATCTTCTGTTAGTTATATGATTTCGATCTAGTGTAGATCTATATTGATATGATCAACACTTCTTCTTCCTTTATGTTTGTAATTTTTGATTTAATCTCATATCATAATCATTTAATAGGATCTTAAATTTAGGATATTCTCTGGTCATATAAATAAATATTGATTTATTTAAGTCTTTCACTGCCTAATCTTGAAAAAGTTTTAAGATCTAGCTCTGAAATCTTAGATCTAGTTCCAACACTTTTGTGCTCCTATATCTTTGTTAGGGATAGGTGGAGGATCTCGCCCTAACGAAGGAAGGCCAACCCTGTCAGGAACAGAAAGAGAACCTCCTCCTAATAGATGGACAAAGAAGGCCAACCATATTGGGAATACGAGAAGAACCTCGTCCTGACATGGATGAGGACCTTCGATTATTTAAGGTAGTATGATGGTAGAAGCCCTTTCAACGGCTCTTTTTGTGCTCCTATACCTTTGTTAGGGATAGGTGGAGGTGAAAGAAACCAAGTACGATTTAGGGCATGCTTTTCGAAAACTTTTTTTCGAATAAAATTTAGTAGAAGCTAAAATGAATCTAATATTAATTTTATAACAAGCATTGATCTAATCAATTATCCTACTCAGGATCTAGACATGCTAATATGTGATAGAAAAATAAAATGCATTCGATCAGCAAATCAAATTTACTGGCCGATATGAGTTTAGAACTCAATATCATTTCATAGGTAGCTAATCTCCATGATTTCAATCCATCAAAAGAAGCTATGGTGTTACACTATAATTGCACACTCATTTAGCCTCTATGGATGGTCCACATGGAGCTCCTGATCCCAACCAGCTCCACCGGAGTGCTAGTTCCTTGTTAGGACCTTCGATGATTGATCATGATCAATCCGATCTATCGTATACTTTTTAATTTTTAGATATTTAAAAAAAATTAGAACATAAATATTAGAGGATGATGAAGAGGTGTTTCAAATTTGGTGGTGATCCGATGCTCACAGTACTCGATCTCTCCATCCGAACCTAGATTCCCAAAACTAGTTTTTCACTCGACCGAAAAATTTTGACACACTAAAAATCCTATCACGCCCTCTTTGTATAAAGTTTCTCTATGAAATAAGTTTTTATAGAAAGATGACATTCATATCTATAAACCTTATTTAGATTATATCTAATAATTGGATATCCTTAGAAGTGAAAATCAAAAGAGAAGAAAGGCATGAGGGAAAAGTAAAGTGCTGCAGGACCCTACTCACCTTCACTCTAAGATTTTTTTGCCCGAAACTAATGCTCAATCACTCTAAAATTTTTACCACATAATTCTAACCCATTTTTCTATGTGCATAAAAATTATAATAATTTATTGACCTAAATACCATGGGAAAAGTGCATGAAGAAAGATAAGGGTCAAAGGTTAAACTTGTTTCAACCTCCCAACCAACATCAAATTCAAAAACCTTCTTATCCCTATCCAATGCCCACCCCTGGATGTTTGACACATAGAAGGACTCTCCTTCTATGCACCCACCTTTAGACAATGCATAAAAAAAATCACATAACATTTCTTAAGGGTAGTGCTGAATGGAATAGCATGAGAGGGAGTTGGGAAGTTTCAACCAAACCAACCAACTCAAGTTGAATTCAAAATTCAACTTACTTTGAACTGGTCCAACCCTTGGACCAAGTCAAAAGTAGATAAGAGGGGGTGCAGAAACCTTCTATGTGTGAGAATTCTCATGTAAAACCAAAGTGTGCATGAGATAGGGTGTGGAAAAGTCAAAGTAGGGTGGCGCAGGGAGAAGGAAGGTTCAAATTCAAACTTATTTGACTAAGTCTTAATTGATTTCAACCAAACTAATTAATCTAGATCCAATTAGATCAGGTTAAACCCATCTAATTTAGGATTAATCCAACCCAATTCTTAATCAAATTAGAAATTAATTAGGTCCAGATCTTAATCAAATCAAGGTCAAAACTCCCATAGCAATTAGATCATCTCATGATCTGATCTGGTCAAACCCAATCGAATCAAATTCAATCGAACTTGATCGAATCCTCATTGCTCAATTAAATTAAGCTAATTAGAAATCAAATTATTAATTAATCCTTTAATAAATATAGAGTTTCAATCGGTGGGTATCTGGTCAATAGAGTTCCATCAATATGAAACTCCTGAAGAGTCCCAAACCAGTGAGACTCTTGAACCCAGTATTCCAAATGAATCAAACTCATGATCAGAGAGTCCCAGATCAGTGGACTCTTGATCAGAGAGTCCTAAATGAGTATGACTCAGAGTTTCAATCTAATAGGACTCTTGGTCATAGAGTTTCAGTCCAGTGGGACTCTTGACCATAGAGTCTTAGGTCATCGAGACTCAATATCAGCCATCAGATCAGATAGGAACTCCTATTGTATATAACCCCATAGGTTCGAATCATAAGCTAGTAGCACAGAAACTAATTTTCTATACCAATCAATGTGACCATCTAGCAATGGTACTCGACGTCCGAATAGGTCGAAAAATTGCAATGCAACATTGACTAACCTGTGGCATATGAATACCGTATAATCATCTCCTTGATCTCGATGCTTAAAGGACGATCTCGGATTTACTGCCAATCCTAAAATTCATTCATAGTGTATTTCAAAACTTAGCGTCTATCATATGGACTACCCCGATCGAGGATTTGCTAAATTAAAATACGATGATGCACTTGCTCTGACAGTTGGAGGGTTCAATCCCATCTTGACTCATGCACCGACAAGCCAAGTACTTGACTGCACCCAGTAGCCTTCCATCACTGAATTAAAAATTCAGATAGTTTGATACCTAAGTATAGTGAGTTGCTTGCAAGTCACCATGATGATCTCAGATCTAAGGGACACATATACCCATATCCTTCATGAGAAACTCTTGGAAGAAGAGAGCTCCGTAGTTGGATCATGTTCAATGAAATGTATCCCTACACTTCACTCGCATGCCATAACAGTATCTCCATACTTCTTGGTTAAGAGGATAACCAATACTTATGGCATACAATGACCAACACTTGATACGTTGTCATCCTAGATAACAACGAATCATTTGATCACAAACTGGTTTAAGGACTAAACGATAAATCCTCCTTTGTCGAGTCTAAATAGTCTTAAGGACTTCATCATAGAAAAGCTCATTACAGAAAGATACATAAAGTGATGAAAATGCTAAAATAATTATTTTATTTATTAATAATTCAAGTATAATTACATTTAGCTCAATCATCTACAATCTAGATGATTGGCTTTAAAATATAATTTTCAACATGAGGACCTCGTCCTAACAAAGGAAGGCCAACCCTATTAGGAGCACGAGGAGAATCTCATCCAGATAGGGGGACAACGAAGGTCTACCATGTTGGGAATAGGAGGACAATCTCATTTTGACATAGATGAAGATCTCTGATTATTTAAGATAGGAGGAGGAAAGAGGCCCTTTCTACGGTCCTTTTGTGTCCTTGTACCTTTGTTAGGAATAGGAGGAAGATCTCATCCTAATGAAGGAAGGTCAACCTCGTTAGGAATAGAAGGAGAATCTCATCCTGATAGAAAGACAAAAAAAAAAAAGAAAGCCAATCATGTCAGAAATAGGAGGAAGACCTCATCCTAACATGTTAGAGGACCTTCGATCGTTTAAGATAAGAGGAGGGGAGAGGCCCTTTCAATGATCCTTTTATGCCCCAACTATCCTATTAGGAATAGAAGGAGAACCTCATCCTAACAAGGGCAAGACGAAGGTCTTCGATCATTTAAGATAGGAGAAGGAAAGAGGCCCTCACAATGGTCCTTTTGTGCCCCTACTGTTCTGTTAGGAACAGAAGGAGAATCTCATCCTAACAAGAGCAAGATGAAGACCTCTAGTCATTTAAGATAGGAGAAGGAAAGAGGCCCTCACAATGGCTCTTTTGTGTCCCAATGACTTTGTTAGGGACAAGTGGAGGACCTCATCCTAATAAAAAATGAAAGCCAATCACGTCAGAAATAGGAGCACCTCATCCTGACGTGGATGAAGACCCTTATGAGGGATGTGCAGGCCTTCAATTTTCAGTTCTGAGGTTAGTATCAAGATCTATAGAAATTCAAAATCAGAATATGAATATGTGTAGAAATCCAATCTTAAAAGATGAAGATCTATAGAAATCCGAGCTTAGAATGTCAACATGTGCAAAAATTTGATCTTAGAAAGTAGAGGTCAGCAGAAATCTAAGCTTAAAAAGCTAAGGATAAAACTGAAACTAAGAGATGTCTTCGGCAAAAAAGGATGACAAAAAAGGACATGTCTTTGGCAAGTCCGATTTAGTATACTCCCTTCATCCAAATCAAGGCTTGGACTTGGAAGTAGGGAGGCTATTGTTAGGAGACTTTTATGCCTATCGAAGACATGACAATATGGGCTGATTGAAGATCTTCAGAAGGCTAAGATCGAGGTCCTATTTCAAACCAAGCTTGAAGTCACCAAAAGATGTAAGCCAAAGTAACAATATGGGCTAATTGAAGGTTTTTAGAAGGCTGAGGCTGAGGTTCTATCTTAAGCCGAATTTAAAGTCACCAAAAGATGGAAGCTAAAGTTACAACATGAGCTAATTGAAGGTCTTCAGAAGGCTGACACCGAGGTCCTATTTCAGATCAAGCTTGAAATCACAAAAAGATGGAAGCAAAGTGACAATATGGGCTAATTAAAGATCTTCAAAAGGCTGAGGTCGAGGTCCTATCTCAAGCCAAACTTGAGAGTTATCTAAGAGGTGGAAGCCAAAGTGATAATATGAAAGCTTAAATTGAAGGTCTTCAAAAGGCTAAGGCCAAGGTTTCCTATCTCATGTTGAGCTTAAAGTCACCAAAGATGGAAGTCGAAAGTGACAATATAGGCTAATTGGATAATCATTCAGAAGGCTGTGGTCTGAGGTCTTATCTTCAAGCCAAGGTTGAAGTCACCAAAAGATGGAAGCCAAAGTGACAATATGTGCTAATTGAAAGATCTTCAGAAGGCTAAGGCTGAGGTCCTATCTCAAGCCGAACTTGAAGTCACCAAAAGATGAAAGCCGAGGTGACAATATGGGTTAATTAAAGGTCTTCAGAAGGTTGAGGCTGAGATTCTATCTCAAGCTAAACTTGAACTCCCCAAAATATGGAAATCGAAGTGACAATATGGGCTAATTGAAGATCTTCAGAAGGCTGAGTCCAAGGTCCTATTTTAGACTGAGCTTGAGGGTCACAATATGGGCTGATTAAAGGTCTTCACAAGGCTGAGGCTGTGGTCCTATCTTAGGCCAAACTTGAAGTTATTAAGAGGTGGAAGGCAACGTCTTCTAAAGGTTGAATTGAAGGTTATTGAAGGCTAAAATTGAGGTCCTAATTTAGGCCAAACTCGAAAAGGCTGAAGTCCTAATTGAAGATATTCCAAGAGCTGAAGTCTCCACTCTTGACTCTAGGTTGTCAACTTATATAATTAAGAGATGGTTCTCCCCTCCCACATGCCATGAGGGGACAATACCTGACATGATTCCTGGGAACATTATAATGGACAAATAAAATATCTCTGACAACTCACTGCTCTCCCATGACTAACAACCCACGAGCCATCCTAATAAACTCCAGACCCTTCTATAAAAGAGAAAAAAAAGGGACCCCAAGATATGCAAGCTCTTCTCTCCAAATACCCATCTTCTTTCATCTATTGAATGGAGAACTGACTTGACCATCGGAGGATCCCCACCACAGCCAACTCCAGTCGGGGACTTCTCTTGTAGGTATGGCCATCTCTATCCCGTCACTGTCGATTTGCTGCCATTACACAACTCCCACCAATCTGACCTCGAGATGGATTTTTGCATCAACAAACTCCATTTCGGATTTCATGGTTAAAATCAATTCTCTATATAGCATCCATAGAGGTGATTGGATCCTTATCGTTCTCATCGAGTTCGATAGATATTATGGCATCAACTCACTCTGATACCAAACTATTGGGATGTCAATTACTCTGATACCACTTGTTAAGGATCTAGTACCAAATTATTATGGCAGAAAGAAGGAAAAAATAAAATAAGAAAATAATTAAATACGTGGATCAGCCTAAAGGCTCATCTTCATGGGGCATGTAAAGATTCACTATGAAAGAGAAAAATAGGTACAAGAGGAGAACATCCATTCTCAACTCACCGTACACAATCTCTCTCAACTAAAAGCTACCTTTACAAAAGCTCTCTTAGAATCTTAAGAAGACCCATAGAAGCTATAAGATGCTCTACCCTCATAGCCTCCTCATCAGAGGCTATGCACCTATTGCTTCTCTCTCTCGCGGGCTGTATGTACTCGATGCTCTATCAAGCTCATCTCGATGGCTGTTTGAGCCTCTCTACATGCCTCTCACACCACACGCACCATCTTATTTTCCTCCACAGCACCTCAGCCCTTTAAATAGGATGAGAATCCTCTTCTCAATAGTTCACAAGAATCCTAATAGAGCTCATTCTCCTAATATGAGTCAAACATATTCTTAATGGAGTCTTGGAATATTTTTCGACCTTCAGATCATGACCGTAACCCTCCAAGGCAGCTAGATCCTGTAGACCATATGTTACTCCCATAGACCCCTTGGATTAATCACAATCCAAGTCCAAATAGAAGAAACCCCATCATTCTTTGTTCGCCTCCATCGAGCCAGCTCGATCAGGAGTCGAGCTGGCTCGATTGCATCTCGTCCAAACTTCTGTTGTCTATCTACTTAAGAGAGGCAACTCGACTGTGATTCGAGCCAACTCGATGTCAATCCAAGCCAGCTCGACTGCATATCAGAGCCGGCCTGACTACTGTGCTAAAATTGATTCTCTTCTTGCTATGGATCAAATTCGAGGCACAAATCCTAATAATCTCCACCTCGACTCGACATTCGGCCTCCACCTGACTTTGAGAGCTAGTGATCCATATCGCTCCCATGCCTTGAGTCATGCCTAATGATCATGGATGGACAAATATGGGAGTCAAGTCAGGCCGCTCGATACCACCTCTATCATGGGTTATGTCCACTTTGACCAAAGACCTGCGCAGAAAATTCTCTTGCGCTAATAGGGACTTCACTCTATGACGTCGCCTCTCATCCTCCTGAGTCTTCCATCTCGTGCCTTATCCATCTCCACTTAAAGCTCCACCTCACACTGAATTTCCTTTGGCTCCTGAAGCTCCATGTCGCACTGGACTTTCCACTAGATAGTAATGTTTCTTATCTTCTTCTTCTCCTCCAATATCATCCTATTGTCATGCATGACCTTTAGAATTCCATCTCCAGCTATCCACTTATAGCCATTTGAATTCAGTTTGCTCAGTGAGATAAGATTCTTTCTAAAATTGGGTATGTATTGGACCTCCTCCAATCTTCTCACTACACCATCATGTATCTTCTAGTTGACCATTTCAATGCCTCTGATCGCATAGCTCGATCCATCCGGTAGATAAACAGCGCCATCATTGCCCTTCAAGAAGTCAAACTGCTCCTTTCTACAATAAACATGATATGTGCATGCAGAAACTAAAATTCACTACTAGGAAGAACTAGATACCTCATTAGATATCTCCATGACATCATTCTTTGACTCGCTACTAGCTATCGCTGCAGTAGCCCTCGTCTGATCCTTGAGTTATCGGCAATCCTTGATTCGATGCTCCAACTCGTTGCACCTGTAGCATCTGATCTTGCTTTGGTCCCTCATCTTGGATCTAGATCGTCCTTCTTGTGATCCTCTACCGCTCCATCTACTGCCTTCTGCTTCTTCAAAAATTATCAAAGCTGAGCCACCACCATTTAAGCTCAAAGCTGGATTCTTCCTTTTGAGAATCTTATTCTGAAGTATCACTGTAGTGATCTCGTCCATCTTGATGGTACTCCTTTTCACTAGAAGAGCAGTCATCAAGGACTCGTACGAAGAAAAGAGCAATGCTAGCAAGACCAACATCCCGATCTTCTTCTCAACTTTTTCACTAATGCTGAGGAGGTCGGTGAGGATCTTCTAGAAGTTGGATAGATTCTCCTACATGCTCTGGCTTTCGTCCATCCATAGCTAGTAGAACTGCCTCCAAAGGAATAGCATGTTGGTGAGTAACTTAGTCATGTACAACTCCTTAAGCTTCGACCATAGCACCATCAAGAAAGTCTCACTAAGTACATGGATCATCATATCATCTGCTAGGTATAAGAAGATTGTGCTCACCGTCTATATTTGGATCTACTTCAAATCTTTTACCTCTATGGTGGCTGACGTCTCGTCGTATAAGAGAGCATCGATCAATCCATGTTGGATGAGGACATCCTTTATCCTTGCTTGCCATAAGAAGAAATTATCCTTTCCATCAAACCTATTGATCTTCATCTTGATTGTGCTTGTCTTCTCCATATTCTTCAATCTCTATCCACTACTACAATCTACGCTATAGTACTATCTATCTCTGATATCAATTATTATGGTATCAACTTCCTCTGATACCAAACTATTAGAATATCAGTTACTCTGATACCACTTGTTAAGGATCTAGTACTAAATTATTATGGCAGGAAGAAGAAAAAAATAAAATAAGAAAATAATCAAGTACGTGGATCAGCCTAAAGGCTCACCTCCATGGGGCATGCAAAGCTTCACTATGAAAGAAAAAAGTAGGTACAAGAGGAGAACACCCACTCTCAATTTACTATATACAAATCTCTCTCAACTAAAAGCTACCCTAATAAAAGCTCTCTCAGAATCCTAAGTAGACCCATAGAAGCTACAAGATGCTCTACCCTTATAGCCTCCTCGTCGGATGCTATGCACCTATTGCTTCTCTCTATCACAGGCTGCACATACTCGGTGCTCTGCCATGCTCTTCTCGATGGCTGTCTGAGCCTCTCTACATGCCTCTCACGCCATATGTGCCACCTTTTTTTTGCTCCACAGCATCTCAGCCCTTTAAATTGGATGAAAATCCTCTTCTCAATAGTTCATAGGAGTTCTAACAGGGCTCGTTCTCCTAATATGAGTCAAACATATCCTTGATGGAGTTTTGAAATATTTTTTGATCTTCAGATCATGACCGCAACTCTCCATGGCCATTGGATCCTATGGTCTATGCGTAACTCCCATAGACCTCTTAGATTAATCACAATCCGAGTTCAAATAGAAAAAACTCTATCATGTTCTTTTCGCCTTCATTGAGCCAGCTCGATCAGGAGTCGAGCTGGCTCGACTGCATCTCATTCAGACTCCTACTGTCTGTCTGCCTAAGAGAGCCAGCTTGACTGTGGTTCAAGCCAGCTCAATCTCAATCCAATCCGACTCGACTGCGTATCAGAATCGGCTCAACTGTTTACTAAAAACTGATTCTTTTCTTACCGTTGGTCAAATTCGAGGAATCAAATCCTAATAATAGGATCACCATCTTAGATAAAACAACCAAAGTATATGTCCAATTGATGTCGTACTCTATCATATCACCATAATGGTGCAAGTACATTAGACTCTAGATTTGATCCAATCAAATCTAGTTCAGGTTCAGCTAACTATGTTGATTTTTCTACCTATCGAACTTTCTTAAGTTCAACCTTAGAGGCAACAATTTTTTCACCAAGAAATTTTTTTCTATAGAGATTGTCCTATTGCTGACGAACATCTTTTGTTCTTTAGTATGGTAGAAAAAGTAACCCCTAATTTTCTTTAGGCATCCTATAAACACACACTTATCGGACTAGGATCCAAGTTTATCTGTATGCAAACATTTGACGTAGACTAGATAATCCTAAACCCGAAGATGAGAGAGTGTAGGCCAACGCCCAGTCCATATCTTATATAGAGTCTTTGTAATAGATTTGCTTAGAATATTATTCAATATAAAATATGCAGTCTTAAGAGCATAACCTGAAAAGAAAATAGGTAGGCTAGTAAACCTCATCATAGATCAAACCATGTCCAATAAGATTGGATTTCTTCTTTTTGATACACCATTATGTTGTGGTGTCCTTCGAGGAGTCCACAGTGAGAGAATCCCATTCTCTCCTACACATGTCAAAAACTCACTGGATAGGTATTCACCTTCTTGATTTGATCAAAGAGTTTTAATACCTTTTCTTATTTATTTTTTTACTTCATTATAGAATCGTTTGAACATTTTAAGCAATTTAGACTTATGTTTCATAGGATGGACATATCCATACCTCGATAGATCATCAGTAATTATCATAAAATAGAAATATCTATCTCTAGCACTTATGCTCATTAGTCTGCATATATCAGTATGTACTAGACCTAAGAGCTCAATGGCTCTTTCACCTTTTTCAGTAAAAGATTGAAGAAAAAATCTAAGGTTTCTAAGTTGTTTCTTAAAACTTTTTCAAAATTCTAATAGCAGAAGTAGAAGATTAATCATATTAATATATAAAATATGCAAACAAACTCTTGATTTAGGATCTAATGACATGATTCATGCATGCATATAAATCTAAAAATTAAATGAAATACATAAGATAAGTTGTTGATCATATCAACATCAATCAAAATCTAGATCAGATCTAGACTGCAATTGAGATCAAATATTAATACCTTTTTCAAGGATTAGGATCTACACTTATAGATCTGAGGCTGAGGTTATTGCTTCGAGCCACACACATATCCGACTTCTATAAGAAGTCCATACAAAGCCCCGATCTTGATCCGAAGTCCAGCAACCTAAAAATCAGCATAATGTGCTAGCACTTTGCTAATCCTTCTTTGATGATTGATACAAATCTCCTTGTTTGAATGAATTGGACTCTCTGTGGACCAAAGCAGGAGAAGGGAGGATCTAGAAGAAGCCTTCTTTTTCATGTTTTTCTTCTCACCTAGACACAATAATTTGTGCCTTTACGAAGACCCATGCCCAGATCTCTCTTGCACCCAAGGCTCCCATGCCCAAGTCCTCTCTCTCAGGTGTAAATGCTATACAAAATTTATGGCTAAACTCCCTTTAAATAGAGAAATGTGAGAGAGTCCCAATCTAGATCAGACACCCAGATAGTAGAGTCCAAATGAGACAAGCACTCCTCAACTCTAGAAACCTCTAGTTTAGCCAAAGGCTTGATGAGGCCCTCTGGTAGCTTGGTAATTTCAATAGGCTGCTAAGAGGTGATTAGGGCACCAAACTCTTAGGTGCCTCCTTATTATTTGGCATGGACTCTCTAAGAATGATGCATAATAAATCACCTAATTTCATCAAAATTATTAGGAAAAAAATTAGAATAATTGGTGCCATACATGGATAAGAATTTTGGTTTCAACAAATTCTATCAAATAGAGTTTGAAATCAAAACAACCACCTTGTTTTGACTTGGTCGACAACCAAATACCATGCGAGAGAGATAGGGGTCTTAGTGGCACACCTGGAGTACCTCGGCATGAGTGGTTTCATTTAAAAACCAAAGAGAAAGGGGCATGGGGTGGCTTGGTGGCATAAGGAGAGAGAGTCCCAATCAGACTGGGACTCTATGTTTTGACTTGATCAAACTTATTTTTGAATCCAATTAAATCAAAATCTATGCAACCCAATTAAGGATGATGTTAGTCCAACTAAGAGCATAATTAAATTAGATTAAATCAAATCTAAATCTAGTTTAAATTCTAATCAAATTAGAAATTAGATGAACTCAAGTCCTAATTAAACAAGGACTTGTTCTCCCTTGCAATTGGTTTATCCCATAAACCAATTAGACTTGATCCAATCAAGTTCAAATCAAATTTAATTAAATTTTATTAAATTAGACTCAATCTCAACCCTTTAGCTCAATCAGATTAAGCCAATTAGCAATCCAACTACTAATTGATCCTCCTATAATACTTACACTAGGTCAAACATCAATCGTATTGATTGTTTAATCCTAAAATAATTCTTAATTATTGATCAACCATCTGATCAGATCGAGATTTCTAATGTGTGTGACCCCATAGGTTTGAATCTAAGTTGGTAATATAGGAATAAATTCTTATACCAATTGAAGTCACCATCTAGTAATGGTACACGATAGTCGAATAGATCGAATATATAAAGCAACACTTTTAGAATCTATGCAAATATGGTTTCCATATAATTCATCGTCTTGTCCTAAATGCTCATTGAACAACTTAGGATTTAACTGTCAACCCAAAATAGGTCATCCATATTGTATTTCAAAATATCAAATACATCTCATGGATTATTTTGGCTAAGATTTTGCTAAATTAAAATACAACGATGCATTATCTCTGAACTCTTGGAATGGTCAATCCCATTCTGATCACTCACCAACTTCATAAGTACTTGACTGTACCTAAAAACCTTTCTTAATTGAATTATAAATTTAGGCAGTCTGACACCAATGCGTAGTGAGTTGCTTCCAAGCTACCAAGGTGATTTCAGGTCTAAGGGATATTTATACCCATATTCCATCAGAGCAATTTTTGATAGCAGACTGCTCTAAAGTTGGTCATGTTCAGTGATGATGTACCCCTATATCTCACCTATATACCATCCTAGTATCTCCAAACTTCATGGTTAAGAAGACAACCAACCCATATGGCACACAATAACCTACACTTGATAAACATTATCATTCTGGTTAACAACATATCATTTGGTCATGAATAGTTTAAGGACTAATCGATAAATCCTCTCTTTATCAATTTTAAATAATCTTAAAGACTTCATCACAACATAGGAGTTCACTAGAAGATATGGATTTATGATGAAAAATGCTAGAATAAATATTTTATTTAATAATAAATTATTTATATTTATAAGTTAGTATAATCATCAATAGGTTGATGATTAGCTTTGAAATACATTTTTCGATAATTTTTACTTATCCTAAAGCCACTCGGTATAGTATCTATAGGTGGTGTGGTGCTTCTAAGCCTTGGGAGGCCACAAGCAGGCTAGGATGAGGGCTTTGTGAAGGCTAGGAAAGCTGTGGTCCTAGGATTAGGATAGAAGTTGTCCTAAGGTGGAGGCAGCATGTAGCTCTTCACGAGCTTGAGGTTTAGGTATTGAGGGCCTCAAGAGGCTTGGTTGGTGCATCAAAGATCTGAAACACAAGGTAGAGCAAGAAACCAAAGCTGGAGCTTGAAGGCTGTAGAAAAAAAATTTTCTACAGGTTAGTCGACTCAGTCCAAAATTGGGTCGGCTAAGTCTCAGAGCACAGGTAAAATAGAGAGCAGCACGTTCGAGACTGCTGGCATGGCACATCATTGGTCTGGCTCAGTTTTAGATTGAGCCGACCCAATGGAATTTAGTCGGCTCAGTGATGAGACTGAGCTGGCTCAGTGCACAGGCAGAGTTACGCGAGGGTCTATTTTGGGCTAGGGTCTAGGTTGATCCTAGGGGTCTTAAGGGCTGGTTCAAGAGGTCTTAAGAGGGCTAATTCATGTATGGATTAGGTTAGCCTAGGAGAGTTTTTGAGCTAGGGTTTATTAGAGTTCATATGGGAATTCTAAGATATGTAAATCAGGATATTGTAACTTTTACAATAAGGTTGGAATACAATTAAGCTTTTCTCCCTAACTCTCTTCTCTCTTCTCTCTTCTCTCTAGTTCCAACACCAAATACCCTAGCTTCTCTCATCTTTCTTAGGTCTTTTTTAGTTTGCTAGATTAACACCCAAGTTCATGCAAAAGATTGGATCTACAGCTGTGGCTCCAAGTAGTCGTAGGAACAATAATTTGTGTCAGAGCTCGGTTGAGCGGGAATGAGGAAGAAGATCAATTTTCAGCTGAGATCAGCAGCAAAATTTAGATCAAAAAGCTTTCTCCAGGCTTCATAAGGAAGGAAGAGATCACAGGACTGCTATCCACCATCCCTAGTCAAGGTATTTCTCAGATCTACCTATTTACTGTTATTTGATTTGGATTGATCATGGAGAATAGTGGGTTGAAGGTAGGATTAGAGAAGTTTGATGGAAAGAGAAGTTTCATGATGTGGATGGTAAGGGTGGAGGATCTGCTGGTTCAGATGAGGCTGGATTCGACCTTGGAGGATAGGTTGGAGGAGATGACCGACAAGGAGTGGGTGTCCTTAGAGAAAAGGGCATGTGCCATGATTAGGGCTTGTTTGGTGGATGAGATTTTGTATGGTGTGTTGGAAGTGAGAACACCCAAGGGATTATGGTCGAGGTTATAGCAGTTGTACATGGGAAAGAACATGTGCAACAAGTTGATGCTGAAGAAGCAACTTTACATCCTTCGGATGCAGGAGGATGAGGATGTTGTGGGGCATATTCAGTGGTTTGACCGGATGAGCATGGACTTGCTCAATATAGGGATGGATTTAGAAGAGGAGGATAAGAGTCTATTATTGCTGTGTTTGCTACTCGGGAGCTTCGATCTATTGGTGACAACTTTGCTGTATGGTAAGGAGACGCTGGTGTATGAGGAGATCGTATCAGTGCTCAGGTCCAACGAGCAGCGAAAATGGATGATGAAGACGGAGGTCTTCCAAGAGAGTCTTGTAGTTTCAAAAAAGAATAGAAAAGGAAACAAGAAGGGCAAACAGAGGGGCAGTAAGAGGTCCAAGAGATGCTTGAAGTGAGGAGAAGTAGGACACTTTAAGGAGGAGTGTCCGCTTTGGAAGAAGTGCAAGAGAGGAGAAAGCTCAGATTCCATTAGTACAGTCGTTGAACGTAAAGATTCGGATGAAATTTTGATGGTTTCAAAGAAGCCCATAGGGTGTGGTGTATCTAAGAGGGTTTCGGATAAGTCTACAGAGTGTAGAGGATCCGAAGGGCCAGCGATGGTGTTCGAGATACAGTAGCAGGCCCAGCAGTGCAGCATTGGATGGTTGGCCTCGGGGGACACAAAGATAGAGTCGGCTTCTAAGGCATCAGGGGGACTTTAGCTTTAGGTGGAGCACCAGGCAGAGATGACTTCACGATTGGAGGAAGCTGTGATACGAGTTCTGAGTAAAGGGCTGTAGAGGGAGGACCTATATCCCAGCACCAATGTTGGGGCTGTACAGATCCAGGTGGAGAGGATTGTGCAGGAAGACAGGCATGGCTCTGAGGGAACAGTGTCAGGTAGAGAATCAGGATATGTGGCGAGTGTCGGTAAAGGAACATTGCATGATCTCCAGGAAAGTCTAGGACAAGTGATGCAGCTACCAAGCAGAAGGATACCTACAACTCCAAAGGTGGTGCAGAGGAACAAGTCAAGGACTTCAGCGATGGAGGTGGTCATCCCGAAGGTCTCAAAGGAAGCTCGTAGTTGAAGAAGAATGGCAGTGGCAAAGTGAGCATGAGGGGCTATCAGGAGGATGTTGCCAGGTGTGCCAAGACTTGGGCGCACCAAGGTGGATATTGTAGGTGGTGTGGTGCTCCCAAGTCATGAGAGGCCACCGAAGGAGCTAGGGTGAGGGCTCTGGAGAGGCTAGAATAGGTATGGTTCTAGGGCTTGGACAGGAGTTATCCTAGGATGGATGCTGTTAGATATGTGTGCTCTAGAAGCCAGAATTGGCTGACACTTGAAATACACTTCTAGGGGTAAAATTATAATTTTGACTATAAATAATAAAATGGGTTATTTTTTATCACATAAGTGTATTTAGTGTCTGTGATACATCCCTTGAGTTAATGGAAATGATAATTCATACTTTCAAGAGTTGAAAATTTAAGACATGAATTTTCATTTATTAACTCATAAAATGCTCCTAACTGTAGGATCATCATGAGGATGGTGATTGATCCAGAAGGTTAATGTACAATCATTTTTTTATAATAGATGAGTCTTGAGTCTATGGTGTAGAGACATCGGAGCAAGAGTACAGGTACTCATTAGAGAACGAGGGCACTGAGCGTGACCACCTCAAGTACTCATAAGGAAGTCTATCTTCTCATCAATGACTGACTCGATGCTGCAGTGGTGTGTCTGGTTCTTTGACTTGAGGTGCATCGATAGTTCACCTTGAGGGTGTTATAGTTTGACTACACCATGACTTGATCTTCTAGCCATTCGGAACCCTGAGGTGTATGTTGGCTATAACATGTTCATTGTAGGAATTGGATTGCACCAAGATGGAATCTATCTACCTTGGTAGAAGAGGAGCAGTCCTATGATGATCATAAGAATCAAGTCCATAAGCCCATGGCCATGGCAGAGAGTGAAATAATAGAAAGAGTTTCTATTAAGGTTTTCACATCAGATTTGAATTGAATGATTAAATCATATGATAGAAATTAGGGTTTGACGAGTTCACCTTAACCCTAATCTAATCGGGGCTCAAGATAGAAGAACTTAATCACACAAGTAGCTACACTGAGAGGTTCATTTTCAGTTTTAATGGGTTGCCACCATATGCTGCTAGGTGTCACTGATGGATTTTGGGAGCAATTAGAATGATTTTGATGATCGATCATTCTAAGTTGTCTGAATCAAAAAAATTTTGATCCATCGAAAGGAGTTTTGATGATGTCGATGATGGAGATCATGACATATCCCATTACCATACAGAACTGAACCTAACTGGGTCACACAAATAAGGGTTTAGATCTGGATATCATCAATTGGAATAACCTAGTTCAATTGATTTGAATAAGATTCAATTAGGTTCAAGAAAATCATGCTAGCACACGATTGAGCCTAACGTTCTCCTTTTTCTATCATAAAAATTATCTCGACTGAGCCAAATGAGTTTGTGCTCACTCAGGTACCTTTACCTAGTCTGACTGGAGCTTGTCTAAGTCAGAAAAGGATTGTCTTAATTTATGAGATAAATTTGAGATAACACCTGCCATTTTCCATCACCTGCTAATTCTTGTACTTTGACTAGGTCAAATGTTGACCTTTAATCCTTGGACATTTGCCCATGTATCATACACTTATTGGAGAGCAGATAGGGGCTTGTCCCCTCTCTAAAAATTGAAAAGAAGTGGGCGCACGCCTGGAGTCCCATACGGATGGGACTCCAGGTTGCTTCTTGGTTTCTACTTAGGTGGCCCTTGGGTATCTTCTTTGACCAGTCTTAGGCGCCATCTAAGAATGAACCTATGGGTCTCTCATCTGATTGGATTAGGTGATGTCATCCCACCAATCAAATTTAGATTTGAATGCATGAAGCAACGTGATTGGCCGGGGTGATGCAGCACTGTATGGCGCAGCAGAGTCTACAAATAGACCTTGTCTGCATCCACTTCTAAGCTCTCCTCCTCTGAGCCACACCCCAAGGCTACCCCTTGATGCGTGCTAATCTATAGCTATGGCAAGTACACCAGTCGATTAAGTAATAAAGTAAATGAGTAGAGTATCATCCCTAGAGGATTGGAAAATAAGTACTGAAAAGCTCTTTCCTATGCTTTATTTAGAAGACCGATTTATGAGAATAAGAAATTAAAGAATAAAATAAAAAAATAATTAAAAATTTTAAGGAAATAGAGAGAGTGTAATTATTAGGGTTTTAAATTTAAGAGCAATGTATTACTAAGGCAATCGGTTCACCAACTCAATCAATACAATATTCAGGTTATTAGATTAATTTTATTTCATGTGATGGTGGAGTCTCCTAATTTATTCACTATCCTTTGGTCCAGGCATAGCAAAACTATCAATATTTATTAATTATCCTTTGGTCCAGGTGTAATTTAAATAAATATTAATGCATTAAGTTTTGTGAAATCCTCTAATTAAAATACGCTGCATCCAAAGCGCACTAAAATTTTCGCATGCATATGAATTCTAATTTGATTCATAATACAAGGTATATAATCAAGAAGCAATAACATAGATGTACTTGGTCCGTAACATCTATGTTCATCAGATCAATTAGAAGATGGCCAGTAATCTAAAAGCATTAAGATCAGATTTATATGCTCCTCATGAATAAAATTAAAAATTAAAAATAAATCATACTAAATATTGCATCAAAAGAGTGGCTACACCTTAGCCTTAGTAAAAGAAAATTTAGTTCATGATAACAAGTTCAAAAATAATAAATAAAATAAAAAGCATAGAGAAATTAGACTGTTTGATTGCTAAAATTTATTGTCCCTCGCTCTTGGTGTGGAGAACTTGGTGAAGAAGAAGTAGCTCCTTGATCACTGTTCTGATTGTTGGAAGATAAAAAATTAAAACCCCTTTCCTATGTCTCAAAAATCTCTTTTCTCTTTCTACCTCTCTCCTCTCTTTCTCTTCTTTTTCTTTTTCCTTTTTTTTCTCTCTCTCTCTTTTTTTTTAATTTCTCTCACTCTCCCTTCTTACGGCAACAGTAGGTTGCCCTCTATTTTTATAGGCTAAGAGGAGGATTTCCCCCAAAATCCTTTAAAATTAGGTTTAAAACTCTCAAAACAACTAAAATTATGATTCTGGATGATTCTGACCATTGGATGTCGATCAAATGGTCAAAAAATTGCTTAAAAAACCTTTAAAATTTCCCAGATCAAGTTGAAATTCATAGCAGCCATTGGATTAATCGTTCGATTGAATCTGGGCCGTCCGATCGCGCATAGAGAAGCCTCTGATCTTTAGTTTAAAGTCGTGATGAATCTCTGCCATTGGATCTCGATCGGAAGCTATGGATGCCATTCATCAGTGCATGCATTTCGGCCATTCGATCAAATCCTAGTGAAAGGCACCCATTGGATCAAACAAAATTCCCAAATTGCCCTTAGTAGACCATGCGCGAGCCCGGTGTTGCATGGACTACCGTATTCTTCAGCCAATCGGAGCGTGCTTCTTCATGTGAAATTTTCGAAATGCCCTCCAGTCGGTCCATCGTGCGCCATGAAAAATGCTGACGTCAGCCTGGTGTCAGCACTGCATCAGCGGGTCGGTCTGCTGGTGCGGTCAAATCGGGCGGTCTACTAAGCCAATTTTTCTGAGCCGATTTGAATTGGAACCAATTTTTTTTTTTTTTAATTCAATTTTGGGTTCGTTTGAAGTCCGTTTTGTCTGAAATTTATTTCATCTGAACCAAAAAAATAAGATCTTCATATTGGTGGCCTTCTTTCCTTCATAAGATTAATAAAAGTATTAATTTTTAAAGAAATAGATTAATTTATTTTATAATTTAATACTTTTATTAGTATATTTTTATCACTTATCACACCCTCCAACTTAGTCATTGCTAGTCCCTTAGCAATGTTTTATTTAATACCATGTTTCAATAAGATTATCCATCACAAAGATAAAATGTAGGACTAAAGATCAAAAAGTTTAGAAAATACTGCTAATTAAGCATTGAGCTTCAGAAGCAAATTTTTCAGTCAATACAATTAAAAACTTTTCTTAGAGTACATCAAAGATCTATAGCACTTGTGTTCGTGATGACTAACTTTAGCATTTTAGTATTAAATTAAAGAACAAAAGTATCCTCTCTTATCACCTATTTTGGTCAATTTTCTATACATTCTCAATTTTATACTCATGAATTAAGGTAGCTTTCACACTGCCTTTTTTTTTTTTTTTTTTTTTTTATTGTGCTGAGCATCCTGACCTTTCCTTCACTGTTTTACGTAAATTTTCATACTTGACCTAGGTGCAGAGACCCAGTTACTAGGCTTTGGACAATCCACATATACTCTGTCTTTTGCACTTTATTTTTAGGCAGGTAGCTCTTTCCTTAAATTCAAGTTTCTTTGATTAGAATGTATATTAATTATCAATTTTTAGTGATAATTGAATCCTCAGTTGGCCTTATAATCAATACCTACTTTGCCTTGTTAGTGTGCATGTGCAATTAGAAGTGCTAATAGTCTTTTAATGACCTAAGTAGGCTGCTAAAAGTTGACCAACTAATCTACTTCTTTAACTCGTTACATTCATTAGCAAATAATTCTATCTTTTATCACTTATCCAGTCTATCTTGCTCAAGATTTTCTTCTTGACACATGATTTTTTTTTTAACCTTATTCTACATTGTCTTAAAGGAGAAAGAAAAATAAAGGGTGCAATAAAGGATAGGAAGGAATACACCTGATTTGGTTCAGTCTGGTTCTTTAGAGCTTTAAAATTTTGCTTGAGCTCTCATTGATTTTTCTCTGCAAAATTGAAAATACACACCAAAGCAGTAAAAGAGCAACAATAAATTACTAAAAAATAAAAGAAAAAAAAATGATCAAAACTAAAAAGAAAAGAAACAACCTATCTAGTAGTTCTGATTTATAGTCTTCAGCTTGACTTTCTTTGAGTTCTAAAGTGGATCAATCTGGTGCCACTTCAATTGAAATACTTTCATGTTTGGTCGAGTCCCTCTTTCAATTGGACATTGCTAGCTTTTATAGTCTCAAACCTATTTTCTATAGAATTCTCATATACTGAATTGTCAATAATATCAATTAGAAAATAAGTTTGATTATCATCAGGATGTTTAGTATCTTTGAAAACATTAAAAGTAACTTGTTCATCTTGGATTCTAAGAATTAATTTTTCTTGTTGAACATCTATTAAAGCTCCTTCCAGTAGCTAAAAAGGGTCTTCCTAAAATAAGGGGTACATCATAATCTTCTTCCATATCAAGAATAATAAAATCAATAGGGAAAATAAACTTATTTACCTTTACCAAGACATCCTCCACTATACCTCTTGGATATTTAATGGATCTGTCGGCTAATTGAAGAGTAATAGTGGTAGGCTTCGGTTCTCCTAGACCCAGCTTCCTGAAAATAGAAAAAGGCATGAGATTAATACTTGCTCCTAAATCACATAAAACTTTATCAAAACTACAATCACCAATAATGCAAGGGATAGTAAAACTTTCTGGATCTTTTAGCTTCTGTGGTAATTTATTTTGAAGTATTGCTGAGCATTCTTCATTCAAATTTATTCTCTCATGCTCCTTCAGCTTTTTCTTATTTGTTAGGATTTCTTTGAGAAACTTGGCATACCTGGGCATTTGAGTAATAGCATCTACAAAAGGAATATTAATATGTAAATTCTTTAAATTTTGAAAAAGTTAGAAAATTTCTTATCTGGATGCTGTATTTATCTCTCTGGGAATGGTAGTGGCGGCACGTAGGGCTTCACATTTGGATCGGCAAATCGTATACCTGGAGACCATCCATCTGCTGGTTGTTTTGGTGACTGACGAATTTTAGTTGATGGTTCCTTATTTGTAGTTGGCTCTTCAGTCTCTTTCTTTTGATGTGGCTCCTCCAGCTTTGTACCACTTCTTAGGATGATAGCATTGACTTGCTCCCTTGGATTGGTCTCCGTGTTGCTGGGCAAGGATCCTTGAGGTCTCTCGAAGATTATCTTAGCCATTTGACCTATTTGCATCTCCAAGTTTCAAATTGCTGCTGCTTGGTCCTGTCTAAGTTTGGCTTCCAAATTTTTTATAGTTGCTTCTTGGTTTTGCATAAATTTGACCATCAGCTCTTCCATGTTGGACTTCTTTTTAGGTACTTGAAATCCGGGGGTGGCTGTTGTGCTGCATTTTGATTGCTCCATGAGAAATTTGGATGCTGCCTCCACCTTGATTGTATGTGTTGGAGTAGGGATTATTTTGTTGCGGCCTAAAAAAATTACCAACATAATTAGCTATATCAGTTGTTTTAGCAAAAGGATTACCTGTCTGGCAATTGCTCGTATCGTGTCCTCCTCCACACAGGTCACAGGTGATGCTCTGAACATGCATAGCTGTTCCCTTCAAGTTGTTGACTTCGGCTCTAAGGGCTGCAATTTCAGCTAGTAAGGTTGGCACGCAATCTACTCCCTGCACAGCTGCTAGTCTTTTTGGCATCATGCATTCTGTCTGCCACTGATAGCTATTTGATGCCATCTCATCGATCAGATCGAAGGCTTCTTCCTTCATTTTTTGATTAATGGTTCCTCCTACTGCTGCATCAATCATAGAACGATTAGTAGGAGATAAACCATTATAGAAAGTTTGTACCTAAAGCCATACGGGTAGTTGATGATGTGGACATCTCCTCAGCAATTTCTTGAAATGCTCCCAAGCCTCATATAGTGTCTCCATGTCCATCTGCATAAAAGAAGTGATATCGTTGCGCATCTTGGCAGTCTTGGAAGGTGGAAAGTACTTGGCTAAGAATTTTTGGGCTAGGACATCCCAAGTTGTGATAGAACCTATAGGAAGAGAATGAAGCCAACTTTTAGCTTTGTCCCATAAAGAGAAAGAAAATAACCTTAATCTAATAGCATCATCCGACACCCCATTAATTTTAAAAGTATCACAAAGTTCAAGAAAGTTAGAAATATGGGCATTCGGATCATCATGCATGTGTCCACTGAATTGGACAGTTGATTGAATCATCTGGATCATCGTCAGTTTTATTTCGAAGTTGTTTGCTCACACTGGCGGTCTCCTAATGCTCGAAGCTGCATCGGCTACAGATGGTGTGATGTAATCATTTAATGGATGATGTACTGATCGAATAGCTTCATGCTGTCCTTCGATCGCCATATCCAATCCTAGATTGATGTCGTTAGGATCTTCAGCTGCCATGTTTCTTTCTTGTTGTAGTCTTCTAATGGTCCTTTCAATTTTTGGATCTAAAGGTAGTAAGTTACTATGTCCAGTACGTGTCATGCACTGAATAAATTTTTTTTTAAAATAATAAAAATTAAAAATAAATTTCTAAAGTAAAGCTAGGATCAAAATTTTAATATTGTTTTAGATACAATCCTCCGGCAATGGTGCCAAAAACTTGATGCGTGCTAATCTATAGCTATGGCAAGTGCACCAGTCGATCAAGTAATAAAGTAAATGAGTAGAGTATCATCCCTAGAGGATTGAAAAATAAGTACTGAAAAGCTCTTTCCTATGCTTTATTTAGAAGACCGATTTATGAGAATAAGAAATTAAAGAACAAAATAAAGAAATAATTAAAAATTTTAAGAAAATAGAGAGAGTGTAATTATTAGGATTTTAAACTTAAGAGCAATGTATTACTAAGGCAATCGGTTCACCAACTCAGTCAATACAATATTCAGGTTATTAGATTAATTTTATTTCATGTGATGGTGGAGTCTCCTAATTTATTCACTACCCTTTGGTCCAGGCATAGCAAAACTATCAATATTTATTAATTATCCTTTGGTCCAGGTGTAATTTAAATAAATATTAATGCATTAAGTTTTGTGAAACCCTCTAATTAAAATATGCTGCATCCAAAGCGCACTAAAATTTCCTGCATGCATATGAATTCTAATTTGATTCATAATACAAGGTATATAATCAAGAAGCAATAACATAGATGTACTTGGTCCGTAACATCTATGTTCATCAGATCAATTAGAAGATGGCCAGTAATCTAAAAGCATTAAGATCAGATTTATATACTCCTCATGAATAAAATTTAAAATTAAAAATAAATCACACTGAATATTGCATCAAAAAAGTGGCTACACCTTTGTCTTAGTAAAAGAAAATTTAGTTCATGATAATAAGTTCAAAAATAGCAAATAAAATAAAAAGCATAGAGAAATTAGACTGTTTGATTGCTAAAATTGATTGTCCATCGCTCTTGGTGTGGAGAACTTGGTGAAGAAGAAGAAGCTCCTTGATCACTATTCTGATTGTCGAAAGAAAAAAAATTAAAACCCCTTTCCTATCTCTCAAAAATCTCTCTTCTCTTTCTACCTCTCTCTTCTCTTTCTCTTCTTCTTCTTCTTCCTTTTTTTTTCTTTCTCTCTCTCTTTTTTTTTTTATTTCTCTCACTCTCCCTTCTTACGGCAGCAGTAGGTAGCCCTCTATTTTTATAGGCTAAGAGGAGGATTTCCCCCGAAATCCTTTAAAAATTAGGTTTAAAACTCTCAAAACAACTCAAATTAGGATCCTAGATGATTCTGACCTTTGGATGTCGATCAAACGGTCCAAAAATTGCTTAAAAACCCTTTAAAATTTTTCAGATCAAGTCAAAATTCATAGCAGCCATCGGATCAATCATTAGATTGAATCTGAGCCATCCAATCATGCATAGAGAAGCCTCTGATCTTTAGTTTAAAGTCAAAATGAATCTCAGCCATTGGATCTCGATCGGGAGTTGTGGATGCCATTCGTCAGCGCATGCATTTCGATCGTTCGATCAAATTCCAGTGAAAGGCATCCATCAGATCAAACAAAATTTCCAAATTGCCCTTTGTAGATCATGCACGAGCTCGGTGTTGCATGGACCGCTGCATTTTTCAGCCAATCGGAGTGTGCTTCTTCATGTGAAATTCCTGAAATGCCCTCCAATCGGTCCATCGTGCGCCATGAAAAATGCTGACGTTAGCCTGACGTCAGCGCTGCGTCAGTAGGTTGGTCTACTAGTGCGATCAAACCGAGCGATCTATTGAGCCAATTTTTCTAAACCGATTTGAATCGGATCGGGTTTTTTTTTTTAAAATTCAATTTTGAGCTCATTTGAAGTCCGTTTTGCCTAAAAGTTATTTAATCTGAATCAAAAAAATAAGATCTTCATATTGGTGGCCTTCTTTCCTACATAACATTAATAAAAATATCAATTTTTTTAAAAAATAGATTAATTTATTTTATAATTTAATACTTTTATTAGTATATTTTTACCACTTATCACCCCTCTTCCTTCTCCATGCCACCATCTATCCCTCTCTCTCCTCTCCATGCCTAAGGAAGTTGGGCCTTCAGATTAGTGCAAGTCAGGCAAGAAATGGCTGACGAAAAAGGAAGAAAGCAGCACTACTGCAGAGACGATGGATGATCTTCAGAAGAAGTTTTGAAGATCTTCTAAATCAGGTCCAGATCTAATTTTTGAAAAAAATAAAGAGAAGAAGAAGATCTTCAGATCCAGCCTGAATGGATACCAGTAGAGGTCAGGCGCTTGCATGGCTAGATCCAGAACCTCAGAGCTTCGATAGGATCATCAACGGATAATCAGATTATCGAGAATCAAGGTAAAATTAATTTAGAATTAATTTAATTTTATTTTTTTATTAATCAGATCATAAAATTAGATCTGAAAAGTGTCAGATCTGATTAGGATCTAAAAGAAAATTTTTGAAATATGCCTCTCAATCTAATCAGATCTGAACGAACCTGATCCAAAAAATCAGGATTTCCCTTCAACTGGTATCAGAGCGAGGTTCTTGTAAAATTTATTTAGATCTAATTTAATCTAATTAATTAGTAATTTTAGATATCACCTAAGATATTATTAGATCTAAAATTAAAAAAATTAAAAATTAAAATTAATTTATCTAGATCTAATATGTACGAGATACATAACTAGACTAGGAATAGAATTATTCTATGTATAGTCTAGTATAATCATATTTTTTATTTAATTAAATATAATTTTTAGATCTATTTATTTACTATTTTTTAATCTTATAAATATTATAATCAGATCTAGAAATAAAAAATAAATTAAATTTAATTTATTCATTTGAGATATGATAGTTGCATGTTTAGACAAGTTGTAGAATAGTTCTGCAAATAGGTCTAGATTAAATTTTATTTGATAAGATTAAATTTAAATTTAATTTTTTAGATGATTATGAGATAATTAAGATCTGAAAAATATGTATGCATGATATATATGATATATATAAAATATATTTTAATTAGATCTATTTTTTATATGAGATATATGCTTAGATCTAATTAGTTTTTGTAGATTAGTTGTATTTCTGATTAAGGCATTTTCCTTGGCCGTCCGGTCATAAGAACAAATTAGGACTTAAAGACCCTCTCCTTCCATTCAATAAGGTGTTCTTATGATGTGTAGGGGTGCTGCGCATTCATCCTTAATCAAAAATTGAAAAACTTACTTTCTGCAAAACCCTAGATCTTGAAACCCTAGGATCTTATTTACATGTTTTGTTCAAGAACCCTAACTTAATTAAGAATTAAGTTTATGAAATATCAATTAAGTCTAAAATTAAGAATTTTAGATCTAAGATATATTCATAAAATTGGGTTCGGGCTTGGGTAGCTCAATTAGGTCTAGCAATTATCAAACCGAATCAAGAATTGGTTAGATGGGATCAACACTGCTAAAATTGACCAGCCTAATAGGATTAATTCTGGGTCAGGATCGAGTCACGAATGTGATCGATCAAGCTAAGACCTAATTAGGCTCAGTGGTTAGAGTCTGAATTGTAGGCTAACCCGATTGGTTCTGGCTCAACAATTTGGTGTCTAAGATAAGTTTGGCAAATACGATCGACTGATTTTTAATTGGAAGCTACTCGATTTGAATGTATTCTTATCGAGTTAATGGCATATCCTTTCCACCTATCTCACTTACCTGGCCATGTTTGTTGACTCAGTTCTGATTTGAGGTGGTCAATAATCCGAGCTAACCCATGCCACTAGGTTAGTCATAATTGTTATGACTATGTTAAGTCTAGTTTAATGAGACCTAAATCAGATCTTCCTAAGAAAGGATTAAGTCTAAGGTCATCCACCATTGTAGATGTAAGGGCCCTTCCCAGGGTTGATTGTTCTTCGCTGGTTACAGTGGCTCAGTTGCACTAAAAAGATGCAACCATGTCTATTAGGCATTGGATGCTACGGGCTGAAGGATGAATTGGACTCAATATTCTGAATACAGTGAGAGACCTAATTACAAATTCAGTCTGTGCAAATGGTGGGTCTGACTTAACTAAGGAGTGGATCAATATTTCGGACATGGTGAGATTCATGAATTAGAGATCAAGTTTGGGTGCATTTTCAGATGTTTGATGTCATTTATTAGGAGAGTTACAACAAGCTGTCTATAAAAAGGGAATCCTCTCACGATATGTTTTCTCGAAGCTTTTTTTTTCTTATCTGAACTCTAATCGAATTCACTCTTTGAGCAACTCCTTCTTTGGGCCAAGAAGAGCTGAGTTGACCATCGAAGGGTCCTTATTCGGTAGTCCTACGACCATCAATTCTGGATGAAATTTATGTTTGTAGATTGCACGAGGATCTGAACCTCGTACATCCTCGGACTCTAGCTCGATCCGCACGCCAATCAATCTGCAACCAGACAAGGGACGTTGTACTGGGTACTGATATACTGGTGCATCGCACAGTCTGAACGAGCTGATAAATTTTATATAGAAAAAAATTAAATGCTAAAAAGTAAATTTATAAATCTTAAATATAAAAATTTAACTTTGCATGGAAAATTATAATTACCAAAAATTCGTCTAAACTCAACCTTAAATCAAATCCAAGCTCTGTACCAAATTGATGTAGAATACAACTTAAAAAAAAAGAAAAAACCAAGCTTCTTTCATTCATCGATAAAGTCACGTCTGAGGTGTAGACATTAGTTGCTAGATAGATATGTATTGTGCCTATACTCTGCTTTGGAGGGCATGATTGATTGATACAGGGATCAAAGCCAGATCAAGGTCAACATGAAAATGCAGCTACTAGAGATCATATAAAGCTATTAGAAGTAATCAATAGTAGAAAATTAATGCAGAAATAAATACAAAGAAATAATAGAGCAAATAATTAAAATTGTGATGAATAAAATAAAAACAGAGAAATAATGACAAATAAAAATTTAGCAAGATAAAATTTAAAAGCCCGCCACAAAAAAATTCACAAGAAGATAAGAGGGCAATCTAGATGGTGTGTTTAAGATAACTACCTTGATTTAAGACTCTTAATCTTTTAACCAACAGATCTATTGATAAGAAAATTGGATAGACACTTTACCAACATCGGATAATGAAAAAAAAGTAAAACGAGAATCAAAGATGCAACTGAGAAGGAAATGAAGGTCTTGCAATATTGATCTAGTAGAATAATGATCACGCTTCTCTCCGTCAGCATGATAGATAAAAATTCTTGGAGATCAAATCTTGTGCTCTTTAAGTGGGAATTATGGAGGGCTTATGTATGGTAAGTTGGTAGAAGACGATATCAAGATGCTAGGAGAGGCGTGTAGATCTTCGAGGACGTAGATGGAGGTTAAGGGGATAGAAAAATCAAAAAGGCTGGGCCTACACCCTCGCTCTTCGTGTGTCGATTTGTGGGTCCAACTACCTCTCCCACTTGAAGCAATTGACATCAAAATATTTATAGGTAAACTCATTTATGCATTCCATTATATAATTTGAAGAGTACATGAGTTACATAGAATCGCCCTAGGTCTATTGTCTTTATGGAAATCTCTTCTCTCTTAATAGAAAAGAATAATCCCTATCCATACAAAAAGTATAAAACATTAGATCTAGTTTGTCAAATAGTAATAATATATCATAACTATTTTTTTGATTATGGCAATCCATGGAGAAGAAATACAAGCCATTTCAATAAAATAAATAAGAATCAAGAACTCTTATGCAAATCCGTAGAGAAGAAAAGAAAACTTCATGTGAACACTTGAGACCTGGCACAACCTTATCATGAGATCCTATGGCATGGACATGTTTGGCCGTTATGTATTTTCTCCCTGGACATGTTTGAGAGTGATTGGCTTAAAGATGGCAATGGTCCAAAGCTGCTTACTTTAGGAGATGGTCTCTCAAAAAAGACTTTAATCCATATAACCCAAAGTTGGTGCCAATGGACCGAAACTAAATGCATCAAAAGAACTGAATTGACTAAATCAAAAGAACTAGAGAACCAAATAACTGAAGTAAGGATTAATCTGATTTGGATTCTTTCATCATCTAAAATTGAATCTAAAATTTATCATCGGTTTGGTGGCTCTGAAGTCTACAACAAAAGTAAACAGATTCGACTTCCTTCTCCCACTAGATCAGGATCTAAGTTTTTCTATTTGATGTTGGATTATGATCAACATTATGATTTTGTATTTTATTTTATTTTTTAAATTTATATTTATACTTCAATCATATCATATAGATCCTAGAATCAAGAATTTTTTTATAATTTTATAGATTAAGTAAGATTTAATCTCATAGTTCCTACTATTCTTATTTTGAAAAAATTTAAAATATAGTGCTAGAAATTCTTAGATATTTTTTTTAAATCTATACGGATTAGAATCTAAGAGGATACTTGAGATTAGTCTCAGTCTACATACATAAAAATTATACTAAAAAAGGTTTAATGAAGAAACTCCAAGAATGTGTCTTCCTTTCGAATTAGATCATAAAATTTCTCTCTTCTAGAGAACGGATTTTGATAGACTCCTAAAGAAGAGAGACATATGAGTAGACTATCCTATGTGCTTCGAATTGTGGGGATTATCCATGTTTTCTATGATATGTATAAGATCAGAATGTTGTATAACTCATATAGGGTATTAAGATAGATACCAATGCTAATTAGAGGGGAGAATCACTGGAAGGTTCTAAATATCATCCTGTAAGTATTTGAAAAATACTGAGGACAGTTGGTTTCTGATTTATGGTGAGTTAGATTTAAAAACTTCGTGAAATTTACAGACTCTAGCTTTCAATCTAACGTTTAATGACTAAATGGCAGCAAGAAGCCATTCGAGTATATCTATAGCTTTAAATGGTGGAGTATTGTCTACTACGAAAAGTCCAAGCAGCACACGATGGTAGACTCAGATTGGTAAAGTGTAGAGTACGTCGGCATGCATTCGAGTGCTATGGATGAAACAGCTATGTGGCTGAAGAAGTTCTCCTCACTAAGGTATAGAGTAGCATCCCTCGTGGATGGTTCAGTCTTGCTATATTTGCGACAGCAACTAAGAGCCATTGCTCAAGCAAAGAATCGAGGCAACTAGCAAATGAAGACATACTACACAACGCAGTACCAATGCCTAAGTTCAAGAGATTATGGATCGAGGTGATGTTGACCATTAGAAGATCGACAAAATGGAGAACCTTCAGCTGACCACTTCACTTAAATGAGTCTTAATGCGTAAAGGACTTCAACAGTCACAAGTCCAAAGATGGGTATTAGAGATACTATTATTCCTCATGGTGCTTGGAGCCGACAAGCCGTAGATCCAATAGCCAGCAAACTAAAGAAGATCTAAAAAGATGACGAGAAGGTAGGGGTTTTTGGCATTAGAACCAAAGAAAAGAGATAAGAAGAGTTAGGAGAAAAGCTCGAATTTATTCCACCTCATTGTAAAAATTACAATATCCTGATTATATACCTTAGAGTTCCCCACATGAACCCTTAATAAATCCTAGCTCAAAAACTCCCGCCTGAGGCTTAATCCAACCGATACATGAATTAGCTCGGAGCTACATTCCGGGCTCTTGGACTACTTGACAGGCCAGGCATAGGGAATCCAAACATAGACCATAGCCCAAAATAGACCCTCGCATAGACTCTGCCCTGCACACTGAGCTGGCTCATCTCATTCACTGGTCGGCTAAGTTCCATGGATTGCTCAGTCTGAAAATTGAGCTGGTCCACTGTCCTATGCCATTGCTCCAGCAATCCCAAACGTACAGAGTTCTCTATTGTTGACCTAATGCTCTAGACTTAGCCAATCAATTTATGGACTGAGGCTGGCTTAACCCGTATAGAAACAATTCTTTTGCTGCAGCCTTTCAAGCTTCAATCTTTGTTCCTTATTGTACTTTATTGTCCCAAGACATTGCAGCACATACGAAGCCCCTTCTTGGCCCTACATACCTGAACCTCAAGCCCGTGAAGAGCTACAGCCGCATGCTGAAGGAAATATCCTGATTTATGGGTCAGGTTCATTAGATCTGATTGGAATCAGAGAAGGCATATTTCAAAAATTTCTTCTCTTAGATCCTAATCAAATCTGGACACTTTTTAGTATCTAATTTCATGATTCGTCGGATACAATAATAAATATAATTAAATTAATTTTGAAATTAATTTTAATCTTAATTTGGGTATCTTGATTACCCGTTAATGATCCTGCCGAAGTGAGGTTTTTTCTAGCACGCAAGCATCTGGCCTCTAATCGGTTTCCACTCGGACAGGATCTAGAGATCCTTTTCTTCTCTGTTTTTCTCTAAAAATCAAGATTCTGAATCTGATTTGGAGGATCTTCAAAATATCTTCTGAAGATCACTAGCCATCGTCTCTTGCAGTAGTGCTGCCCTCTTCCTTTTTCGTCAACCTTTTCTTGCCTTGGGCTCGTACTGAATCTGAAGTTCCAAACTTCCTTGGGCGTGAGTAGAGAGAGAGGATTAGATGGTGGCATGAGAGAAAGGGAGAGGGGCAGCCTGGGGCGTGGCTAAAGAGGAGGAGAAGCCTAGAAGGTGCACAGGAAGGATTATTAATAGACCTCTGCTTGCGCCGATGCATGCTGCATTTCACCCCGGCCAAACTCACGTTGCTTGTCGTGTAATTCAGATCTAAATTCAATTGGTGAGATGACATCATTCTATCCAATTCAAAGAAGAGACCCATACAGGTTTTATCTTAGATGGTGCAAGATTGGTCAAGGTAGATACTAAGGGCCACCGTAAGTAGAAACCAAGACCAGCAACATAAGAGCCCAATCCGTATGGGACTCAGCCACTACCCTAATCCATCGGGTGACACCACTCCTGAGATGCTGCACCCCCTCTTTTTCAATTTTTAGAGAGGGGATCAAGCCCTATCTTACTCTCACAATAAGTGTCATAGACACATGGGCAGATTCACAGGGTCAAAAGGCTCATTCTCAGGTGGGCTGTCGAATCTTTCATGCTCGCCCACGATTTTGGTAAGCGGGTCCGCGCAGCGATTGTCTGCAGAGAGAGACTCTCTTGACCTTGATGTGAATCCTCTCGAGTATATTCCGCGCGATGGATGGTATTCGCGCTCGACTCGTTGCTTGGAATTTTTTGGCGTGGGCCCTTCGACTTCTTAGGCAGACGCTTTGGCACCCAGTTGTTATCGTTAGTACAAGGAGATGGCATCTGATGCATCACTGCACGATCTTTGCGCGGTAAAAACTTCTATATCAACCAGAATAGTCTCCTTTGTACGCTTCTGATACAAGCGATAATATTCTACTTTACATGGTGAACTGCTATCACTATCTGCTCTGACAACTTTTCCAAACTGACGCTCCCACCATTGACAACAAATAGCATCGCCAGATGTCGACTTTTTGATCAATCTAACATCAGAAAAAATCCGAGTTCCGTATACTGAAACCTGGTAGTTCTCCATTTGGCAAAGAACCAGTAACATTATCCTTAGTTCTTTCTTAAGGTACTTAAGGATTACATTTCATAGAAGTCCAAGTATTCTTGCACCTGGATTCGACTGATATCTGACGTCGTGACACTCGACGAACAATGGGCGTTAGTATCAGGTCTCACGCTGACATAACATGGCATACCCCATATAGGCGTCCCTATTGGCCTCAGAGCTAAAGCGAATCTTGCTCATTCGCATGTTATTTCTCAGGTGTGCTAGGCACATCTTCTTGGAAAGATGAAATGCCATTGCCTGAAGGATACTAAACCCTCTTAGAGTTTTCATCAAGCCGTCTTTAGTACTACCTCTATGTATATCTTCTGGAAAGTCCTAGCAATCCTATTCGTCCATCTCTATAGACCTCTAATTCTTAGAGAATAAAGGATATGCCTTCTCTGGTCTTTCATGAGAATTCTTAGTAGATAACCATTATTTAAACTGATGTGTCAACAATGGGAATCTATCATTTTGGATAAAGGAGGGATTGTCAATCCAATGTACAATACGAGAAGACCAATAGCACTCTCACTGATCTTTTTGAAGGATCACAATTGCTCCTCCTCATTCTTGATGAAATCAAATATTTCTGTCACATCATTGAAAACGAGTATTCCAGCTCCGAGAATGGCTTGCTTAAGTCATTATTATGGACCTTTACAGCTGCATGTAAACCTTGTGATCATCATCACTGGAATGTAAACCTAGGTGGCTGTTCCAGTTAAGATATCTTCGCTTAAAATATCGCAATAAGAATGCCGTTTTCACGTCCATTTGCCTGATATTTTATAATCGAAATAAGCCTACAACAACAAGAATTTGTGCGAATGGGATTTTAGCATAGCGCTACTGGCAAAAGAATGTTATCCTGATAGTCAATCGGGCCTTCGTGTTGAACTATATCTTTGCCCTAATGCTAGTTGTTGGATGTCTTCACATATCTCATTTGCCACCATCTGTTCTTGCTTACTAGATCCATTTACATCAACAAATAGGATACTATACCTTCTGGTGGATCTACAAGGTCCAGACTTGGTTGGAGTGATCGAGTTAATATTCTGATTTCATTGCCCTTTAAACCATTTCTCAGAGCGATTACTGATATCGCCTTCTTATAGGGATTAGGTTTTGGGATCATCACCATGAACCCCATTACCCTCTGAGTGAACATTTTTCTTCTAACAATCTCTGTAAAATTAGTACTTAAGTAACTCTCAGGGATGACGAAAACTCTTTTTTGATCTACGAGATGAGGAGGTAGTTATGGATTGGCTTAACCTGACTTGGTTTCCATTTGGTCCTTAGCTCTGTTACTCTTGTGAGACGTTCTCAGCGAGCTTGATCTGCTTTCCAATGCTACTATCTTGATAAACTATGTTTTCAAGAAAGATGGCTGTCGACTTACAATCACATTATGATCTCTGGAATGTAGAAATAATATCTTAATGACTCTTTAGGATATCCTATGGATCAAGCTATCTAAAGGACCTAAGTCTAACTTGTCCGCTTGTTAGTGTCCTTTGACATGAGCCAGACAACCTCAAATTCTAAGTGATCAGACTATGGTTTCTTACCATTCATATCTCATTACGGTGTGGTAGGAATGAATTTTAGAGAATCCTATTCAGTAAGTTATATTGCAATCAACAAATAAAATCCCCAAAGAATAATAGGAAGGTCTTGAAGCTCATCATAGATTCGAATTCAAATATCTAATAGGGTTCCGGTTCCTTCCATTCTAAAGACTCCATTGAGTTGTGTGTTTCCTGATGGAGTCCATTGAGAGATATGCCATTTTTCTGATAATAGTTAGGAAATTTTCCGATTAAGATATTGACCTCCTCGATCTGATCAAAGAATCTTAATGGGTTTTCAAATTATTTTTTCTACTGCATGATTCTGAATTTTTTGAACTTTTTCAAAGGCTTTAACTTATATCTAATAAGAGTACACATTACCCTACCTTGATAAATCATTATAGTAAAGTTTATGAAGTGATAAAGTGTGCTCTGCCGACACATGCAAGATGGGCCCCACAATCTGTATGTACTAGAGCAGAAGCATCCTGTGGCCCCTTTCCCTATGCCCTAACAAAAGGGATTTAAGTCATTTTGCCATGAAGATAGGATTCACAAATGTGGATATGACTCGAAAGTCAATGGACTCAATAGTCCGATTTTTTCAACTTCTTAACCCTATCTTCTCTATTTGACCTATATCTTAGTGTGCACAATGATACCTATCATTAGGAACTATCCTAGGACGTTTGATTTATGGCATTCATCATTTTGCTTGAATGTTAAAAATAGATACATCAACATATAATGTAAAGATCGTTAATAAAGGAACCATTTCAAATTTATTTCTTTCATTAAAGAATGTTACAATGGTCCTTAACGGAAACTAATTAGTATAGCCTTCTAATGCAAGGCCAAGAAATAGAATCACAAATTCCTGTTGCTGCAGGCACATAATAAACAGTCTTTTTAATACTTAGTCTAATCCAGATGGTAATCGAAGAGGGGTTATGTGTTTCCGACGCCACGCAGCAACCCTTGCTCACATTTTTCAACGCGTAGGGAATCATCTCACCATCTTGTCAATCTCATGCTATACCTCAAGACCCTGCATAGAAGTACACAAAGTCGAGCACTAGAACCAAGGAGTCAAGCAGCCGCAATCAGAATGTAGAAGAGAAGCCATATAGGTTAGACTCAATAACGAGCATACCTCTAGAAGGACCTGCCTCCTTCCTTAGGATGGCTAGGCAATGAAAATACTTTTCTTTATCAGCGGCCTTCTTCTTTAGCTCTGCCTTTGTCTTCTTTCCTCCTTCCACCTTCTGCTTTTTCGCAGACTTCCTCTTCTTTCCATAAAGATTTTCTTTGGAAGAAGTCCATTCCATAGCAAGTCACTGTGCCTTTAGAACCTTTCATAGAAAGGCTTAGCATAACCAGCATGTTCATAAAGTTCAAGCAAGCGAGTTTTAAATTGATGAATATGATAGTTCATGATGAAATGCCCATACGCATCAGTCAAGGATTGTAGAATTATATCATTCTGACAGATCCAAGTCCACCTCACTCCGAGCATTCTCAAGCTCTTCCTGTCCTTGATCAATCATCCAGATAATGATCTGAACTGACTGCCCATCATGCATCGTTAGCCTTGGAACAATCGTTTATGACTTGATACTGTGGCTGTGCGACTACTGTTCACGCAAAACAATCTCCTTGTAGACTGAACCGAACATTTTGGCGAGCAGTCCTGATATCTTCATGTTGACACTGAAGTTCATCAGACATTGAGTCCAACATGTAGTATCTGGCCTTGTTATCATCGTCAGCCCACTTATCTAGAGACGCTCTCTGCTTAGTGGATGGACGAGCTGGTAAGGTGAGAGGGTCCTGGTCCAGTACATGAGTTAACTTCCTGGAACCCAAAATAATTTTGAAGTTTTAGAGCCAATCCATATAATTTGGTCCGGTCAGTCGATGGGTGTCCAAAATTCATGCTAGTGGGTTGGATGCAGATATTTTTCTGTATAGAGTCAAAATTTCTAGTTAGATATTATAATTAAGACTTAACCAATTTATTTAGGGATTTTATTTTAAAATAAATTAGCTTCCACTATTTTCTCGGAACTCTACACTCCCTCTGTAGAGATGTGAAAATCTCCATGATTATGATTTTTAATGGATGGTACGGTCCCACCAACTAACTCATCACCTCACCTAACAGTTATTCATGATGGGTTAGCTATATGAGTGAACAACTCTTGTTCAATGATTCTCTAATCATGGTGAAGCCTACA